>MU172924.1:233597-326565 GCA_016695475.1 Suillus decipiens | reverse complement strand
GATATGGATCGGATGAGTGTATCGGATCGGATATGTGAACTGGATCGAGTGGGGATTAGATGGATGTGGATATGAGCAGGATGTTATAGTGCAAGTCAAGTGTAGAATCCGGTATATGACAGTATCCATGGTGATGGGCACAGTAGTAGACATCATGTATAGCAGTTTTTAGCAATTGAAATGCATGAGAGGTTGAGCTCCTTCAGAGCTCAGGGCTCATAACCTATGAAAGTTATAAAAGCCTTGCATGGATCTATAAGCAATAGATACTCTCAGTCATTGCACATGAGAATGCAAACATCTATGATATTCACCTATAAGCAATAGATACTCTGATATAAGTTAGCATAGGTGAAAATGTAAGTAAGATAGATATCATACCTCAGTCATTGCATGTGAGAATGCAAATGTCTGAGGTATTGGCTTGAAAAGACAGTAGCTAAATAGTCTGAATGCTCTTGTTAGGTATGTGAGACTTGGTACAATAGGAATTGGCACTGGCCATGGCAAACAAAGGATTCAGTAGATACAATGGAATAAGAGATAACAAGATCAAGTAAAAGAAACATATGGGTCGCTGTAACAGGTCAAAACAAGATCTCCCAATTGGCATGTCTTGACCATGAGTGCATGCTTGCTATTTCAACACATGTAGCCAAAGACACAATCATTATATGTCAACTACCTTACCATTTTGGAATTGTGAGGGTGAGCATGTCATGATTATCATGAATAACTGAGAGCTAGGAAGTCTGGACTGCAAGATCACTAGTTCTATCTGACTCTGAGGTATTTGGACATAACTTGAAGTAAATGGGTGAATTTCCATCATACTAGTGTCTAAAAACTGTATGTGCTAATGGACAGCTGCAACATTGATGTTGACATTAAAAGGCTGCTGCTAAGTAAACATTCCTGATGCAGAACCAGTCAGACTGCAGACCACCCAGTTCACATGCAATGTAAATGGCAGGAATGATGCAACATGCTGGGCCACAACATCTAACTGCACCAATGCACTTATGTTGAACAAGCACATGTCAGGAGATTTGCCACCAAAGTTAGGTGTAAGATGAGATATAACACAAAGAAAGAAATTATGGCTCCTCAACTCATAGGTTCTGCCAGCATAAACCCAGAAGTAGGACACCACCAAATGTATGAGCCATGGGGAGTGTTCCCAAGCACAGGCCCATTACTTACACCATCTCAGAGCTTGCATAAAACGCCAACATTCATGTAAGTTGTAAATAGGACAAGGGAACACTACATTGTAGGAGGCACCTTGAATCAGAACGATTGGTCCGAGACTGTTTGGATGGCATAAGAATAGTACATTTAATGCACAAGGAAACGATGGTATCAGATATTTCTCCCCAATAGGATCTGCGAAACCTTTAAAGCTTGCTCAGATCTCTCTGTACCTTGAAATCGCACCCGGTCTTCGCCTTAACTTCTTCAAGTGTTACGCCTTCCTGGAGCTCAACAAGTTCGAGGTGACCATTCTTTCTATCAACGTCGAAGACGGCCAGCTCCGTGATGATTTGGCTAACAGTACGGGCACCTGTGAGCGGAAGAGAGCATTTCTTTAAGATCTTCGGAGTGCCGTCCTTCGCGCAGTGCTCCATCACAACTATAACCTTTGTCTGGTCTGGGTTAGACACCAGGTCCATAGCTCCTCCGATACCTAAGAATGTGATTGGCAGTAAGAATGGTGCAGAAAAACGATAAAACATGTCTAAATCACGAACCTTTGACTAATTTTCCAGGAATCATGAAATTAGCGATGTCGCCTGCTTGCGAGACTTGCATAGCCTATCAGATGAACCAGAACACTGTGAGACCCAGGAAATCGGTGAGTATACGAAAATACACACTCCGAGAATGGAGAGATCGACATGACCACCGCGGATCATAGCGAATGATTCACTTGAATCTACCCTGTGGGGTTAGCTATTGAAACTGAATCACGTGACAAACATACCGAAAACCGAGGCCCCTGGCAGTAAGGTCACAGTCTCCTTACCCGCATTGATGAGATCCCTACAAAGAGATGCTTAGTATCAGGTAACACTCCCCAAAGGCGCAACTTACGGATCCACTTGCTCTTCCGTAGGATATGGACCCATGCCGAGAATGCCATTCTCGCTTTGCAACCAAACGCGCACACCAGGTTCGAGGTACGCAGGAATGAGAGTGGGTATGCCAATACCGAGGTTTACGTAGAATCCGTCCTTGAGTTCTTTGGCGGCGCGCTTTGCAGTACGATGACGCATCTTCTGAGCGAATTCTTTCTCAGCACTCAGAGTGGATTGTTCACCAGAAGACGATGGACTTGGCGCAAGCTTGATATGCTCTATTTGCTTTGGTGCAGTAGCTTGAACAATCCGATCGACATAAATGCCAGGAACATGGATAGCGTTTGGTGAAAGAGAGCCAGTAGGTACGATTTGATCCGCCTACAGAAAATGCATCAACTTTCTCACAGAAATACTGTGATGTACTCACTTCCACTATCGTCAATTTTGCATTCTTTGCCATGACCGTGCTAAAATTCTGCTGTGTGTACCTACCCAAGTCAACACGTTCGGCACTAAGGTAAAGCAACAGTGGAATGGCCTTCTCACCGGAAAACGCAGTTGCCAACCTCATCGACTTTCCATGCACGCACGAAAGCAACATCGCCAGCAATGGCCGGTTCCATAATATACTTGCGACCTCCAAATTCTCGCATCTCTTTCTTAATACCAGGTATCTTGACTCCGTTGGCAAATCCTCCTTCGTTGTATCGTGTTGGGATAGCACCGTCTTCTACTGCTGTTGATGCTCCTGTAGGGGTGAAGAAGGCTGGGATACCAGCGGCGTGAGCACGGAGACGTTCGACGAGTGTGCCTTGGGGGCATAGCTCTAAAGACACCTCGCCCTTAAGATAGAGAGCCTCGAAGGCCTTGTTTCTGGACAGATAAATAATTTATCTCGCTCCGGCCCCGACAAGATGAATCACTCACCCTCCAGGGTATGAAGCGACGACCTTATCTATCTGCTTGCTGTTGAACAGCTTTCCTATGGATATTCATGAGGTTCACGGATCATGAACAGCGTGGATAAACAAACCAAGTCCGGAGTCGCCTGCGCCAGCATTATTGGAAACCCCTGTTAGCTTTGTAACGTCCTTGCGCTTGACCAAGGCGGAAAGCAGTGTGTCTTGTTGCATCCTAGCTTAGTCACACCACTCAAGACCTCTTTTGAAACTTACCTGGTACACCAGCCAAACCAAAACCTGGGCATTGGCATCGCGTGTCAGAACGTTACACATCTGGTATAAGAAATGAAATGCGACGATACTCACCACCACACAAAAGGACATCTCCTGACTTCACATCTTTGACTGCTTCGTCGACAGACTTCCATACCTTCGACTTATTAGATAGCGGAAGTTCCGTACTGTACCATCTTGCTCTAAGGAAGACGGTTGTACGAGATTTGAAAACTGGGATGAGCGTCGCTCTCGAGACGCACGTAGCCAACATGGATGGGGTACAAGTCTTGGGCGTTCTTTCCCCAGATCATTATGATGCTATAAGTGTGTTTGGTTGGTCACATGCCCGCAGCTTTTCGATGAGGACAAGCGTATTCGGAGCTTAGCGGAGTCCCATTAGCGCTTAGCAACAAAGTTCCGGTATACATAGTAATGATTCTTTTCCCGGATGAATATGTGGGCCAGGATAAACAAAACTAGTATTCGCGTTCCCTCGACTACATTTATATCCACGGTACAATTACTTCTACAAGTTCAAGTTCGTACCTGAGTTGTTATCTTTACACTCGTAGTTGCACATTTCGAACGGTCACACTATTACGATAGTTTCTTTCGTGTTCATCGTCTCCTCGCGGGGCCTTTCGGTTTCGCGAATGAGGGCTTTGCAGGGTCATCTTGCCGAGTGCCGTTATGGTTGACAATAGCACTTCCTGGTTCATCGTGGCTGAGACCAGCCTTGAGGAAGGCCTCATCAAGTTCCGCAGGATCCGACGTTTCAATTCTTTTTGCTGCAAGTGGGAATGTCGATCCAGTTTCCATCAAGAAACCCTTCACCGCGAGATAAGTTGACATCGCCGCTGATGAGTAGAGCATCCTGTATCGAACAGGTGATGCTGTAGGGCAAGAGTATATAAAGACTGAACAAGCAAGTCAGATGTATTGCGTGCGACCCAGCGGGTGTAATAACACGAACCGACATCTCCGCCTGTCTGAGAATACGAGTTTGTCCATGCATAGAATACATATGCTAATGAAAGAACGTGAACATCGCACATAAAGCACGATCGCAGTGCAAGAGCGCGTACATGGTTCGTTACTGGGTATGCTTGAACTCAAATTATCCACTGTTACATCTGCGAAATAGTCCAGCTCAAGCGACTCGGTCGATGGTTCAATTTTCTGAAACGATGTGTGAACGCTTCGATGGATGTAATCGATAGGAATACGAACCAATACGACGATCCGACTATCATTTCGCGACACAAGCCCCTTCACAGCGTTCTCAGCTTCCGAGGACCAAGACAGGCCTACACCTTGACCAATGTGGTTCTTTCTTGCGTTGCTGCCTTCGTAACTGTTTCCAGCTTCTCGTTCTGCCGCCTTGATATTTGCCATTTCTTGCTCCCGCGTGCTCAGAGGCTTGGGTGCAGTCTGGTGCCTCTTGTGAGCCTCATAGGCGTCAGGCGTCAGGTCTGCTTTGTCGGTCGCAAATAGACTGTCCACAAAAATAGTCGAGCCTAACGACTTGGTCAAGGAGCTCCGTGTTGACGCATACAGTGTCTAGGTTGATCAGATTGAGTTCAACCATATCAACGATACCTACCTTGTCCCGGACATTGGCAAAATCTGGCACATAGCTGATTGCGAGCCATTCTGAAGGAGGGTCATCGAGACGCGCCAAGATATAGCACGGTTCCTTGTCTTCAAGATATTCTTGAAGTTGTACCAAATCCTCGTTTAAGGAACCGGCTACTGGCAAGGAGGCTACGGAAACGAGAGACTCTGTCTGATGGCATGAGATCACTAATGATGCAGACAGGTAAACTAGCAGAGACCGTCCTGAATGGTGACTTTGATGAACCGAACATTCTTTGTCTCGACAGCATCGGAGAATGCTTTTGTAAGCTCAGGAGAGACACCAATTCCAGAGGTAGCGGCCATCGCAACGTTGGGGTGTTGTAATATTAAATCGAATCTTTCACTTGACTGAATCAAGTTGTTTCAAGTTGTAACTTTGTTCAAGGCTTGGCTTGGTAGTGCTGTGGTCAAGTCGTCACGTCGAGAAGGATCTCATTGCAAAGCACCGCACTGACCCTATGATAAAAACTGCTTGGTGATTGCTCTCACTTACAATTGTAGTACACTTAAAGAAATCTGCCAGGCAGGTGACTCTGCTGCGGTAATTGCCGCGATATTCCAAACGGGAACTTCGGAAATGCTAACAGCTCGGAGCCCCGAGTCAGCAGCCGCGTCCTGAAAGTTGGAACCATTTAAATCGTCAACACTTTCACGTCCACGATTCCTGCGATCACTGTCAATTATTATTACACTGAAAAGTCCAAGTCAAAGGAAAGACCTATTCGTAATACACTATACATTATTGGTGGAGTATGGGTACATTCTACTATAGATGCAACATATGTAGTCGTCAAAGTGAAAACCAAGCCAGCGCTCGATCAATATGAATACCGAATCTGGAATCACCAACCTCACTGCATGCCCAAGGAGCCCATGAAACTTGACAGATCAAGTCCCTCATACTCGTCCTCTGCGGGAATGTCTTCCAGGCCTGCTAGGAGGTTCTTCTGGCTGACAGGACCTGTTGGCACCTTCGCCTTCTTCTTCGCCGCTGCATCTTCATCTTCTGTTGTTCGTCTGAAAAGATCGAGAACAAGATCTGTATCCATTGACGCTAGACCAGAGTTCTGCTGCGTCACAACTGAGTTCGCAATGTTAAGCTTGAAGCGTTGTAAACTATCGAACGCTGTCAGGGATCAGATACACAAAAGAATGAATATAGAACTAACCCCATGATCTTCTCTTCCAGCGTGCCCTTCGTAATCAAGCGATATACATTGACAACCTTCTTTTGTCCAATGCGATGAGCTCTGTCCATAGCTTGAAGATCCTTCATAGGATTCCAATCGTGCTCCACAAATATCACAGTATCTGCCCCAGTGAGGGTTAGACCAAGCCCACCAACGTGCGTTGTCAATAAGAGGCAGTCAATACTGGGATCTGAGTTGAATGTTTGAACAATAGCATGACGCTTATTAGGGTCGGTTCCGCCATCCAGCCGCATGTATGTGACGGAAGGCATGTATTGCTTGAAGAGATCGTTTTCGATGATGTCCAACATTTGCTTCATCTGACAGAAGATTAGAGCACGATGTTGGGAAAATGCACTGCTCGACTCTGACAAGCTCTCCACAGGATCAACCTTCCCACTTTCACCGGCAACCGAAGGACTACCTCCAATACCGCAATCTGTGAGAAGTTGCCTGCCTCGCATTTGAGTATTGCAACTACATACACAGAGAAGGACAATACCGTAAAGCAAGTAATTTCGGTGCGTGCTGAATATTGTTCAAACTGTTGATTTTGCAATTCATCTTGGCGAGTGCTGCAACAACAGCGTCTCGGTTGGTCTTCAGGATCAGTGAAGGATGATTGCAAAGTTTGCGGAGATACTGTAGCGATTGGAAAACATGTTGTTGTGGGGCATCCTTGACAGTTCCTTGGATGGCATCCTCCACATTCGTCTTGGCCTGTGAGCTGGAGAAGTCGTCGTACAGTGTTTTTTGCACCTCTGACAGTTCACAGTAATAGTCCTGAATGATCTTCGGTGGTAAATCATTCAGGACATCCTCTTTCAGCCGCCGTAATAGGAAGGGTAGGACTTGCTTATGCAGAGCCTCGAGAGCAAGAGCAGCTACGAGAATTTAGTTAGCCGCGGCTAGTTCTCAAGACGTATCACTTACCGGCTTCACCAGTCTTCGCCTTTCCATCACGATTTGATAGGATTGGCTTGCTGAATCGCTCGTTGAATGACGTTTCGGTCCCAAGGAAGCCAGGCATCAAGAAGTCAAAAAGACTCCAAAGCTCTAGTACGTTATTCTGGATTGGAGTGCCCGAAAGAATGAGACGATGTTGTGCACGTATAGCTTTAACAGCTTTTGTGAGTTTTGTCTTCGCGTTCTTGATCACGTGCCCTTCATCCAGAATGCAGTATAGCCAGTTGTAATCCTCTAGGCTTGCAATGTCGTTCCGCACAACTTCGTATGAGGTGATGACCACATCTTTCTTGGACAGTTTAGGAAGGAGCTTTGTGCGCTCTTTGGAATTGCCGGTGTAGAGAATGGGTTGCAAGTTTTCCGAGTATTTTAGAATCTCGTAGTACCAGTGACCGGTAAGAGTAGGGGGGCAGATAATGAGCGATGGAAGATGAACAGCATCAGGGGATTCTGTATCTTCATACTTCTTAGCTCGCTCTGCGTGCTTGCCCGCCAGTATGCAAATGGACTGCAAGGTTTTACCAAGACCCATATCTAGAATATGTTAGAATGACATGGGGCCTTCCAAAAAAATTCAAACATGCCATCACAAAGAATCCCGTGCAACTGATACTTCGCCAAGAATGCCAGCCAGTTAACACCTTCTTGCTGGTATTTGCGGAGCTCCGCCTTGATAGGAACGGGTATGACATACTGTTCAACTTTGCTGCCATCAAGAAGTTGGGTGAGGAACTGTCGCTCTGTTTCACGCCTCTTAAGCAGCTCCTCAGGGAAGCTGATAGGATCAGGTAAACCGGCCTGAAAAATATGTAAACTTGGAGAATGAATACTAAACAATTGTACAGACCTCCAAGGGAACCATCTTGATCAGGGACGCAAATGTGTTGGTAGTTGCAGAGCGAATGTCGTCATCGGGATCGCTCATACGCCCCAGAACAGGAACGATAAGAAAGATGACGTAGGGAAGTGCTTTGATGTCGAGGTGCTGGACAATATCTACGCGAGATATGAGGAAAGACATTAAAGACAGTTGAACGCGTACGATAGATGGCTTCCGCAGCACCCTGACGGTTTGAAAGCACAATAGCGTCTCCCAGCAGCGGGATGATTTTCTCGATGGCAAACAGCATGGCGTCAGAAGTCATCACACTACAGATAGTAGCAAAACAGCGTGCGGCTGCCTGCCGAATAATGGCATATCGGCTACGCAGCGCCATGGCGATAGCGGGGAACAATTCTGCAAGCTTGGGCCAAAGATCCGGGTGGAAGGAAGGTACAACGGCTTCGAGGACACTGAGCGAGTCAATGACATCTTGTCCATATTGTTTGTCCATGAGGGCGTCAGCTTCGTGTGGTAACGCTGAGTAGAGATCAGATAAATCAAAAGTTCCAAAAATAATTTCGCACCAGTTGTGCATGCGCTAAGCAAGCCTCCTGCCATGGAAATCCACATCTTCGGGATCACCTGAAGGAGTTGGGATCCAAACTTGGACGACAGCTGATCAAATGCTAGGCAAGCTCCTCGTCTTGATAACTGTGCCATTGCAGCGTCCTCGCTCGACTTAGCGCTATCAGCACCTTTCGAACTATCTTTGCCATTCTTTGCTGGCTGTGTCGTTTGCTTTGACCAAGAGGTAAGGGACAGGATACCCTTGTAGACAGACCGCGAATAGGCAAAGGTAGGTGTTTGCTCCACATCTTGACACAAGAATGTACACAAATTCTTGACGATTTTGTCAGGTGGCTGCGTAATATTGTGTTGGAAGCAGAAGTCGATGAATAGTGCCACTGCCACGGCTGAGCGGGTTTGGAGATCTAGATTTTCCTCGTTCTGAAACAAGGTAAGCTTTTCTTTTGGTGAACAAGAGTTAACAATCAACATACTTTGATGCCGTTCATGATTCCCTTGACCACAGGACTAACTTTATCTGGAGTACTCCGGAACGCAACAAAGGCAGCTGCAAAAGCCGCTGAAACACGAGTATCGTGTTGTGCCTTAACCTCAGAATATTGTTCGATGCTGATTACAACCTTCTGTCTCTTCTCGGCAATAACTCCCAATTCACGCTTCTTTGTACGCCCAAGGCTGTCCTTCAATTTCGTGTACATGGGGCCAACCGCTTCTTCTGCAGTCTCGATGGTAAAACTGTTCGGCTTTGTGCCAGTGATATCAATCTCGTCACCAAGATGTGGAATCAAGGAGATAGGAATCTTGCAATCAGTTGCGAAGCAACGAAGGAGCGCGGCACATTCCGAGTGGATGCGGTGTAGCGTGAACGCCATCTCGTGATAAGCGATCGGAGGCGTACCCTGCAACCAAGCCAAACACATCGTGCTGAGCTCTGCTGCAAGAGGAAACGTCTCGATGATGAGTGCAGTAGGAGACGTTGCGTCATATGCGCGGGCCCATTCCTCTGAGACGAGGGCAGCCAAGAATTTCTGAAGCATGCTGGTTGACTGCAAGTAATGCACAAGTATGGGTTGGAAAAGCTCGTCGATGGACTGCAAAGAAGTCATCAGAAGAAAATCGACAAGCTGAAAAACGAAGCACCTTGGGAGGCCAATAAATCATCAAATACGCCATGGAGGTAGCCGCTGCGATGCGAGCCTGTATGATTACTTCCGCACTGACCAACGATAGATCCTGGGCAAGCATGTTCTTGTCAACATTATGTCTCTCCAAGGGGCCTGTGTCACTCTCGTCTTCCGTGAAGGCAGGGTAATGAAACGTCGAGCAATCGATAGGAGCGCCAAGCGGCGTCATCATGGTCGAGTACCAATCAAGAACGGTTTGCTGCTTCACCAACTTCTTCATCCACCCAGGCACATCCGCTACGACCTCAAGCGCCGTCCGCCATGCTGTCAAAGTGACAGCGCGAATATCTGCCCGTTCTTCCACAACCAAATTCTGGAAAAGAAGGCGAAGGAATGGCGTGACAATCCATTCACGAGGAAGGGAAGTTACGGTCATGAAGGAAAGTAAAGTCTTGACTACGGCAAGACGAACATTGGGGATCGTATGTCGAAAGAATGGAAAGAGTGTGGGCGCCAATTCCGTGAGCGGGAGGCTAATTGGGACCGTTAGATATGACCGAGAACAAATAAAAGAATCTTACGATACGCTAACTTGTGCAAGGATATCAATGACCTTGCTATAAGTTACGAGTTTACCTATCGCCCGTGAGTACTACCCTGTAAGACAATAATTAGAATCTTACCCAGTAAATCCATCACTGCGCCAACACTTGAGCTCAGGTCATCCTTCATGTCGCGTAGGCAATTCCAGAGGACCAAAAGCACTCTATCCAGAGATTCTGGAAGCTGTTCGACAAGATGGCCCGCAACTGGAAGCAAACAAGATGCGGCGACAGCACGAACATCATCATCAGGATCACTGAGGCTGCATGGGGAGATGTCAGGAAGGTGACCATGAATACTGTGTAACGACACTTACCCGAGCACTGCAGCGTCAACGACGCCCTGCAGAATCTCTTTTCCTGTATCACCAGCTGTCTCAAAAAGATCACTTCGTACGGCAACTTCGTACTTGATACCAAGAAGACCTGCGTGCCGAACCTCCCATACATGGCTACCGTCACCTTTCTTGCTCTTGGTTGGTTGGTGCCCTAACGGGAAGTCTTGTCGGATCATCTGTAATAGTATAGAATGGACGTGCTTCACGGATTGCTGCGGCATGTGTAGTAGTAGAGATGCAAGTGTTTGTGACACTGTCTCACGAACAGGTGCAACAACCTAGAGTACACTCAGGACGTGTGCTATGCTCAAGTGTATGAAGAAAAAAGACGAACCTGATCAGAGACGAAGTCCCCAAAACGGTCAAGGACGAAAATGCACAAAAGTTTTGCGGCTAAATCGTTACACCAACGTTCATGCGCAAGAGAATTTTCCTCCGCGGATAAGGCGTCTAAACACCATCGTCAAGAACAAGCTCAATGCAATCAAGAACAATAAATATCACCTTTCATCCCACCCGATGATCCTTGGACCTTGAGCAACTCGCGCAAAGCCATAGCAGCACCATGTCTCGATTCCCAATTTGCAGAGAACAAGTCGACCTCTAGGAGGGCTACAATGCCCTGCCACACCCAAGCTCCTGGGATGACCTCCAGTGCATGTGATTGTTGGGCTGCTTTCGGGGACACGGCGCCACCCTTTGACGGGTCTATGATGACCTTCTCTTGAATGAATGATTTGACAGTGTCAACAGGGCTATCTAATCGCGATCTTGGCGCGTCCTGCGGTTCGGCTGACACTAGTCGTGCCCTAAACAATTAAGATGGTAAGATACATAGGGAACTGTTGTCGCAATCGGACCTACTTATTTGATGGCCCTGCAGGAGTTGTATTGTACTTGGCGCCGGTAGGGGGTGGAGGGGGTGCCGTAACAAAGGCAGAGTTGCCTGGTTTCCGTTTCCGTTTCAGGCGGTTACGTTCACGTGCTGAAAGTCCATTAAGACACTCTCCCTCTGTTACGGGTGACGACGCAGCAGGCGTAGTGCTCTTTGGACGAGATAGTGATGGAGGTGGCGACCGTTCGCGTTTCACTGGAGCTTCGACGTCCATAGGGGAGTCTAAGGGGGTAGCGGTCTCCTCTCTCTTAGGGTGAATTTCGTTGTCATGATCAGTTTCAGTCTCCCCTTCGATAGCAAGTTCCTTGTCCAAATCCATGTCATCTGCAGCACCCACACTTTCAAGGAAGTCGAGACCTAGCCGACCCATGGCTTCCTTACGGGCTCTCCTGACTTCTGCCGCGTTTGCAAGGATGCCCGTTGGCTTTGAAAACTCTTTCCCGGACGATGCAAGAAGCAGTACGCCTTTCTGCATGAGTTCTTGTACAGAAAATGCAGGAAAATCGGGGGAAAATGTATCTAGATCTGAGGGGGGTTTGACGTCTATAGCTTGTGGCTGCCATACTGGCACAAGGGAGAATATTTGTGAGAGTGCATTCGATGCGGCCGACCTTGTTTCATGACTCTTTGAATGCAAATAAGGTAAAATCTGACCAAGGGAAAATTAGTATGAAGTACGAAGTGGAACATGCTATACGGACTCGAGCCACGACGGCCATTAACTCAGACCATGCTGAAGAGTCCCCGATTGAGACATGGTGACGAGTTGATTTAATATCATCCTGAACTGCGACATCACTGATTACACTTTTGGCTGCAAGTTGTGCAAGTTGTTTGGCTGCTGTATTCCTCACGGAGGACGAAGATCCTGTATCAAGAAGAAGGAGGAGCCTGTCCAACCTGGAAGCAGCATTAGATTATTCGTGCTGCGGACGAAAAGCGTACCTCGAAGTCATATCCGAAAAAGGAATGCGGTCAACGCCGTTCGGCGCGGGCCGGATGCAATGGATTACTTTGAGAGGAAATGATCGTCTGGGGAATTTTCTCACGGCCGCTCCTTCCCCGTTGTCCTTTTTATCTTCAGCCACGCGTGACGGAAAATGATTTCTGTCACGTAAATGTTCGTGTTTGTGACACTTCGATGTCTTTCACACGTGGAGTGTTCAAGTCCGCAGAGCAGAACGCTCATGTAACCGCCGCCAGCCTACACCCTTTTTTTGTCTGCAGGTTGCTCACTCAGATGAGTACTAGTCTTGACCAACTCCTGGCAGAGTTGAGTGACGAAAGTCACCCGTACACAGTTGGTAAGCTTCATTCTTAGAAAAGAAGTCAAAATTACCAATTTTCCTGGTCCCAATCACAATTAGACTTACGGCGTTGTGGTTCGGCTTATTTCGAGTTTTACGCAGCGGCTCGCTCATTACATGATAACGACGTCCACTCGCGGACATCAATGAAACCTTTCATTGATAGGGCGTATCAAGAAATGAGCCGCTTACCGCCATCCGAGTCCCTTTGCTGGCGAAGGCTATACACAGACGCCTGCCTCTTATGTGCTATATCTGATGTTTCTGATTTGGTACTACAGGATGATGCAGCAGCTTCAGAAGCTGTTGCTGTCTTGGATCGTGCTATCATTATAGCAGGCGCTCCTGGCAGATTAGATTCTATCCATCAGCTCATCAAAGATATCCAAGAAAAGCATTTAACGCTAAAACCACTCAAAGCTTCTTCCGGCCACAAACAACCTCCGACACAGATGTACCACTCCAGCGTCTTTTCCCTCACCATTCCTTCCATTCACCCCCCACCAAATGCCTTCGGGAGGCAGTGGTCACAAAAGCCATTTGTACTCCGACGTCATGGTTACGTACAAGGTTGGAAGGCCTTAAGTTTGTGGGCGTCGATTGACTATCTCCGTTCCGTGGCGGGTCCTGGTCGTCTTGTACCTGTCGAAGTCGGGAAAGACTACAGGACTGAGGAATGGACCCAAAAGCTGATGAGCTGGGACTATTTTTTGCAATCCCTCGATTTTCCTGAACACCCAGCTCAACCCCAGAATGAGGTGTTATACCTTGCACAACATAATCTCTTCATGCAATTTCCGGCACTTGAAGGGGACATTGGTATTCCCGAATACGTTTATGCGTGCCCTGATCCCCCATCTTGTTATCCTGCTTACAAACCTCCGGGAAATACGGATGGGCTTATCATCAATGCATGGCTCGGTCCAAGGGGTACCATCTCTCCGGCCCATACTGTGAGTTCCTTTAAGATTAAATGCCCTGTCGATGCACGAGTCTACTGATGTTACACATCTGATAGGACCCCTTCTTTAATTGCTATGGTGAATGACTTCTTTGCGCGCTATTTTGCGCGCTATTTTACTTGGATATTATATTAAATCTTCTCGCACTAGCTCAAGTGGTCGGCCGCAAGACTGTCTGGCTTGCACCGCCTGATGTTTCCGATCTGATGTACCCGTTCGATACATCATCTGACACTGCTGATAAATCTCGCAATCCAGCGGCCAACATTACGGAGCCATCAATGTGCAACACATCTCGGGTGGATGTGTTTCCTGATTCCCCGGAGGTAGAGCAGGCGTCGCGTGATGCTTTCCCTGATTTTTGGAAAGAGGTGCCGCAGAAAGCTATGTGCATGACCTTGGCCCCCGGTGATGTACTATTTTTTCCTCCTGGATGGTGGCATGCAATGCGGAGTGAAGAGACGAGTTTTTCTGTTTCGATGTGGTTTTAGTTGTAGTTTCATGATGTTGTGTATGTATATACGTTGATGGTGACCAATAAACGAGCAATGCGAAAATCGGAGAATGAGATCTGCTGTGACTTGTCCAGTGTGGAAACCTCGGATAGACCGCGTGGGTGTATAGCATTTATTGGACCGGATGGTACCGACAACTGCCTGGTTCAGAATAACCATTGTTAGGAACAATATTATTTGTTCAACGCCCTAGGAAGCCCAGCTGACTGTCGACTTGCTCCTCTTGCTCTATCCTCTCAATGTCGGTCTCGGACGCTGACCGTGCTGCTGGGCGCACGTCTCCATTCCCGGGTACTAGCAGACATGGCGCTTTATCTCCTTTGCTCTCTGCCTCACTAACGGAAGAACACATTGCGGAAGCACTTCGACAGTCATCCGACAATGGCGCTACCCTTGATCTCACACACAGGAACTTGACAGATGTGGGTGAGGATGGTGCAAAGCACCTGGCAACTATGGGCAGGAACGGCTCCCTCGATGACGAGAGTTCAGTATTCAGGTACGTTGCTGCGACGCGTTGTTACCGCAACTTCACATTACCGACTACTTTAGGATTGCATTGGGGCACAATCGTCTTGCTACACTCCCTACTGCGTTCGCCCTACTATCTCGGTTGAGATATTTAAATTTGCAGAACAACAGTTTCACTTCTTTCCCCGATGTGGTGAGTAGTCTTGAAGTTCACGCGTCAAACGGTCGCTGAACGTGACACAGTTGACAGTCATGCCATCCTTAGAGATTCTGGATATCAGTCGAAACAAAATTAAAAGACTACCGGGCCAATCAGGCTCCCTGATCAACTTGAGGGTACGTCCCGCGGTCCTGTACTTCCTCTTAGTGCCAAACGTGCTCTTGTCAGGTTTTCTGCCTGTCACGCAACAAAATAACTCGCATCCCAGAGTACTTCGCAGACTTTCGTGAACTGGACGTCTTGAAGGTGGACCATAATCCCATAGAGTGGCCGCCAACGTATGTCATGAAAACACCAGATGGGGGGAGAGAGTGGATAGCATTCATGCAGAAGTGGATGAGAAATAATTCTCGGCCTCGTTTGGACGTAAAACAGCCCACCGTCGACTCGTTCCTGAGTGCGAATGCTGCTCTAGACAACTCTATGTAGGGATCGAGTCTCTATCATACTTGAATGCCAACTGACGTACCTGCAGTGAAGACCAAATACAGTCATGGTCTCATATGCAGGAGGATTCAGATCCAGGTGTTACACCCCATGCTCGTTCCTTCTCTATCGACGCCAACTTTTCTCCCCTTCCGGGACCTACAAAGCCGACATCACCGCGTTTCGACCGCCCGCCACCTCTACGCCTGGGGATGCTTCCTCCATTCAAAGTTCCACCTCGATCTATGACCATCGGGAGCTACCTACCTACTCCTGCTGAGTCCGTGTCTTCTACAGATGATGACAGTACAGCCGTGCCAGAGGGTCCACAGCATGGCCGCAATGCATCATTTACTAGCTCAACTCGCGACCGCCGTCCAGCACTGTTCGGAAAGAAGAGTCTGCCCGATCTCCGTGCAGCCAATATGAGCGATGGTGTCAACAAACTGACTATCAGAGGGGAAAGCAAAGGAGTCCTCGCACCTGATCTACTGTCGCAGGACGAGTTTTCCATGCCTTCACCTCTCTCACACCGTCAAGACTCATCATCATCTTCTGATGGTTCCTCGCATTTCCAAAGCAGAAAGGCATATGCTCAAACACCTCCTACATCTGCATCTCCAACCTCTGGTGATGTTCTTCGGCCAGTTCCTGAAATCGAACGCCATGCATACTTCAAGCGCCTCTCGGCGCTTCCTGCCACAGCCATGATCAACAATCTCTCATCTTCCCTACGCTCCCTTGTAGAATGTGCACGGTCGCTGTTCTTCGCTGTTTCACAGGTGCATCAGGCACTTTCGCACTACATCACTTATACCAATGACCGACAACTCTCCTCTGCTCTGAAGAAAGTCACCGACCCTGCGTATACTTATATGATGCAGTTGAACGGTACTCTCGATCGGTTTGACGCAATTTGCAAGAAAACAACGCCGCCTCCTTCACTCTGCCGAGCGCTTGTGGAGAGTAGTAGAGATACCGCGGCCATGTTTGGTAAAGCTATTGCGATGATGTCACTGCAGTTGAACATTCTTGCGTCTAAAGATGATGACCGATATATGCGGTCGTTGGTGCTTATCTTTTATGGCGCAATGGCCGAGATATCAAGTGCATGGCAGTCGATGGTTCCACACATTGAAGCTATCAAACCTCACCTTTCGGATCGCCGGCGACACCACATAGTGAAGCCCCCACCAGTCCTAAATACTAGTCCCGAGCCTTTTCCTTCTTCAGCACCTGCGTCGTACTCCCCGTTCAACGCGCCGCCACCGTCGTATGGTGTTCCAATTGCCAGATCACGGCCTACGCAATCTCTTGGTAGAGCAAGGACCACGCGGCGTCATGCTGGGTCGTTCAGCTCAAAAGACGTGGAGATCGGTAAATCCTTGCCATCATACGACTTGCCGGTGCCATCTGGCGGAGTAAACTCCCTGACGACAACGCTTCGAGCAGGACAACGTCATCCGCCACTACCGCTTTCAGCATCGACATCGAGCCTGGCTCCTTCGTCGATGAATTCTAGCATACCTTGGACGTCGTTGCTATCTGAGCAACACTCTCGGGAAGCGTCTCAAACATCATTGACACTATCAGCTGCGCCTCCATCGCCCCATATGCCTGCCCGACGTCCAACGCTTGACATACCTCCTTCAAGGACGCTCGTCGACAAAGACGCCCTGGACGCAATGGAAGTAGCAGTAGAGGCAGCACCCGCAGTATGGGAGATGCTAAAAGAGATCGTGGACAATTTGTCTGAAGGAGTTGAAGAATTCCGCAACACGCTTCTTAAGGCTAAATCCATCACCGAGCGCTTGCGTATTAATATAAACGCAATGCGGTGCGGAGACCCAGGGGCTGACAGAAAAGGTCTCCGCGAGGACGCACACGTGTTCGTCAAGGTGATTCATCCCTCTAAATGTCTTGTCTAGGTTCATTCCTGTGGCGATCCACTTATCTTTTCAATTTCATCGGGGTCATGTGTGATGCTGACTATCGTAATTTAAATTCTTTCTACAGATTGTAGTCAAATTATCAAATCTGGTGAAAACGCACGGCACGTCCCATGCCGTATTTTCAGATCTTTTAGGCAAGATGTTGGCGTTGACAAATGCCACGCAGGAGTTTGTGATGCTCCTGCACGTCTCGTCATTCTCGCCGTCATCGACCCCACGACTACATTCTCCCATGACTGCGATCTTGGCGCCATCCGCAGTCGGACTGATTGCCGAGGATGGACGGTTGGGCGCAAATTTATCCAGGAGCCGCAGTTCCACGCAGCCGAAGACATTAAAATTGTTTTGTCACATAACAGCCCCTCGGAGCGCTCTTCCAAACCAGTCCTTCAATATCCCTCGTATGCGAGACACGAGTGATGAAGGCTGAGCCCTGGTGGTTTTAATTAATTGTTGTTCACGACTCACCTTCACGACGCATGACACATACCTGCAGTTATTGTAGCATCATCATACCAATATCTCACATTACATATTCGACTAGTATTCTTTCTTGCTTTCAAAATTCCATGCCTATATTATGCTGGATCCTACATGAAGGTGATGCGTATGCGAAATAAGAATGTCCCAAAACATAAAATCTATCAGAGCGCTAAAATAATGAGGTCCGGATGTAATGGTAGATTCATGAGATAGTATCTTGTTTGCCCGCATAAACGAGTCGTCGACTATAATCGCCCCAGCTATAATCACCCCATGCACATCTCCGTCTCACCGCACACCATCACCTAGCATGCGATCGATTTCGGCTCTAATTTCGGCGAGATTCGCCTTGAGCGTCTTCGCGTCTTCAAACTTGCGATGCGCCATCGCCTCACCAACAAAGGATTCGAGGAGAGCCTCTTGTTCTAGAAGCGGTTGTAGTGTATGGGCGAGATCTGAATCTGGGTCCACAAGCGGTGCTTCGAAACGCACAGGTGACGATGTTGAATCACGTTTCTTAGCCTTGGGCAAGGACTGTGCACCATGCTAGTTAGTCCGGAGTATCAAGGGAAACGTGTTTTACATGCCTGCAATGGAAACATATGCTTTTGCAAAAATAGATTCGCCCTGTTGAGGACCGCAAGCTGCACGTGGTTCTGGGAAGATCCTGTATTGCAAGGAATGGCATGTATCCGTTTGGCAAAAGCATCGTATTGAGCAAAGGCATCTAGGAGGCGCTTCCTTGCTGCGGACGCTTCTTTAGTTGGCTGGTCGTCATTGCTGGCAAAGGTGACATTGTTAATCTGTGCAGAATCGGAGCCCAGTCAATACGTGCCTCAGTGTGAGAAGCAAGTCCTGAAATTGCGGAATCGCATCCTCGATCTCTTTCTCGAGACTAATAAATGCCTATTTCCAAATTATTATTATCACACAAACTCAATAGCTTCAATAACCAACTTACATCATAGAACTTTACGAACGGTGGCACGCTTGCCATCTCCTGCCAATACTGCTGTCGCGTGAGCACAGGTCTGCAGCTACGACATATCCTGACACCGCGAAGAAATTTCTCCTCCTCGCCAGCGCCCGCACGACGCACACCGTAATCAACGCCCTCCCCAACCTCCTCGATACGCCGCGTCTTGGCATCGACGACGAAGAGCACTGAACAGGGGCTCTGGCGCTGCGGGAGCTTGGGAGGAAGACTGCAGATAATGGTACCGCAGAGGCGACAATGGTGTTTACGGTTCGTAAGTGGGTGAAAAGATACGCTGGAGGAACGTAAGTGAGATTGTTGTATTCGAACGGCAGTTGGTTTGGAGATGTAGACATGGAAAGGAAGACATACATGCATAGAGGACATTTAGATACGGCAGCATCGTCCTGCCAAGGTGTTATCCGCTGCTCTGCAGCTGGAAAAGAAGTTATTTAGGTCAATACTCTATTCAACGAAATGAGCGATGTCATATACCTCGAGTATCACCAACAGAGCCCTGTATCATTTGGCCGTGCAATACCCCCTTCCATAGTTCACCCGCATCCATATTCTTGAGATCAAGATTAAAGAACGATGAAGCCCTCCTCTTCTCCAATCCCCTTCCATTTACACTGACCTCATCTTTCCTCGCACTCACGCCCTTCTCAACAGAATTTGAATTTTCCACAGGGAAATGCAGAGCGATGAGCTTTTCGAGTCTGCGCTCCAGCTTTGTCCGCTCGATCCGTCCCTCGTCAGCACGTTTCCTCCGGTATTCAGCAAATTCATCCGTACGGGGCCGATACACACCCTTGGGCTGAAAGCCTGGACGGTAGGGCACTGCAGACCGCGCAGGGGTGGATGTACGTATGTGTGCAGAAGAAGATGCAGGTGCAGATGAAGTGGAGGGGAGGGACGGAATTGACGCTGCGGGGGAGGCCGAACCTGAGGCGGCTGCTGATACTGGGGCTGATGTAGAAGCTGGCGGTAGAGGTGCTGGTGTGGGTGTAGGTGAATAGACTTTCGGTGGTGGTAGGGGTGTAACCATCGAAGATGAGCGCGGAGGTGGACTGACGCTGTTTTGAGGAAAAGGCGAGCTGTCTCCTCGAAGTAAGACTGGCGGAGGTAGTTTACCACCATCTGATATCACTGATGTAACTGAGGTGACACGACTGTGCATCAAGGGTGAATGCAGTGCATCGAGTTGACGGCTGGATGTCGATGGTACAGGAGAGGGGGTGATGGGTGGGCGGAGAGGCGAAGCAAGCGGGGATTTTGCAGCGGGCGGACGGAGGCGCCTGAACCTGGATGGTTTTGGAGAAGCAGCAGGCAGCTTTGTTACGGAGGATGCAGGAGATACAATTGGTAATTCAATTTCTTTGTCTTTTCCGTTTGTGCGTGGAACTGGCTCATCGGGTACGGGGGCCTGGATAGGATCTGGCAGTGCGACATTAATGCTTGCTGGGGAAGGCAACTCGGTAGTAGTCGGTGAGTCATTGACGGCCGGCGAGGAAGGAAGGTCCTTCGAATGTACGATATCGACACTGGGTGCTTGTGTTTTGTCTGTTACGACTGTAATGACGCCTGGATACTCCGTGGAAACCTTCTCAGACTCAGACTCATAGTATTCGTGTGGACGAGTGAATGTAGGAGCTGGGATAGAAGAAGTGATAGATGTTATACTCGATGGGCGGGACATGGGTGGCGGGGAGACATTGGGAACCAGATGAATAGATGAGACTACTCGGGAATGTCGTTTGGACTTTTTACATTTGAATGAGAATGAATGGGAATGAGAATGTAAGATGATCAACGCACTTTGTATGCCTGATACGGGACATTAGGCGGTGAATCCATAGCTCAGCTGAGCAATTGGATATACAAAATGCCTGCAAAGTAACTTGTAGTGCGTCGGTGGACACACCGTGCGTCCGAGTAGTGTGAACAGCGAGAATGGTACACGAGGAAACCCAAGACGCCCGTCAGAATGATAACAACCAAAATCAGAATCGTGAGCCCGTCAGGGCACTGGTTGTGCACACTGCAACGTGAGCGCCTTCTCACCGGTCCTCTACAACAACCGCTCGCACCTCAGCATCACTCTCTCATTAAGGGCATTACATAATCAGAGACCATTGCCATTTGATTTTAGTGGTGTAGTAAAATAATACAGTTCTATTATCAGCGGGGCTACATAGTACTACATGGAATGAGCAGCCAAAACAATACACCAAAGATTGCGATAAGATACATCTCGTAATGACAGTCTCATGCCAGGAACATGCCAGCCACTAGTACACTCACAAGGCCGAGCAAGACACTTATCCCACGATCACTCATCTTCGCCATACCACCCGACTTCGTCTGTGTAGCTTGTGCTCCCGTACTCGTGGTCGAGGATGAGGTCCCGTTGAGCTGGATAGCTTGCGCCTTGAATGCAGCATAGCTATTGGCTCCAGACTCGGCCGCGTTCACAGAGAACACCATGCCTTGCCCACAGTGTCCAGTTTGTTTACAATATACCCAGATTGGTGCAGTCTAAGGCACTCGATGTCAGTACAAAAAGATAAGATGTCAAGTTCCTTACATCATTGATTTTGACTGTATACGTTGGGAATGTTGTCGCAGTAGATGCAACAGCCATGCTAACAGCGCTGTCAGTCTCATACATCGCTTAACCAATCACAACACTTACAATCCCGAATCAAACCCAACCTGTCCACTCGTAGACGTGAGAGTAAGCGCGCGGCATGGATCCGCAAACGTGCTCTGCGTTGCCGTGTGATTCTTTTGCATGAATTGAAACGTTACTGTATCTCCAATTTGTGCAGTAATATTCGACGGCGTATACGTCAGGGTTGAGCCGCCAACAACAACTTTATGGTCCGTGCTTGTTGGTGTCGCGCTGCCAGGGGACGAACCGTAGGTTGTAGTCACATTTTGCCCGCCTCCAGGCGCGGTAGCAGTGACGACTCCAGTAGGAGCAGTCGCGGTTGCAGTCATTGAAATAGACGAAGATGAGGAGGCCGTGGTATTACCCATGGCCGCTGCCTGAAATGCAGCAAACTGAGTGCCTGGGTTGATGGCAAAGACCATGCCCTGTTGGCAGTGATTGGCTTGCTTGCAGTACACCCAAATTGGGTTCGTGTCCTGCACTGTATACTGCGCTGCAGGGAACGGGCCGTTCGTATTACTTTCCGATACTGGCATGCTATGTACGCGAATGTAAATCAGTCTAAATTTATACGACGGGTATTTATACATACTAGCCAGAGTCAAATCCATTAGACGCCTTCACACATGGCTGGGCAAAAGTAGATTGGGAAGCCGTATGGTTGGATTGTTTAAAAGTGAAGATAATGGTATCTCCAGGGTTTGCATTCTTGACATCAATGAGTAATGAAATACCGCAAAATTGACTACAGAGACGTACAACAAACTGTGGATCATATCTTAATGGTCCCCCACCAACCGTAACATCAAACTGGGCAGCCTGCGCCAGTGACACTACACCCAAGGCCAAGAATAAGTTCGAGAACATCGTGGTTGGTCAAGCTCCAATGTTTTGAAGTGTAACAGAATGAGGCGTCAAGTCAAGACGCGCAGCGTCGAGGGTTAGAAAGTAAAGGTCAAGACAGAAAAAATAAAACAGCAAACAACAAGCTGAAAGTCTTTTATGTGCACCATTTAGGCCACAGTGCCAAGTCAAAGGTCTACAACAAGAATGATCGAACCCCGTTATAGAGGGTGAACAATGAATCATTGCCATGCGAACCCGATCGTCCCAATGCCGAGACCGTCGGCATTGCCTTTTTGGGTGAGCCATTTGTGCCCATGATGCACGCCGGAGAATACGAAGGGGTTACTGCAGTCTGAGGAGGTTGATAGCCCTCGCTTTACTGCAGTATGCCATCACACTTATCATAAGCACAGCTAAGGCGTGGACATTTAACTTTGGATCCTGCAAACCTTAGCCTACTAGTACTAATGACTCTAGTCCTTGATCACCAATTTTACTTCGATACACGGAGAGTTCCTGGAAGATGTACGCTCTGTCCATATTTCCTGGTATGCCCCTGCTGAAGGTGTTACTTCTCCATTTTAAGCTGCAACATCTCAGGATCGCAGTAGTCCCTTCAATTGACGGATGTAGCCACCCTGCGCCAATCTGGTCATCTTAATCTTTGAAAAAATGGTTGTTGGGAGGCCAACATTGTCTGAGCCGACACTTCCAGACAGTAGCACCAAAGTATTAGCGCCTTGTGCTAAAGATAGATTCTGTCTTCGGATATCTGCCTCTTCGCAAATTCAGAATTTCTTGAAGCTCGACTACGTATATAACACCTTCGGATATCAAGTTCAGGCAAATGGAATTGGCACAGAGTTTTACAGGTGTCCAGACATACTTTTATCCCTCGGATCCTGACTTCAATAAATATTATATTTGCGACGTATGATAGAGCAGAACATGATAAAGATGCATGAACAGTGTCCACAGGTGAACCTCCACAATAAATATAAAGAGGAATCAGGTCCAAGAGTCACTCGGAAACCTCACTCGGAGCAAAATATTTCGTGATGAATGATCCCCACTTCCTTATCACGGGTTTGACAATATCTTCCCATTCCCTCCCAAAGAATTCACCTTGCTTGACGCGTGTAAATGAGAATACTTCCTTATGCTTGGTCCCATCTGTGAATTGGCTAGCTTTAGCACTGCCCCGCAATCACTCATTAGGTATGACTTACTGCAGTCACGGCAGGGTATAAGAGCAGCACTTGGCAGAGGTGGGACCTCCGAAAAGTGGACGTTAGGAAAATTGGGATGCAGGTAAGGAGCATGTGTTGCCAGATCCTTGAGCTCGATATGCACCAACCGTTCGAGGTATCCAGCCATCGGACCCTTGGCGCCCTGGTGATTATTTCTAACGAGTTTCTGTATCATCATCTTGTCATCATCTTTAGCTTCGGATATGGTCTGAGGCCACCACCCGCGGACATCTTGTATGGAAGAACGACATTGTTTCTTCCATTCTGCATGGCGTTTCTTGACATCCTTGCTGTATCCAATTTTCAACGAGAGCCTTCCCTCGGAGTCTTGTTAAGGGTTCAGCTTGCAGGCCAATGTTTTAGGATGTGTCAACGAAAACCTACCAAAAACATTCAGCGCATATACATAACCTGGTGTCCTCATATTTTCCGAAACGTTTCTCATGAGGGCATCCTCGGGTTTCCGCTGAGTATCGGGTTGCAGATATCCAGGAATATAGTCTATTTAACGTTCAAAAGGATCCGAAGAAATCAGCAACAATCATCTTACCATGAAAGCGGACAGAAGCTTCTCCCTGACCGACTGGCTGCTCCTCGTTGCCAACGCGCATCACGATACCTAATATCTTGGATTTGGCATTCCATTGCCGGACTGTGAGTGTGGTGGGGGTGTTATTGCTTTGAGATCGGCGCTGATGACAATATTGAACGGAAGGTTTGACTGAACGGTGATCTTGAATGCCACGTAGCGTAAGTCCACGAGAATTTACGTCTGTTGTCGGCTTAGGTGCGGTGGGTGTGGTAGGGGTATTAGTACTTTGAGATACATGCTGATAGCAGTATTGAGCCGGAGATTTGACAGAACGTCGGCATTGAATTCCATGGAGCGTGAACCCACGACACTGTAAGTTTAGTCCTATCGTTGGTGTGATTGGTGTGGTAGGGGTATTAGTACTTTGAGATACATGCTGATAGCAGTATTGAGCCGGAGATTTGACAGAACGTCGGCATTGAATTCCATGGAGCGTGAACCCACGACACTGTAAGTTTAGTCCTATCGTTGGTGTGATTGGTGTGGTAGGGGTATTAGTACTTTGAGATACATGCTGATAGCAGTATTGAGCCGGAGATTTGACTGAACGTCGGCATTGAATTCCATGGAGCGTGAACCCACGACACTGTAAGTTTAGTTCTATCGTCGGTGTGATTGGTGTGGTAGGGGTATTAGTACTTTGAGATACATGCTGATAGCAGTATTGAGCCGGAGGTTTGACTGAACGTTTGCATTGAATTCCACGCAGTGTGCGTCCATGGCATTGCAAATTTACATTTTTTATTGGCTTCGTAGAGGCATCCTGAGATTGACGGCGCTGCGGACACTCCGCGTTGACAGATGAATTGAAAGTAAGGCAGGTATCCGTGTGGAAGCGATCACGATTGGGGGCTTCGACTGATTTAAGGCGCAGAGGTTTGGTCTTGGTAATGTTATTATATTGTGTCGTAACTGGCTCCGATTTTCCGGTGTTTTGAATGACTTCTGGGTGATGGTCGGAACTTGTCGCGCGACTTGAGATCAGAGATTTCTGAATGTTAAGAAATAACACTCACGTTTCCGAGATTTCCACTACAGTCGAGGTGATTTCCAGAAAAAGGCTCCGTTCCGATTTGTCTGTCGCCCTCTCCTTACGAGTGGTAGGTACGAATCTCAGTTTAGGAGGTGTGTTGTCGGGTGTCAAAAGCCCTGTCAGAGGTCGAAAAGGAGTGGTAGTTGACTGATCGCTAGAGCATTCAGATGAGTTTCTGGAGACGGTTAGCGGTTCCGCGTCCTTTGGGACGCGAGGACATCGGACAGGGGTACGGGGTGGAGAGGTGGAACGAGATTCAAAGGAGTTGGATCGTGGCAGAGAATCCGGGGTCGCGAAAGGAGTTACCAGTCCAAGGGCTCGGTTGCTGCGGGGTGGTGTCGAAGGAATGTGCTCAGCCAATGGCATGGTACTAGCAGCCTTTGGCATAACGGCCGCATCATCACGACCACCGACCTCCAGAACACTTATCTGACAGTCTCCCTGGTAGCCATGGTAGGATACGGGTAGGATGCAAAGAAGAATAAGAGGTGTATAATGACCCCATAATGTCATCCATAAGGAATAAATACCTGGAAAGATAGACGCCTTATCCTATGCTAACACCGCAAATACCGGACCCCTGCACAGGAGGAGGTATAAGGTTCGGAGAAACAATAAATAGATCAGGTCAAAAAATGATGCCAATAACAAAAAGGAACCTTTAGGACTGACCTATCGGACTTCTGATAGAGAGATAGCACAACGTCCGTTTCTCGTGATCCTGTATCCAAGTTGGCTGACCGACTGACAGTGTCCACGATTCAATAATTTCATTGACCAAGAACAAGCAGAGAAGTGAGCACTCGCAAGTTGTGCCACTGAGTGCAAGGACATGGTGAAGCAGGGAGGCAGAAACTTTCTAAGCATCCGAAACGGTAGGTCATCTAGTAGGAGTTTAACAGGGCTATAACGGCACAAGGGGAGTGCCAACCTCAGCTACATTGATTACGATGGAAGTCCGCCATGCATAAGATCAATGTCCGAACGGTAGTCTGACTGACAGTTCTGGGGTGCCTCCTGGTGCCTAGTACTACCCAAACTGGCGTATTAGTACCATGCAAAAGACACTTGTGAGCTTTCACAGAGGATGAGCAAAATCAGTATTCTCAGTTTGATGCAGCCGCTGCTACTGTGTCACACCTAGTAATGCGGCCGAATTGAAAGCCCCGTTACGATCAGACTTGATGATTATCTCCACTACATATCACATCATCCACGTCATAAGTGAGCCTTGAGGAGAGCATCACTCGCTGTGTTGGATATCAGGGGTCGAGGTACGAGCTCGGAGCTCGACACTTTTCGGGATTCTTCGGGAATGATGGCGCAATATTGGCGGGCATCGGCGGCATAGTTTTACCGCTGGCAGACATATATAAGGAGGTATTTTACGGTACAAGACGCTATGCGTTTGTTTACGGGTTCCCTGTACAATCGAGTTAGATCGTACTTCGAAGAACGTGTCTGAGACTTGCGGATAACTCAACACGCTGTAAGTATAGTCATAATACACGCGGACGCCGCACAAGTTAGAGATATGTCGGAAGTTTCCATACCAAGTTAGTGCTTACCATGTGCACCCAGATTAAGGTTATGACCTATTGTGACGAGTATTTGCTGCGGCAGTGTTTCTAGCACAATTGTTACCATCATCACACAATAGAGAAAGACGTGATGTGCGTTGTTAGAATTACAAGGTCCCTCGAGAGTTAGATATATTATAGACACAAAGCTCAAATAAAAGTCGTTCTGGGGTTAGCACCGTGGATATCAATCGAGGGGTATAAGGCTTCCAATTGGCTCCCTCCGATGGCGTTGCAGATGATAGCTCAAGCATAGTATTCTGATACAAATTTACCCCATTTCTCGATAACTGGTTTTACAAGAAGTTCCCACTCTCGCCCCTTGTAGCGTCCCTTCTCAGGACGGGGAAATGCGAATATTTCCCTGTGTATAGCACCACCTGAACCCAGCGTCAGAAATCTTCCATTGCTAACCTCATGTAGATGACAATCGCTCACAATCAAGACAGGGCTTCATCGTAGCCTTCTTCGGTGACCCCGAAGTAGAAGGAGAGATGTCTGATTTGTCGACTTTCGGAAACTTGGGGTCGAGGTATGGTGTGTGGACCACCAAATCCGCGAGCTCTATATGCACCAGCCTTTCCACACGGTGACACAATGGCCCTGGCTGTCCTGCTCTGATATTTCCAGTAAGCAGGCTCCCATTAGTGCCATCATCGTCACTCTCGTCTTCGACTGTGCCTGGCCACCACCCTCGAACAATTGGCACCTTCGAACCACACTGTTTGCCCCATTGATCCAATCGCTTTGTAAGATTTACAGCGCGCCCAACTTTGAGCTGAATTACACCAGGACGTTTCGGGTCTACATGAATGCCAAAGATGACGACATAAATATCAAGAGAAACTTGAAAATTCGGAGCGACCAACCTCGGATTTCATACGTGTAGATATAACCAGGGACGTCCGAGGTAGAAGCAGCTTTCTCCATTTCGACTCTAAGCGCCAACTGGGTATCGCGTTGGAGGTATTGTGGTATATAATCTGTCCCGTATTGAAAAGCGTGTCAAACGAGATGGATACCATACTCACCACTAAATTCTACAAATGTATCTGCCATGCCTTTCTGTCTGACATAAAATCCGGTTTGCGCATGAAACATCGCGTCACGGTGCTGATGACAATACACGACAGGTATTGGGTCGATATGAGAGTGTGTTGAGGGAAGCTTGACTTGACGGGAGCATTGCTTCCCGAGCTTTGTCATACTGCTACATTGTGTGGTGTTCTTGATCGCTGAAGGTGATAATGGGGAAGGGGGTACAGAAACAGCACGCGGTCGAGACTTGGGCGTGATATCGAGCGCTGGACGCGGGCGCATTCCAACGGAGATAGAGGGATGAGCCATGATACCGGGGGAAATAAGGGAATCTGGGTGAGGACGCGATGGGACTGGCGGTGCCATGGTATCGAGCGCGTGCTGCATCGTCAACGAGTGTTTCCCCGAGTGAGGAGATGGCATGGCTACCACAAAGGTAGGCGGCTTTGGTAGTGGGGGTAGTACACTCGTAGAGGACGGTCTGTTGTGTGTGGGTTGTTGCTTCGTCGCGTCAAGCAGCGCGTTCACTGCCAACTTTTCGGGACTGAAACCCCCTATAAAGCTACTTGCCTGATTCCCGTTGGCAGGGAGAGAGTCGGGTGGTCGCTTGCTTTCCTTTGACTTGCCAGCGAGTGCCATGGCATCGAATGCCTGCACGAGATCATAGCGTTTTGGTGGTACCGGTGGTGTATACGAAGTCATAATACAGGAAGAAGAAGAAAAGGGCGCAAGGCGCCTGCTGGAGCAAGGCCGTGCACAGGAGAAGATCAAAACAATAATGGAAGTCAGCTGCGGCGGGTGACTCGAGGCAGGGCAAAGAATAAGTATTCACATATGTACATGAGAAAGAAGATAAGTAATCTGACGTTAACATTCGAGCATTCGGCCTTGTCCGTTCGTTGATCGCTTCTTCGTATAAAAAGGCCCCGTATGACTTGATATTCCTTTCTAACTCCCATCACCTTGAGCCACGACACACGCTCAGGTAAGTCCCAGTAGTAACAATTTGTACCGATCTACTCCATAAAAGATGAAACGCACTGGGCTCTGAAAAAAAGAGATGTCATGCACTACGCTCCAACTAGAGCGGCGGCCTAGAAAACCGTTAACTGAATAAACCAACTTTCATTGTTTTTGTGATGGACCTCCTCGAACCAATCGATATTGACTTTTTCCCCAGACAGTACTTCAAACGACACGTGGCGTGCCAGAGCTGGTCTGTAGAGTCATGCGGCTGGTCTTCGATTTATGTCTACAATTGATTTCGAGTAAATAGACTTATTATATTATTTCGCATCACACCTTTTGTTCATTGATCAGTTGGTGTATGTAAAAGGGCGTAGAGGGTAACTTGGTTTAGTGATTGATCTGAAAATCCGAAGGTCTGACCAAACATTTCCAAATCCCCGAATCGAGCTCCCCTCATCATATTTACGACAATTGTTGTAATTATTAGCAGTACAGTCAAGGTTGAACGGGTTGGCCGCCGCCGATACCAGTCTCTGTCGATCCCTGAAAAGGTAGCAATCTTCCTGTCACTGTTTTCACTTTCAGTCTTTCACTGACCGAAATACTGATGAAGAGAAGAACCTAAGGCATGAGATGTGTTCTTCATCTGTATCGCGGCCTTCTCATGTCACAACCATCTCAGCGCACACTTGATTTGTCATACGTTGGTGCCATCATCGCCTTGTCTTATACCATGATGAAACTACTCGTATAATTGTCTGAGATACAAGGGCAGGCTAGCTGTTACATGAATATGATCTATGTAATGTTTACAAATGGCGACTGACCCTCTAAAAATAATGTACATCCTCTAAATCTGTCTGGCAGAGCACAGAACGGTCACAACGGTACAAATACTGCAGAGGCATTCCCATCTCATTGCACAAAGACCATGCTTCAGTGAAGTATCGTGTGGCTAACGTGAAGTCACCATGCATAAAGGTGATTTCCCCTAATCCTTGCTTGCCTTGTGCCTTGACGATAATAATCTGCCTTCGCGAAACGCTACCTCTGCAAGCCCCTCAAGTGCGTCCCTGCAGGTGAAATCTCCAGTACCTGGGCAATGTCTCCCCGTTGTGAAATTTGGTCTGCCAGTGCCAAATCTTGGACTGCAAACCCCAGGGACTTCACAAATAAGTCGTCTGCAGATGCTGTGCGTGCGAACATCCCAAGAAATACCAAACTTCGGCCCTTGTTGGTTCCCTGAGATGCTTCCATGACTCAGAGCATTGAAGGTTCTTCAAAAGTTGTTGACATTGAATGAAGCGGCCTCAACATCTGCATATCTCTGCAAATGTGATGACACAATTAGCCACCATTTCATGGCTGCCAGCAGTAAGATATGGTGCCTCAGCAGCTTTGAAGGCCTTCATGGCTTCCCTGTACTGAGAAAGAGTTATGTAGAGCGAACCAAGACGATACAAGCAGCATGCTTTGTACCACCGCGCAGGTGAGTTCTTGACGATATTGAAAATAGCAGGTGTAAGGGAAGTTGGGCGAGGAAGATGCCAATCCAAGCATCGCAAAAATAAGAGGAGTCTCTTCAGGAATGTGGGCAAGGTCGAAAGCAATGACATGCTCAATGTTGAGGTGATCCGAGATAATGATATCAGCATATTGATCGCATTCTTCTAAACAGTACTCAACTATACGATAGTAGAAGGCACGTATCTCTTGGAGGACTCAGGTGCTTGCGATGAATCTCATACGTAATGCCGAATGGGGGCGAGCACTTTGAGAAAGTTGTCTTGACGATAAACGAGTGATTACATGCAGAGTACATCACATATATCGCGAGCTGAGTGACAGCTGCATAGCGTCAGACAAGCTTTGCAGCTTCCCCTTGCCACAATGGGGCAACTTTCTGTGCCGATCGCTCCATCTCTTGAGTAGCATGGCTGGAGACCAGCCATTTTGTTGTGCAGCATTTGCGAGTAGATTGATGGAAAGTGGGCGATATTCCAAGTCCTGAAGCAAGTTTATTCTTCCGCCGTATTTTCACAGCTGACCGGGCAGTAAATTCAAAAGAATGCCTCCTGAGCAGAACTTGGATCCAATGGTAATATCCTTGGTAATCCACAGTACATGGGGTGCGCTCCTCCTACTACGTGACGTGAGAATCAGGATGATACCAGGGATACATGTAATTTCAGCAATGACTGATGTATTTTCTCGAGCGCCGATGATCCACTAACCTTTTCGAAGGTCTCAACATTATCAAGGACAATGAGGGCGCACTTTGCAGAATGAAGAAATGTAGATATTCGGCCCACGAGATCAGTGCCAGCAATATCTATACCAATGGTTCCCGCGAAACATGCGATGAACGCTTCGAGAGTGATGGCGGAAGGATTTAATCTATCATAAGTGACGAAAAAGCGCTTATCAGCAAATTTATCTGTGATGAGTGGCTCGTTGATGATAGCTTTGGCCACAGAACTCTTTCCCACCCCCCTAGGACCAATCAATGCCAAATGCTCATTGTTGATGACAACGTTCGTCAACTCTGCTACAAGATCATCGCGACCATACAGCATGGTAGGCCGTGATGGAGGCTTGATCTGGCAATTCCTGATTGCATTCAGAGGGCATGCACAACTCACTGGAAGTAACAACATACTTTGAGGTGTTCGTACTAGGAACATTGTGCACAAGTTCCAAAGCCTCCTTGACAGAGTTCATGTCGATTGCCATGCCAGTGATCGCTTCGAACTTAGGATGCCGTTCATCAACACAATTGAAATGAAGTCACCCAAACATACATTGAAGAATCCGAGGACACAATCTATGTCCTTTTCCCATGCAGTGATCATGTCGTGATCAATCGTAACAGCAATAAACCTCATCCAAAACCTTGCTCCTTCTTTGACGCTATGTTACTGTTGATATGGTTTACCAATCTGCATAGTGTTAGCATATTCTGGCAATGAAGTAGGTTGGACTCACATGTTGAGCTGAGATGTTGCATGCATCAGGTATCTTGGCAAATTGTCGTTGGTAGCTCCCTTGGTTACTCTTTCAAGGATTTCCTTGATAGTCTCGCACTTGTTGGCTATCACCCGGAAATCAAACTCGTTCTTGATTACTGATTGTAGATAAACGTTGGGTTTCACCAATATTTGAGAAAGTTGGGATAACACACCTGCGCAATAGTCAAAATGTTGGCAATTGTTCCGAAGATGCCTTGCGCTAGTGCACGCGATAGGAACAAGATCTTTTGTAGTGTTGATAGCGGTTATAGCGATGCCCAGCAACTGGATCACAATATCATCCTGGGACCGCTTGGTTTCAGAATATATCCGATCTATCATCATGAGCAGGACTCAAACTCCTGCTCATGATGATCGGATATACGGGGGTGACACCTAGATACATGCCTTCTCAGTGCTCACCTTTGATTTTTTGGACTTTCCAAGTTCTGCTTCTGGCTTTCTGGATGCCGAACGAGCGCCTCTGAGATCTGAAGTCTGCTACCCATGTCTTGAAGGAAGGAGTGGGAAGATTTCCCACTGATCCAATACGTAATAGAGTACCAAAATACCGTGTCTACCGTAGGGCTGCCCCGGCCCCTAACGGACAAGACAATAAACGAGGATTAAAAGAAAAAGAAAAAAAGGGGGAGAGAAACTGTACGGCTTAACATACCGGGCGTCTATCGTATCGAGTTAAAGCCAAGAAGTGCACGCTGCATGCAACAGCTTCCGAGTTCCTGCTGTTTAATGTATTCCCCTTCCCGTAGCTTGTGTGCCAAAGACATTGCCGCCCTCTCAATTCATACTCGCAGTCGTCGAATTAGCTACGGCTACATTCTTCTAGTCATGAAAGAGAATTTGCGACACCTCTCCCCTCTCAGCTCCTTCAATCGAGTCATAACAGTAAATTCTTCCTTGCGGCTAGCCTAAGTACACGGTATTGCCGGAACACTTGTATCAGATATGAACATGGGGATAACAGGAAGAATATATCAGGGGAAGGCAGAATGAAAACGAAAATAGAACGACGGCCGCCACACGCAGAGTATGATAATGTATCGTGGCTATGAATGTATAAAGTTATATGGTTTAACTGGAATGCCTGCGTACTTTATGAGGGGTTCATCAAGATAGACGTTTGCGGCGATACTTGTCTCTGTAATGTATTTCCCGGATGTGCCGGCGGATTGTGTCTCTCCTGATTGTCATCGGGGGCGAGCAAATGTGACATTGCACCTGACTGGCGGACTGCTGCTTCTTACGGAAGTGTTGTGATGATATATGCGTCAGCATGCTCTTGATAGTATCCGCAGCAAAGCCACACTGGTTAGTCCACAGGCATGAAATCTGTGCGGGCTGTCCAGCAGCAGCACTATTGAACGAGTTAACGTTCCGAATAATAGGAATTACGAGGGGTCCGTACCAATGAGTGTCAAACTGATCGATCTGTCGATTGGGGGGCGGGAGTGGTACAGAGCCATAACCTGGAAGTGGACCTGAAATATCACTTTGGGACGGGTCCGCGTCATGTAGACCAACAAGAGCGAGCACTCGATTGTTGCTCGTCGAGTACACGCCATACGTAACTTGATGTTGAGTATCAGCGGTTGTAGGATCCTCGTATGGATTCACTGGAGCAGAGAGCAGGGAGGTCTGCTGAGCCTATAGCAGAATATTAGGGCACTAACATTCACAAGCATGAACGAAATGTACATCATCAGTGGTCGCTTGTAGCTGCGCTGCTTGTGATGCCTTGACATGTTTGTAAAGCTCAAAACCTTGCCTGACAATGGATCAGCACTGAGAGGAAGTACAGAATTAGTGCAGACGTACCAGTCAAGGTGAAACATTCTGAGATACACTGTGGACTGAAATGCCCTGGAGACGTATATAAGCCTAGCAAGAAGTCACCTAGTACCAGGAGTAGCCATGTAGGCCAACAGCCAAGGGGTGTTTGCAGGCCAGGGACGGAACCCGTATCATGTATCGGCCAACTAGGACAAAGTGAGGCTATTGTTAAAGCTATGCACCAGATATTTGAAGAGATCTGTCGGGATAACATAGCTGAACGACAAAAGTGGATTGCAAAAAGCAGAGGTCAGATGACAGAGATTGGTGGTGGTTAGGCCAACGAGCCTGTCAAGGTCAGATCCACTTCATTTATATCATGTTGGACATATATGAAATCCAAATTTTGGCCTGCTACTAAGAAATATCTATCTCAGACGCGAGGCCAACCAATGGCCGGCGGGATTGGCGTCAGCCAACTTAGAGGAACAGGTTTGAAGGGAAGGGAGTGGGAGGAGATAGTGGCTATGATAGAAAATAGATGAATAATATTGATGTGCCACCAAGAGTTCTAGAAGGGTGATTCGTGGGAGCAGACATAGCTTTAGCCTGCATCTGCTACCTTCCCAAAACGCAGTGAGTTGAACTATGCCAGATGACACACCATTCCACAGGCGGCAACGTCAGAAGCCCGAAGCGAAGGCCACAATTTCAGGCACCGATTATACTTCAGTATGCTTCGATAGTATAGTCAGGCCTTCCCTCTGCCTATAAACAGGTAAAAAGGCCAATCTTACTGTCTTATCTCCTTGAAATCACCGTGGGTTGACTTGCGTTCTTATCTCGTCAGTGCATGGCCATCGGTACTCGCTATTGAACGTGCACGGGCAAGCATACAGAATAAACGAGATGTATAGCAAACTCAAAGATAAAACATATACTAGTGCAAGTGTAAATAGTTAGCCAAATGTATAAGTCGTATAGTAGTAAGCAAAATAATGTGTTGCTCGTTGTATAATCAGTCAAACTGATAAGTTTGCAACTTGCAGGGGTCAGCGCTCATTAAACTCCTTCATGATTGAGGCAGGAAGTACGCGATGCCCACGATATTTCTTTACCGCCCATGCTGCTTGGAGTGTGCGGAGACAACATCATCAAGACGGTAATTGATACTGGTCAATATCACAGACCCGGAGGCCTTATTATAGTACAGGTACATTGAGATTGTCCGAGTCCAGTCTGTCGCCGCGTTAGCAACACGGCACAGTACGTCGGAGTATCAAACACATAGGTTGACCTTACGATCCGTTCCTAATATTTCGAATAACAAACGTTCTACTCAATTTCTGTTGATTCTGCTTAACAGAAAATGTCCACACCACTGCTACCAATGTAACTGTGTAGCCATTTGATGTAGAAAGCTCTCAATCAATTGATATTACAATTTTTGTATTTTGTCACGTATTCATCACGTTTATCACGTGAGGTGTGTAGAATCCGCACGACACCTACCTTAGTACATATATACTGTGCACAATTACAAAGACATGCCGCTGTCCTAAATGTAAGTGGCCAAAAACAGACCACTTGCCAGCAGTTTTTTTTGAAACAGTAGGTGTAGGATTAGGCTCTGTCGTAGTCCTAAGCTGTGTGAGTTATAAGTAAATACAGTATACAAATACTCACACAAGTGGTCATATTGCCAGTCGCGCTAGACGTTTCTTGATCCGGGCCTACATAGAACACACGCGATTATTCTTAGTGGTTGGCTAACTCCACATCAAAAGGGAGTACGCAGCAGCAAAACAGTGGTAACTTGACACCATACTAAGCGTCCCGCGCTGGACTCTGAGCCTAGGAAACTGTTAACTGGATAAACCAACCAACCTTATTTTTTTGTTGTCTCCTCGAACCAATTGATATCGATTTCTCCCAACAATCAAACGACACGTGGCCCAGGTGTACCGCGGCATTCTCACCTCGGCGAACGGCTAGCAACGTATCCAAACGTATCCAGTTTGCTTATACTCGTGTGACTTGTAATTGCCAAAACGTCGGCCTCTCTTCGTGATGTATAATCTTTTTCGTATCCGTCGCGGGGAAGATATAAATATAGGTTTTGACGGAATCTAATAAATGAGTGCAAGAAATTCTATATCCGAGAATTCGCATTTAAAAAATGAATATGTAGTTCAGATATAGCGCCCTGACTTTGGGGATTCTCGTTTGTATGAGACAGCAGGCTTGTGGAGACGCGTCCCGCGACATTTTGTCGTCGTCGGCCAAGCTCAAATACCAGAGCGATTGGAACTGCAGCATGTCATTTTCTGGAGGATAACGACACAATAGGATAGTCGAGGGCGCATTCGATGCACCAAATCATCGTCGGCTCCATCTAACCTGTTACTGAATACCGCCAATCGCAAACAACCGTTCGAGTTTTCCTTTACGATGCGCGACGGACCTTTAATGATCAAGGACATCATCCAGAGTTTATATTGATGATCAGCCTGCCACACTACCGTGGGCGGTAGAAGGGGTCCCGACGAATTGATTCATTTCGCTGCAATTCCCTGGATTTCTCGATGTCATTGGTTCCATGCGGTCTATTGACGAGGACGTAGATCATGTCTGCTTTTTACTATTGCCATGGGGTGACAAATGTGACACGTACACTTTTTTTTGGAAATGCCGCCGGAACCCGAACCAACATTTTTGCATTTTCGCTTGCTCAGACCTTAGACTACCTCCTAGTCCGGCGGCCACCACCCTCCTGCTTGAAATGGCGGATTCGCAAGTCGTTCGCGACATACTCGATGAGATGACTACTAGTATGGCATCAGTGCGAGAATCGATACAATCCTGCAAACAAAAGTAACAGCTTGCGCCCACCCATGATAGTGCAACTCTTATTGACATTGTTCCAGATTAAAAACTGCAGATGACATAGATATGAAAGATGGGATATCTTTGCTTTCGCTCAAACACCACCTACTTCTTTCATACTTGCAGTCGCTTGTCCTACTCTCTGCACGTCGAGCAACTGGAGACTCATTAACAGAGAGAACACCAGCCAGTTCCCCTTTTAGTACAATGGATCGAGAGGCTCGGGGCTCTGGCGCAGGTGATTTGGTTGACTCTATGATAGAGGGTCGCGTTGTGCTCGAAAAAATAAAAGTCCTGGAAAGCAGGATGCGATACCAGATCGAAAAGCTGGTCAGAGTTGCTGAAGAAGTACCTTCTGGGAAAGATGTGATTGAAGGTATGTATTTTACGCTGTAATAACAGCTCTTTGTTGATATGCTCTCTCAGATCCCCTCGCCTTCCGTCCAAATCCCCAAAACCTCGTCGATAACGACCAGCACTCCGACGAGGACCAAGATACCCGTTCAGATGTCGAAGACCCCGATGGAATCTACCGCCCTCCAAAGCTTGCACCCATGCCCTACACGGAAGCCGCAGCCGACAAGCGTTCTAAACGACAGCCTGTTCCCAAGGCACTTTCTACCCTCCTCCACCAAGACCCCTCGCGCCCGCATGTCGAGGGTACATCCGGCCTTGGCTCGATGGCCTCCCTCGCATCCGACCGCGCCCGCGAGATCCAACGTATAAAAGACTTCGAAGAGGAGAACTTCACTCGACTAGTCATGAAGAAGAAGGATGCGCGTAGACGACGAAAAGATGAGGAGGATTTGGCACTCGGAGGTACGGGCGCTGGAAAGGGTAGGAAGAGAGGCCGGGGCCTAGAGGATGAGTTTGCGGATGTACTGCACTCAGTCGGGCGCACGAAGACGGGGGTGCTTGGCGATGGATACGAAGAGCTGAGGCAAAGGGGTAAGAAGGCTGATGCACTATCGAGATCGCGAACGACATGGAAAGGGGATCATGAGGGCTCAGACAATGACGGGCCACGACTGAAGAAAAAGACGAGGTTCGAAAAGGCAAAGACGACCTTACACAAGAAAATGAAGGCAAGAAAGAAATAGTTCTGTTCTTTCGAAGTTTCTGTTCTGTACCAATACAATGACCTGATCATTTCGAGTCGCTTCAAATGTTCCCCCCCTCCGAGCTTTGCAACCAGCCTAATTTTGAGGAAGAATCTGCGGGAGCTTTTGAACCAATATCCTCAGACGGATGAAGATAGTCTTGAAGCACTTATTTATGATCTATCAAGGTACACTACCCAATTTCAAATTCTGCCTACTATCCAAGTCAATACACTACAGCAAGGAGGCAGCATGCGTCCGGTGCTCAGCTGCAGCCTGCGAAGACTACGCCAGCATATGACTAAAGGCAGTGACTGTGTATTAGCGGGATGGAAAACGTATGACAACTAAATTGTAACCGGGTCGGTTGCGGCTCCTGACCCCCGGGCCCGGGAGTCAGAAGCCGTGGTTTAGACATGGGAACGGTCACCTAGTCACGAGCCATGTGTTGTGGCCTGATTGAGTCATAAAATATACAGACAAAAAAGCTTGGACGCTTCATATGCGCTGCGATCATGGAATACGGGGAACGGCAAACAGATAGGGAACGACCGGGGCTAGTCTGAAAAAAGTGTAACGCTTACATAAGCTTGCATTCTTGACGCTGTCCACTTGATAGGTCACGTGCCACGCAGTAAGCGCGATTCGGCAGATCAAGCGCGTCGCGTCTTGCTTTCAATACGTCCTATGGCTTCAGTGTCACGAAAGCGCGCTGCAGCTAGTTCTGACTCCAGTTCTACCAAAAGACGGAAGACACAGGCTGAAAGGTATACTATTCTGCAGGTACTTTTGAACAGAGTCTAGTTAACTTGCTTGTAGTTTTACGGTCACTGTTGCAACAGTCGTAGCAGGATCATGTCAGAGCAGTGTGTCTGACATAAAGACTATCATAGAGAACCTAGAACACGATACTATGGGAGATTCCTGGAAGACTGCGTTAGACAAGGAATTCACGAAGCCGTATTTCCAGAAGGTGTGTCCTTACTCGTTTTCGTAGGTAGTATTATTTCCTCTGAGCACTCCATCTGCTTCAGCTCAAAGAATTCCTCATCGAAGAACATCGTTTGCATACCGTATACCCAAAGTGTAAGATTGTCATTCAGTTTTTTTGATCAGACGTTACAAACCATTCATAGTGAACGATGTATACTCTTGGTCACGATTGACGCCACTTGACTCTGTGAAAGCCGTTATACTAGGCCAGGTGCGCGTTGCATAATTTTACAAGTGTTCCATCACTTACAATGGTACTCGACAAGGACCCCTATCATAATGTAGGACAAGCGCACGGTACGTATGTCTAGTTCACTAAGAATGTATTTAATACAATATCTAGGTCTCTCTTTCTCCGTCCTCCCTCCAACCAAGCTCCCTGGCTCCCTGAGGAATATCTACAAACAAATATCAAATGACATCCCCACTTTCAAAGTCCCTACGTCTGGGTTTGTCGCATCTCTAGCTTCTCCAAGCTTGCAATTCGCTTACTCTTTACGCAGGGATTTGACGCCCATGGCAAAGGCTGGAGTTCTCTGGTTGAACACCTGTCTGACCGTACGGGCACATAATGCCAACTCGCATTCAAAAAAAGGCTGGGAGACCTTCACCGACGCTGTCATCCGAGCGGTGCTTGACCGTCCAGACGGAAGAGGGGTTGTCTTCTTTGCCTGGGGTTTGCCTGCCCAAAAACTATACGACAGACTTGGGATCGACGAGGTATGTGCCAGCCATCTACTGTTTTTTTTGGGAAAACTGACTCAGGCGGAGAAGGAAAAGCATCTGGTGTTAAGGTACACTCTGACTCACTTATTGATTGATATGCCCATAATTGTCTGTTAGATCTCCACATCCCTCTCCTCTTTCGGCGCATCGGGGCTTCCTTGGAAACGCTCACTTCAAGAAAGCCAATGAATGGCTGCAGAAGACATACGGGGAAGAGATTGATTGGGTGGCTCTTAGTTCTGTTCCACCTTCAGATGCAGGTCGTCACATCTCAACAACATGAATTGTTGCAGCATCAGTATCTCACCTACAGGAAAGCGAATACAACTGCTACATGAAACAGAAACAGAATTATTGGTTAAATTACATGCATGCGACGAATCTTCCTCATCGATGCCTCGGGTTGTTCCAAATCTGGCTTTGCCCGCCGACTCCGAATTGCCCCATATCAGGAGAGGCAAAGAATACTGGATTAGATATGGGGAAGTTCACAGCATTGAACGGCGATTGCGCAAAATTCTGATTTATCATGGGGAACTGTGCGATAGGCGAGGCCTGCGCAGCAGACGCGGGCGAGCGGTTTGTATCTGGTCGTGCACCTGGCTGGGGTGGTGGTTTCCAGTTCTGATATGCCGGTCAACATTGTACGGAAAAGAATAGCAACAAACACTTACATATTGCTTCCCTTCACGATACAACTCTTCGAGCTTTTCGTCAAAGACACCGCGCTCTTCGAAATCATGATACGCTTTGAACAATTTGAGTGCGCTTCGAGCGTCCTCGATCGAATCGTGCATGTCTGTTTGGATATGTTCATGCAGGACGAACCAGGACAGGAAACGGAGTGATAGTCGTCGCTGGCGGGTATGCAGAAAGTACAAGTCAACAGTATCTATGACTTGTTCTGGGGGTACGAATATATCTGACCATGACAAGAATGAGTGAGCGGTCTTCGTTTAAATGCTGGAACATACTGATTATACGGAAGTCTTTCGAGAGTCCGTGCCCAATGAATATACATCCCCGGTCGACGAGCACCCTCAGCTTTTTGTACACAAGTTTCAAGGGCGTCAATGTGTACCGCGACAAATGCGGATCAAGGTCACCGACTGTCACAATTCAATTTCCGCCAGGAAAAAGAAATACTGGACCACACTTACATTTGATACCAGAAAACTCGGTCAAATAATCGACAATGACCTCGCTCGTATGGATATGATCGTCGATGAACGGTACACCTTCTTTCGGACCATCGCCCCTAAGAACAGACACGCGAGCAAGACTGAGCCGTGCAGGGCGGATGACACGGTTTGTGCCATCAGAACGATACTCTGTTTCTTCCTGACAAGCAAGGATGCGTGAAGACGGTTCAACGAATGTACACAAAGCATACCTGCTGCATGGAGACAAACTCAGCATCAATTGCAACGAGTGTTCCAGGTTTAGGGAGTTCTTCGAAGCGGAGACACTCGTGCTGGATGATATTCTCGTCGCGGTTCCTATGCACTCAAGATGAATAAAGGCAAGCGACCTTAAGATGAGTGTACTAACACAGAGATAGAGGTATCTAGGCTCAATATCGACGGGTCCAACTGATCTGGAAGGCCGCTGTAATCGAGCTGCTCTCGGACATCGACACGCTCAAAATATAAGATAGCTGGGACCTGCTTCATCTTAAGTACCTTGGTGCACAGAAGAGACATTACAACTGACCTTCCACGTGCTTGGAAAGCTTAACGCCTCTTCTTCTGATATATTACGCACAACAAAATCGTTGAAAAGAAACCAGGCGCTCTTGAGATTCGGGCGACCCTCCGCTTCGGGGACTGCGTCATTGTCAGTGAGGATTGCGTTGCTAATAGCTAGAATAAAAAACTCACCCTTGACAATCGCAACGAGATGTGAGTGTCTTTCTTTCGTCATGATTTGCACTACCATGGCCTATACGAACCAAAAATGAGCGCAACAGCAGCGAATAAGAAAATAAACACACTCTCAGCTCGTACACAACCCCAATTGCCTCATCCACGCCATCTACCTCGCCTCTCACCTCCACAGATGGGCTCAAAAATCTTGACTGTCGATTGTCTAACCATAGCTTCAGATTATCTTCATTGTAGACACTTGCATTGACCGCAAGCACAGGTGGAAGCTCCGATGAAGGTATTGAGCGTCGGGAACTGAAGGCGCCAAATTGCTTGCACGTCTGACATGTTGCCTTGTATATCATCTGGCGAATGAGGGAAGCACGGAGGATACTGGCGAAATCTGTTGCAGGAGGGGGATCTGAAGGTGTGAGCTGATTATCTCAGTCAATACCACAAACTAGTATGCGTCTGAAGTGTCCTCACTCTGCGCGGATAAACCATGTCGACGACATGTGTCATGTTCTCCTTCTCCCTCACAGCCTTGCAGCTCATACAAGTGATGACATTCTTTGCGTCTATACCAAGGAGCTGTGTGATAGGAGCAGCAGCAGGTGAATGCGTGTCCTCCTGGAATGGTTGGTGTATGAGACGTGGATTGTGTGGGAAGGAGTTCCCTTCAAGTGAGAGATGGTCAATGAGGAAACGGTGGAATGATTGGATCATATGAGCATAGTCGACTTCAGTGGGTTCGTGCCCGTAATCGATCAACTCGATCTGGTTTTGACTTTGAGCTAGCACACCAACGGTCTTGCAGAAGTTCCCTCCTTGGCAGTTTGTGCCGCCCGCATCCTCCAGCATACGTGCCACAAAACCGAGCTCGCACAGCAGACAGTGTTCTCTTGGACAATTGGTTGTGATATGCGACTTGGCGAGGCGCCGTATAGGAAACATATAGTGCATGACCTGGAGCATTGAATTCGTGTAGGAGTTGAGAATATGTGTCTCAAGACCGCTGTACGGTGTTTTATTGTAAAAGCTACAGAAACATCAATGAAAGCCATCAGAAGTGAAGACAGGGAGCGCACCCGAAATCGAAATCCTCCACACCGAACTTTGAATACTCGATTTCTACCTTTCTATAAAATCGGGGTACCTCCTCGACACTGTCGTCGATGCTTAGTGCTTCTAGCTCGAGCTATATCCCGTCAATTAGGTATAATTAAAAAATAATGACACTCACATCATCTCTCCTGCCTTTTCCACTCCTGAACCGCCCTTGATCTTTGGCAGTAGTCAAAAGCACACGATTCCTCCGCCCACGCAACTCCTTTGGAAGAGCTGCATATGCAATATTGTCGTTCATCTTCATAGTACTTAAGACTTGCGGCGGAATTTTGGGCGGAGGTGGACTCAAGATCCCAGAGCGCGGAAGAAATTGTGGTGTCCAAGAGGAAAGTAGCAGAGTATTGTAGTGTGGCATGCCAATAGAGTTGAGGGGTCTTTGGTGTGCTGGAGTTAGTAAAGGGTGTAGACGATGGAATACAACTCACGTTGAATCCGTCCAGTTGATATCAGGGGGCGGTTCGGGAGCATCAGCCCATTCGATGGGTTGACCTTCAAAACCATTGAAAAGCGGCTCTGCGTCGTCTGCGATGGCTGTCATAAGGTGAATGGCACCAAGCGCGTCGCCAAAAGCCAGAAACGAGCCGTTAGACGACACAGCTGTTGAGCTGATGTAGGATGTGGTCTCGAGCTGTAACACATGAGCGATTAAGTTTGGGGGGTATTACTAACATACCTGATAGAACCCGGAGACATTACTGTAATCAGATACATCGACAACATTCACCAGACCCTGCGCAGAGGTGACTACGATGCTAGAAGCATGTTTAGGTAGGATGTCAATGAAGGCAGGACCGTCCTGGAAGGGGATGGGAGGGAGAGGACGCATCGTACGTAGGTCATATACTTTCACTAGGGGATCAGGAAAATCGTGACCGCGTCTGCAGCGCGTCAGTGACGTTTCCATACACATATTACACGTTTCTAACCTGACACTCCACCCAATCGTGTAGAAATAGTTTCCACTGGTCTGAAGATCTTGCACACCACTACTATGTGCTAGCACCGAGTTCTCTCCGTTCTCGCGCAGAAGCGCGGTGCGAGGATCATATGCACGCACGTACCCATCCGCAAGCGCTGCAAGGAGCGTGGAATGTGAAAACTGGAGGTGTGTCGCAACGGATGAGGAGGGAGCAACACGGACAGAGTTGCCTGTGATTGCATTCAAGAGGACAAGCTCAGGCGTAGTTGTTGAAGCTGCAAGGACATTGGATGTATACGTGGTGCTCGAGAATGCTGTCAGAGTAGAGGCTGATCTGCGGCTTTCATGAAAGGATACACAGTCGTAGTACTGGGGAATCACGTACCGAAAGAACCACTTGTTCATCCCACCTTTGAACCACGAGCCGATACCTTCACCTGCAACACCAAGTGCTCTAACATAGTTGTCTCCTGTAACGATCTGCTTTACTGGAAGAGCACCACCGACGGGGAAAGACACGCCACGGAGGCCCTGTATTGTGTGCAGCGCGATGACTGTGCCTACACTAGTCCCGGACCAGAGCGTGTCGGAAACGGGGTCGAAGCTAAGAGCAGTGACTGGCTGAGCATAATCGTGTAATGTCGCAATTGGGTCTATTATGTGATATGATGTCGACATCGTGCTGCAGTCATGGGCCGTCGCTGTCTAGATCGACGAGCTCGCGGTAACGGAAGCAATTAACCAAATAGTTCCCATATCTAATCTCATCCAAGCTTAACGCCTACCACAATAACTTCTACGACTTCGAACACTTCTTAGCACTCTTTTATGGAGAATCTACAGGGCTTGACACCACAAAACCAAAATGCATCAGCAGAAGAGGAGTCAAAGCGGAAGGTAGCTGAAGATGAAATGCGCAGGGATATGATGGCGACCATCCTCGACAGTGCTGCCCGAGAGCGATGTGCGTACTCCTTGTTTCTGACTCAATTCCCGTACTCAATCTAGTCATTTATTGTTCACTACCCAGTGTCCCGCATCGCCCTTGTGAGCCCGGAGAGATCGCGGCAGGTTGAGACCATCATTATGCGGATGGCTCAGTCAGGACAGCTGCGAGGACGTGTGAGCGAGCAGCAGCTGATCGACCTTCTTGATCAGGCGTGTAATATTTCTCGTACGAGTTCGTACAGTATGCTGAATCTGATGTATTCAGATGGAGGATGCACGGTCCAAGACAACTGCGAAGACCACGATAGTGGTGAGTATTGGACTACAGCACTGACATATTTTTTGAGACGGAAGATTGCTGATCATGATTACCCACTAGTACCAGCGCAGGCGAGATTTTGATGATGATGATTTTTAGATGCTTCATGGATGTACTCGAGCTCGTTGCTTTGATATCGCGATATTGTATCATTCATTATCACTCACTATACTCAGCTCAATTGAATGCTAACATGTATCACCCTACCCCTGTCAGTGCCCTGCTTCACCACCTGGAATAGTACAATACTCATCGTTAGTCTTTCCTGTAAAGACACTGTACTGTCTCGGCCGTCCGTTGTACCCACAGGAGCGCAAGCTGGACACCCCCGTTGTCAATAACTATGTGTTGATGGGTGGTGAAACATCGTGACACGAAAGTAGTTCTCGCTGGGAAGGCCAGTACTGCGACATATGTTTGAGTTACTCAATGTCGCAGTTTGAGTTAAGATGGTCGATTAGCAATGCATTGAGGCATTATAGGCATGTTGTCGGACTCTAACAGCTCTAACTGCCCACTTCTCCCCAAGAGATATAAGCCACTTCGAAACCTTACTGTCCCGCCTTCGCCTTGCCCTTCCTGACCCCTTGTGTGTGGGCAGGCCCATTATCGCTCGCTCCTTCTGTATGCGATTTGACAACGTTTGGTAGCCGCTGCCCGCGTCCGCGTCCCCCTCCGCGTCCCCCCCCTCCTCCATGTCCCCCTCCTCCCGTATTTTGAGCTGGGGTATCGTCCGCATCGTTCAGGCGATCCACCACATTCAGTCCTGGCGTTCCACGCAGACCCATCAATCCTACCGTGCGCTTCGCGATAGGTGGTGGGATAAATTTTGCCACTACATTTCCACCCCTTGCGCTTCTTTGCGCCGAAGCACCACCAGAGGTACTAGGTCCATTGCCAACTTCCGTCACACTCGGCCACCCCAAGCACTGCGCCCATACCGCGCCTTGTTTTACTAACTCCGCAGGTGACCATCGCAGTTGCTTTAACCAGGACTTGTAGAACCCAAGCCAAGCAGAATATGCTTGGCCGATGGAGCGGTCGTCCAGCTTAAAATTCAAATTGCCGGTATGTTCAAGCTGTGCATAGGGCGTCAACGGAAGTGAGGCAATCTCTGGCAGCCGCAAGAAAAACTGTTCGTCGGGCATGAGGATCAATATACCTTGACCGGCAGCCCCTGCGCGCGCGGTTCGGCCGAGGCGGTGGATGTATTGTGCGGGCGAGCTTGGCAGGGAAAGCTGGATAATGTGCGTTACACTGTTGGACGATATCAGTCTGACAAAGAGAAAGTAGACTGCAGGGGCAGGAAACGAAATAAAACAAATTAACATAGAAAAATTTGATCGGGCGATAGGATGATTGTTGCACGAAGGGACTGAGGATACTTTGAGACATCGACACGAGACCCACCTTGGAAAATCCATCCCTCTCGCAGTTACATCACTTGTAACCAAAACTGCACCTTCCGGGGCGTCGCGGAACTCTTGTGCGGCACGTGTACGTGCAGCCTGTGTCATACGGCTTTGGATCTGGTAGATTGGGGGAAGCATAGATTGTGGGCTCGCAGCAAACACTTGTTGCAAGATACTCGCGACGACGGCTGTGCCACGTGCCGTTGTACAGAACAACATTGTTTTTGCTTGTGGGCCCGCCTGCTTGAGGAGGGAAACAACCGTCAGAAGGGTATCTTCGAGGGGCGTTATGAGGTAACTCTGGGGAACTATATCGCATGTGCCATCCCATTAGTTCATCAATAACTTATGGAAAAGATGTACATACCATGTTCATGCGTGTTGATCTCGTCCGCATGTAGCGTAGATATGAATTTATAATTTGGATCTAAGTAAATCTTTGCGATCTACTCGCCCAAACGATCAGTACCCGTTATTCCTACACACAAAACTTACCCACCTGCTGTATTGCTTTGTCAAATGTTGCAGAGAACAGCATACATTGTCGCGTTGTCACTTGTCTATCAGGCAAGAATCCTACGATGCGCTCCAGATCTTTGCGAAATCCTTGATCGAGCAGCCTGTCTGCCTCATCTAGAACGAGCACGCTTGGGCGGAGTGTGAGCCCTGAAGTCAGATGGTCGAGGAGCCGACCGGGGGTGGCAATTAAAATGTCAGTGCGGGTGGTGGCAGAGTTGAGACGGTTTTTTTCTGTGTTTATGCTGCAAGTGTTGACATATCATAATATGTGCTAAAGTATGAGAAGGAATACGCACTTTGTACCGCCGATAACAGACTGCACGCCGTATGGGTGATGCGCAAGGAGGGATACCGCCTCTTCCTCGATTTGAAGTGCCAGCTCCCGTGTAGGCGCTAGAACAAGAATCTTACCAATGTCAGAGGACGTCAATCGGGAGGAGACGAGTCGCTCGATGGCAGGGAGGAGAAACGCCATAGTTTTGCCTATGCGGAGGGTTAGTCTAGGACTGAGCAATTTAGTCATACTGCACACCAGTTCCAGTTTTAGCCTGCACGAGAAGATCGATGCCCGACAGAGCATGCTATAATTTAAGATCATCAGCTTAGCACTAGAATGATTGTCAACAACACCCACCTCAAGTGTGGCGTCTATGGTATATGGTACTGCATGAACTCAGTCGCATTATCGGTGTGCACGAGACTGACCTTGTACGTCTGTAAGAAACCTACGTGACAGCCCGTCAACATGAGGAGAGTTGTAAAATAAGGAACGTACTCATGTTTGATTCCAGCCTTGGATAGCTGTGAGATGGGCGCATCTACAAACCGCCTTGACGTAAAGTGCTTTTTGTCTGTAGCCATGGCTGTAGATTTTGAACTTGTGTTGCGGCTTGGAGTAGGTACACTATTAGGAATAGTTGTTGTTAACGGTTGAATGTGAGCTTTGGGAGTGGCGGCCATTGACGCGTGTCGTGCTTTCAAGTTATTCATTAGTCGAACAAAACGATGGATTTGAAGTCTAGTAAACATATAACACAATCTCCTCGTTGTCGAGTTTGATTTGAGCTCGTGTCTTTATAGATCTCTGCACTAGTGAAAGTCCTTGAAGCGAGCTGTCTCAGTTACTTTGACCTTGTAAATTTGCTCCCAGAATCCGCATCCACTGGGTTGTCGAAAAATACAACGTTTGTCTAAAAACGCGTGTGTTTATTTTAGGCTGTGATAATATGAGCTGACATAAGGGCGCTGCTAAAAATGCCGCTCAGCAGACATAGACCGACCCTTAAGGCGGTCGCGCTATGATAATCTATAGAGCAGAGATTCTTCAGTAGGAATTAAATAATTCATCAATTAACAACACTACTTGATGTAATTTCACAAAAATGGAAATATATGTACAATCAATTTGAAATTACCGTCGACCTTCTGCAGTTTGTAATAAATTAGCATATCAATCCCTCGTAAACACGTCATGCACATTGCAGTGAAAATGTCGTCTCTTTTCTCAAAGAACCAAACTAAAGCGGGCGTTTGTATCTGGTACGTACTAGCCATTGATGTTCTTGTCTAGCAAGCCTTCAAGTGTAGGTACTGACTAGGATATGTGTAAGATCACACTGGACGAAATTGACGTCGAGGAAGACGATGAGCAAACAGAGCTTCTTACTCGGTATACCATCCACGCAGTTTGCATTATGTTGCAGCGCGGAGCTGGGCATGCCAATACACCTAACTTGCAAAAATATATCAACGACAAGAAGATGACTAGGCCATGAAATACATTTTGAGTAGTGTGCCCTATGTTGGATAGTACTGACTAGCCTAAAGGGCCCCTGTCCTCTTCACATATCTGGATTCACGAATGTCCCGACGTGACTCGACTTGGAGGATGTCCTCCGTTGTCCTTATCTTGCTTCAATACCCTAATCATCGCGAGTTCAAGCTAAGTGCATGCAGTTGTATCTGAACTGTCTCTACAATCTAATGTTTCCTCAAAGTTTCAAGTCATGGTTGAATACTATGGATTTTAGTGCGCGACGAATGGGTGTTCTAGCGAGGGGGTTTATTCCCGTGACTGTAGTCTGTAGGTGACAAAACGAGTATTTTCTTCTGGCTTCGAAGAATCTGATATGATCATGACAGAAATAGGTTTCTATCGCTACATTGATTTCGTCGTGTGAAAGCCCTCAGGAGGACCAAGTTTTGGTGCATTGCCTTCGCTGCGAACAATACATCCCGGAACTTTTGGGATACCGAGATACCGACCAGCACGGTGTCGGACACAGACTTGTCGTATTCGTAACCTGCTGCATACCGTTCAATCAAGCCCTTGAGTCCTGGGATATCGGCACATGCAATTATTTTCTTCCCGGTATTCTGATGATCGCAAGTAGTTCGTAAGCGTGTCCATCGCAATTCAGGACTGGCCCTCCAGATAATGCCAAGCCAGCATGAGCAGCTACATGCGATTTCTAGATAATGATAGGGCATTGAGGGCAACGAGGTAAAATATGGCGTAAGACAAACAAGCAGACCTAGTCATGGTGCTCACGCTATCCTTTATAGCTTCACTAGTAAATAGACTGGCGACTAATATTGTCGCCGGGCTGCGCATGCCATCGTCCGGCAGTAACTTCATAATTTGTACCACAAGACTTGTGAGGGAAGAACAATATTAAGCAAGCTGCCCATCTGAATCGGGGCGCGCCACAACACAAACAATCAACAATAGATTGAGTGTGGGAAAAGTCTGCAGCCTCATTGTAACAGTCGCGTTTGCTCAACGCTCCAAACGCAACTCATTCATCCATTTCAACCCTTTGCAGTCATCTTCATCGTCGTCTAACACAACGAGCACATTGAATTGCGCATATTCGAGATGTCTACGACCAGGTTACACCATCACCCATCTCTTCCCGCTCCCGTCGTCCACGCTGGCTTCTCCGCCCACCAATCCAAGTCTTATGTCCTCGCCGGGGTGCAGGACGCGTATTGGAGCGACGATGACGCTGTAAGCCTATTTTTTCTTGATGATCATGTGTAATGTTATTTACCTACGGATCCTAGGATGATGCAGATTGTCCGCTTTGTCTCGAAGAGATGGATATTTCAGACCTTAATTTTAAGCCGTGTGTCTGTGGGTACCAGGTATATTCTCTTGTTCATTACGTATTAGGTAGATGTGCTAAGCCTATTCAGATATGTAGATTCTGTTGGCATCATATTAAGCAGAACCTCAATGGCCGCTGTCCCGCTTGTCGCCGTGAGTACACCGACGAAACTGTTCAGTTCAAACCTATCGCGAAAGAAGAGTGCGTCCCGCCCTCTCAATTTACTTCTAAAGTTCAATATAGGCCTTCCTGGCGTGTTGTAGTCATAAACGCCTAACCCAACAGAAGAAGCAACGTGAACGCGAGCGCAAAGAACTTGACGCCCTTGGTAGGCGCCATCTCGCCAATGTCCGTGTCGTCCAGCGCAACGTTGTATATGTCGTCGGTATCGGTCCTCGATTTGCAAAGGAGGAGGTATGTTTATACCTTTCATCTAACCACTTCTTGCATCATCCAATAATATTCTTTGACATAGCTCATTTCCACTCTTCGCTCGAATGACTACTTTGGGCAATATGGCAAAATCTCCAAGATTCTGCTCGTCAAGCGTACATCCTCAGGGGGCGGTGCACCTATCGTAGGACTCTACATTACGTATCATCGGCGTGAGGATGCCGCACGTTGCATTTCAACCGTTGACGGTGCCCCAAGCCCAGGAGGAGGCCGAGAGGTCATGCGTGCCAGCTATGGGACGACCAAATATTGTATGGCGTTTCTCCGCGGTGTGTCATGTGCTGATCACACCTGTATGAATCTGCATGAATGGGGAGATGAGAAAGACTGCTTCACGAAGGAAGATCTGACGACGTTGTACGTGTGGATTTTTGAAATGTTTTTATGGCGTGGCTCACCCATTTCCAGGAAGCATACCATTAAGGACACGGAAAGCAGGGGGACCAAGAATGGGGATGGTGCGTCATGATTACAATTATTCTTGTCCCACTGATACATTATTTCTTTCAGGTCTCCCGCGCGCTGCAGCTTGGGCCAAACCCGCCACTCCGACGCCCAGCAGTACGATGTCCCCTGCTACCATTACTCAGCGTCCCAGGCGTGGTGGTCAGCGGCAGGCGCGTACACCACGCCCACAGCATGATCGAAAGGGTGGCTCAGGCGGTGGAGGAAGTACGAAAGCAGCCTCCATCGCGTCTTCGTCTCGGCCCCCAACGCCTGCTGTCTCTCCGCGTCCTCCGACGCCCCCTGAGGTGAAGACTCTCCGGGCCAAGGAACCGGCACCTCTTCCGCCAACATCACCTTCACCGTCAATGGTAGTTGACTCGGATGATATAGGCTCTGGTAGTCAGGATGTGCCACCAAGTCCGGCGCGCCCACGCTCCACAGGGAGTGTGGACAGTACACAGGCTGTACCTACCTCTTTGCCACCGGGTCTACCAGATGCCCCACCTGGTCTCCCCCCTCCGACTCGTACACCTAAGACGGAGCCTACTCCTGTGCCAGGTCTCCAAGCACTACAAACGGCTGGGGGAAGCTACCAAATGTCCACCGCTGCACAAGCGCTACTTGATGACGTTAAAGCGCGCCGTGAAGCAGTTCTTTCGAGTACGCAAGTGAGCGTCTTTCCTGATTTCGATCGCACGCTGCGTATGCTCTCCGGGAGTGAGGGAGGGTTCAGCTTCAATCTGGACCCAAAGCTTGCAGATGTAGATATGAATGCGGAAGGAGAGGCAGTATTGAACGCGCTTGAAGCGGACGCTCGCGTGCCTTTCGCTGGTGGCTTTATGGACGCATTCCCCGCACTTAAGCCACAAGCACACCCTCACATGCACCAAGTGCCAACTATGTATCCTCATAATCCCGCCCGCTCTATTTATGACCCCCTCGCAATGCGCGAGAGCTATCTTGGGTCGTTTAATCCCTTCGGGGAAACAGAAGGATCTTCGACTGGTGATGGTGCGCGTAGCTCGCCGTCGTACCCCGACGAGGAACGGAAGGTTTCAAGATTCGGATTCGCGCGGGGGAGGCAAGGCTCAACCGCTGCAAGCTCGCCTGTTCACGTGGCATCCCCGTTGAGCGCGAGTGATAGCCATCACTCGTTTTTCACGGCTTCAGAGACTCCTGTGCTGACATCGTCGCATTGGAATCATGGAGGACATGGAGAGTACGCAGGATATGCCACCAGTTCTCCGCTTGTGCAGCAAGCGCAGACGGTGCAGTCACCCCCGCAGCAGCATGCGCAGCTACAGACACAGCCGACACGCTTTCAGCCGTTCGACACGAGTGTGAGTGTGAGTGAAGCCCAACTCCGTGAGTTGATTCAGTCGAGCAGGGAGCGTGCTGGCTCGATGCAGATGCATAACGCTACAGCTGGTAGGAGACTTTTGTTTGTGTAAGCCGCTAGACTGCCCATTGACGATTTGTCTTTCTTCACTTCACTTCACTTTATTTTGTTCTTCAATTTGATTCATTTTGCTTCACGTGTATGCCTCTTGTATGATGGTGCCGTCTATGTTTTTGCATTTTTGTTTTCAGTTTCAGATCAACCTCAGTACCAGTTTGCGCCTTTCAGTGACCCCGCAATCATGTCAGCACGTTTCGCTTCGCCCGTATTATCCTCCGCAAGTTTATCATATGCTGGTACACCAGCGATTGCGACTGCAACACCAGCTGCTGCGACCACGTATGGCCCCCCGCCGGGCCTAGCATACCCGAGTAGTAAGTCCCTTTCTTTTGTTCAGGGGAGGGAGTCCCAGGTCAGAGTACCGAGCCCCGTGCTTGCAGTGCGCAAATTCTACCACCGGCCATGAGCCTCCGGGACCTTCGCATTCGGCCAACATTGTTTCGATTCTCCCCTTCTGTCTCCTCCTTTTCCCCTCTCCCGATGGTTTTAGCCTTGGTTAGATGCATGCTGACTAATGGTTGTTTCCCTCTTTTTTTCTTTCAACCATCTGTTCGTTCGCCAACTTCGCTTTTAGTCACTCCCTCGGTTTCGTCCTCACCTTCGCCAGTCCCGGCACTGTCGTCTGCTGATTTTCCCGCCCTGAACGCCGATGTGCTGTCTCCGCCTGACGCACAGCCTGTCGGAGCATCATCACCCGTCGATAGCAGTAAGGAACAGGCCAAAGCAGAGCGCAAGGCGGCAAAAAAGGCGGCAGCGGCAGAGCGTGCGCTCGAGCGCCAGAAGGTGGCCCAAGAGAAAGCAGCTGCAAAGGCCACTGAAAAGGCTCGCATTGCACAAGAGAAGGCTGTGGAGAAGGAGAAGCTGGCAAAGGAGAAAGAAGAGCGAGAGAAATTGGTGCGGGAGAAGGCAGAAGTGGAGAGGGTGGAGAAGGAGAGGCAGGCACGAGAGAAGGCGGCTGAGGAAGAAACGGAGAAAGCTATTATAAAAGAAAAGGAGAGGCAAGCTCTGACTGAAAAGACTCAAGCCGAAAGGGCAAGGGCAACCCAGGTCAAGGCTCAAAAAGCCGCCAAGTCTGCATTGACGGTCAAAGCTACGAAATCTGCAGGCTCCTCTGGCCAGGTGCCTGCTACTCCAACTGCCAAGCAGCCTCCCACTCCATCTAAGACATCTGAACCCACGGAACAAGCACCCATACTATCCAAGATGCCGAAGAAGAATAAACCCGTTGCTCGTCCAATCAAGATTCCGAAGGAGGATGAGATTACTCTTGGAGACTCAGCTCCACCATCGATTTCGGTTTCAGAGGCTGTAAATTTTCCACTACCTCCCAAGACTACGAATACAGCCGTCTCTAGCTCGAACAACTCAAGGGCACAGTCTGTGGACACATCCTCTCCTGTGGAACCTACCTCACTTGCTGATCTGTTCGACGACATCGACGTGAGGAATCCGAGCATGGATCTTCCCAAACATCCGTTCTTTGACATAGCAAAGATCAATCCCGCTGCCAAGATGCCTCTTGAATATGGTCCTCTGGTGCATGCGTTGTCTGCCCTCTCTGTGGGCGGCGGGTCATTCGCAACCAACATGCCTTCGGGCTCCATCGATAATGCTGTGTCTTCATTTCAACAGCTGTTGGAGACTCTGACACAGACTATCTCCGACCTCCTGCGTCTGCTTCCTCGGACGACGTGGGACGACAGCTCTTCATTTGATGGCGTACTTCGTGACATGCTCAAGGGTGATGATTTCTTAGATGACGGCGGTGATGATACAGCTGGCAAAGAAGACGAAGTCGCCGCGTTGACTCTTGCCCTTGAGCGTCGAGCCCGTTGGATGGAAGTGCAACTGTCCAAGCTCGAGGAACTTCATCGTGACATCAACACGGCTGCGGTACGCGCCGTCCTTGCATTCAACGACAGTGGCTGGGATCGTCACATTTTCATGCCCCGGGTTGGCAACACCCTCCGCCGCTTCGACAATATTGGCATGATAGAACAAAGTGGCAAGATGAGGCCAATGACAGTGGACGAGTTGGAGAAGAAGCTGCAGGTGGCCAAGGAAGCTGCCATATTTGCGGAGACTGAGTTCCGAGAGGCGATGGAGAAAATGCAAGCTGTAAAACCTGTAGAAGTTGACGACTACTGAGTAGGTTAGCAGGAAAGCGGTTTGACTGGTCGTACTTAATACACAATGAGCATTTGATTTGGATCTTAAAAGGGTGTCAAAGTGATATTTGTCACGTGGATCGAACGCGCTCAGACACGTCTAGAATGTGATATTAGTATTGTGCGGCTGACCATGCATCTTGAGGTCACCGTGTCAAGGTAATTGTCCGAATCATCACTTCAGATTATTAGCAACTCGCCGACTGACATGGCTGGCCACAGCGCACAACGCCAAAAACAACTCTCTCGGTTCGCTATCATCATCATTGTTATCCTATTCGCTGCTGTGCTGGCACGCCAGCTATTCTCAAAAGTAACCCTTCGTGATGCACACCCTCGTGCGCGCAGCCCTCACACCCTTATCGAGGGGCGCTGGAAAGACGTGCGGGCGTCACTGGGCTTGCCTCCCCTTCCTGATACCATCAACCCGTCAACTGCCATTCTGCTCCCGTCAACACCACCCCGTACAGGAAAGCTCACCTCACGCTTCGATCTCCGTCGAAAGCGCGCCGAAGCAGATCTTCGGAGTCAGACCAGACTTCACCTCGCTGCTGACGTGAGAGATGCACCCCGCGTATCAGTACAAGCACTAGCTGCGTCATTCCGCCGTATTGCAGCAACTGAGAAAGAGACAGCTGAGATGCGAGGCAAACATGAGAAGTCGGGACAAAAAGCACGGCTTCAGAGACGTATCGAGGACTGGCAGGACCCAACAAATGCAAAAGATGTATTGACTACTGTCATGAATGACTAGATGATGCTCGCAGTCGACAATCGTAACATAACCAGCAATCGAGTAAACATTGTACAATCGACAATGTATGACAGCAACGATTACTATCACTCCTCTTTGGCTAGAACAGGCCCCGCGTCATCATTTGTCTGGCTCTTCTTCCATACAACAAAGTCATCGAGTAATGATGGCCAAGCCTACGGGATTTAGTATATCCATAATCACCACGCAATATAGATCTGATGTAACGTACCCCATCAGCCTCGTAATTTGACAAGGAAGGGTCTACAGCGCGGCAGAACTCGTGTACCTATCTTGCATCAGTACGTCATACGCCTGACAATAGAAGGACTGACCATATTCCAAATATCCTTGTTTGCACCTTTGTACGTGCCTTTCTCCTATATGACAAGGTAAGCGATATTTCAATGTGTGGGTGACAGCCACGTACTGGCAAGAAGGTGATCAAATCGTTGATGATTGGATATCGCGGAGCAAGGAGTACTGACCACAGCGCCATAGCTGTCTACATTGGGAATGATAAGATGCATGGTTCGCCGTAGATGCAAGCCTTCTCACCTCTAAGTCGATGTTTCGTGCTTGTCTGATATGAATGTTCGGAATGGTTGCCTTTCGGAGATAGCTAAGAACTCACGGTGGCTTCGCAAGCGTGAAGCAAAACAGATAGAGATCTGCGAAAGCGGTCTTGGGGTCAGAAGCATACTCCCTGTAACGAGTTCGGTTGTAGGGCTCTTTTGTACTGGTAATGCCACGCTTCTTTGCTTGACTCGAGGTGGAAGCCGAGCGAGTAAGTGCCTGCTTATCACGAATAAGAAGTTCTTCAAGTTCTCTCAAAGCTTGAGCCAGAACTGGCAATGAGGAGATTCTAACACATTCAATGACGAAATAGTGAACACAAATAAACCAGACTCACTCAAGTAATCCTAATCCATGCAACCATTCTGCCCTCGTGAACTTGCCCATTTCGCTACTCTTTAGCTGCCACGCAAGGATAAGGGGCTGTGCACCATCAAGCGGTATGTCAGCCTCCGTACATAATTTTTCCAGTCCCCCTGGTCCAATCACATCGCGGTCGTCTTCATCGGCAAATGAATTGAACAGGACTTGCGCCCGCTGAGGGGTATACGGTTCTGTGGGGGCTTCTTGGGGTTCCTTGAGCTGTGAAGCAACGATGACGTCAAGTGCGTGCAGAGCATAAATGATGGTTGACAGTTGCACTTACCGCCACCTTGTTTGTCTCATCTACTTCGTTGCTGCGAGCGGGCGTGTTAGAGACACAGCACAATAAAGACGAGAGGCGCATGAAGGAATGTCGTGAACGACGTGAAGGTTGAGTCGTGAGATACGATTGATCCGTCGTGGCCGTCAAGATTGAAGCGTACTAAAGGCAGACTTACTCGTTCAATGCAAACCTAATCGAGGTGAGTTTCTGCAAGTGATGGAATGGTGTTATATAAAGTTGGGAAAGCATGTTTGCCGCAAGCTTACATCATCATTACTTCTTTCGTGAACGTGGCGAACAATTTGGGTATAAGGAGGCCTTCTGTGAGCTCACTACAGCATGCAGGGGCCGGAAGACTCACGCAATTGTCGTATTGGTGCGACCCTTTGCAGCTGTTGTTTTTGCCGTTCTTGATGTTGCTTTCGTTCCGGTGTTTCTTGTTTTCTTTTGAGGTGGAGCCACCTGCGAAACAGTGAGTGGTAAAGGAGATTGCTCGACAGTCCAGGCAAGCTTGCGCACATCTACACCATCTGCAGAACCACCTATTGGAACCCTGCTCGTAGCCTTTATTACCATCAGGACGGAACATGGCGGGAAAACGGGACGCACGAGGCTCCAATACTGGTTACACTTGTCGTGGCGTTTGTACCTCCACCTTGCATTTTAATTCATCGGACTGGAATCACTAGAATTGTTGTAAGCCTACCGGTCCGCATCGAGCTTCGCGTCGAACGAGCTGCAGGAGCCCCTTGAGTGTCTGCATCCGCACGCTTTCGCTGATAAATGGCTGCGTGAAAGACGAATAGGTTTGAAAGTGAACAAGACTTGCTTTAGGTGGCATATCCAGGGAAGAGAGCCAGACTGGAGTAGAAGAGAGCAAGTGTAGGTGGTCGTTCAAAGAGCAAAGGCAAAGGGAATTATTAATATTATTGGCGCGTTCAGGGCGCATCACACTAGGTGTCACAACACGTGACAATGTGACACCACTTAGGCTCCCCGCAAGGATCCCGTTTGGTCAAGATCTCTCATAAACCCTCCTGCCATGAACGGAGAAATCTTCAACGCCAACCCAACTGTCTATGCTTCCAAGCGTTCTACCCGTAAATCGAAATTCGAAGCAGGGCAGTCACTATGGATTGACGAACAGTACGAGCCGGAGCTCAGCAGCGAGTCCGAAGTGGAGCCTATTGACGAGGATGAGATATTTGGTGCATTTCAGACCTTCTTAACTCCTAAACTCACCTAAATCGCACAATTGCTACAGACTTGATCCGCTCTATCGCAGATCCTGAGCATCCTAATTCTCTTGAAGAACTCAGGGTAGTGTCTGCAGAGCAAATTAAAATGGGTGACAATCACATCATGGTCGAGTTTACTCCCACCGTACCTCACTGTGGGATGTCAACACTGATTGGCGAGTGCCTTTACAACGTTTGAAAATTTCTCTTAACCAACTGCTCAGGGCTGTCCATTCGTGTGCGACTGATGCGAAGCTTGCCTCAGCGTTTCAAAGTGGATATCCGAGTAAAACCAGGATCACATCAGAGTGAGCTTGCAGGTTAGCAACCGATCTCCTGTTACCTTCTATTTTTTGACCGCATGTCTTAGTAAATAAACAATTGAATGATAAGGAACGTGTTGCTGCTGCTTTGGAAAACCCTGCCCTAGTTGAGACACTAGAGAAGTGTCTAGAGCCTGTCGGGGGACACGACGGCCGGTAGCAAGTATTAATTCCCTCGAGTGATTATGTGACAAGTTGTATCTATAGCTTTATCTTACAGGATTGTAGCACCTTTGTTCTACTTAAGTGCACTTGCGCTGTCCAAAAATAGCAATGCTCTTCCTCCTTGTAAGTGATTTATGATCGTGTTAGTGCATTATATTTCTTTAGGAGACTAATCATGATTCATCGTGCTATCGATATGACTTGCATCGCACTTCCCCCATCAGGTATCCTGCGTGCGCTCTCATCGCATCCAGGTCCAACAGGGTCCAGTGTCATGGTGCTTCTTGTCGACAGGCGGTCCGATGTCGTCAACGTTGCTCGTGTTATTTCGTGGTCCCCTGCAAATTTTTACTACAGCAATGCAGACGACGATAACGATAACCAGATTGCACACTACGAAAGACACGGAGGACTTTTGGAGACCGACACGGCCAGTTATAGCTGTAACCTGCTCCAGATCTATACCAATACCAATAACAGCTGGCATGCTGCAGACTGGATAAGGAGCCCCAAAAATGGACACACGTGAAATAGTCATGCTTTGGTGGATTTTCTCCGCTGCCTTCGCGTGAATCGAACTAGAACAAGACCGGAGCATTAGAATCAATTCCAGGTCCAAGATGCGGTCAGTTATCAAATTCATCTGCCATTGATGAAATGATGCACTGAACCGTTGGCTTGCTCGAGGCCCGACTCTACCCGCTGTACGACGTGGAGAGTTATGCCACGCTGACGCTGAACTGGATCCGTCTTTGCGGCTACTATCACCCTTCACACGACGAAAGCGACGACCACGAGTGACTGCGCGGTGAGGACATTCGTACAAGGGTGTAATGTGTGTTGCAAAAATAATCATACCCGGGAAACTCTTTACGAAGCCAGTCAGGGTTACCTAACCGAGTTCACCGCGCCGTCACAGGTTTGGGAGGCACAACCTGGGCATTGACTGTCGTAAGACCCCGCTGCCGTCAATCATCTTCCCACCAGAATCTCCGTCACTGCAGTGAATGATGGCAAGCATTTGGTAATGCTCGATGTGGCTCCTGCCGTTTAAACGTATTGGATCACAAGAATCCCAACAGACCATGGCCAGGCGACTTCAGCACGGACGTGGTAAACAGAAGTACCGAGCACTCTAACAAATCACATCGACGCTTCAAATTTCAGCCAATGGTAGGCGCCCTCGCAAGAAAACATGTGTTGGACCAATCTCTCTTTGAAGGTGAATTTGTTCTTGATCGCAAACCTTGTATTCCATGTGTCATAAAAGGGTTGTATTCGCCTACGTTTAACGGACTTACTAATTTCAATCAGACTGCTACAGGGCAGTGTGTCACATCAAGATTGTCATGCATAGGAATGCTGGCTTTTCTCAGAGCCGCCAGTAAGTCTTCCAGTACCGACGGCAAACTATAAATGATCGAATTTCCCAAGCTGTCTTGGTACATGATAGCCAAATACTTTATACATTAATATAAAGTTGTGAACCTACTGTAAGACTGTCAGTCCGAAGAGGATGATATTGATACAATGGTATTTGCGGTAGGTATAAGAAAAAGGCTACATTTATGCAGAGTGAATGAAAGCATGCTACATTGGGGATAGAAAGAAGAGTGGTAACCTAAAGATCAATCCACTGGCAGTCAGCGTGTTAAGAAGTGTATAGGGTTCGAATAAAGTCAGAAATCGAAAAGAGCGACAGAACTAACAAAATCCGGCTCTCAATCCTCGAGAAGAAAGTCCCAGTTAATATTCCTCTCTGGTAATTTCTTAGAAGTCGAACTAAAAATGCGTTTCAACGTTTCTTTGGGCTGGCTCTCTGGAGCGTTGGTGTGAAGATCCCACATCCTGAACGTTACCAGACCGCGGGTATCGACCCATACTTCGTCATTATCCCAATTGTCATCCATCGACATTGCCTCATTCACGCGGACATTTGCCATCATGCGGTTGACAAAACCAGCTGAGAAAGATGGTGTGCCTGAGCAACGAATGTGGCCTCTAAAATCCGAGGGCAGCCACACGGTCACGTTGGAATTGGTGGTTCGGATGTCAAGGAAAAACTTGCAGCGGGGTACGGAGCGGCACTGTGATCGTGAAGAGTTTGAACATGATGCAGCAAGACAAGGGATGGCACTCACAACTTTAAGTTTAATCGGGGACGTCTCGTTACTGATGAACATGGCCAAACGGTGGTCTATCGGCTGATTACGCGCACGATAGTGTGGTAGTGCCAGAGATATATCAATGGGCTTCGGTGTTTTGAGCATGAAATCATAGTCGCTCAGAGCGTTGTAGTGAATCTTATGGGTGCCAGTTGGCTGAACCCTCTGTGTAACGAGTGAGCTGCTTGCACGCAAATAGAGCGAGGAAGGTTGCATGTACCAAATGAGTCTTTTCGAGTGATAATGAACTCTGTTGAAGGCGGACTTGAGCCAGATGTTAGAGACTGTGTTTGAAGGATGAAACTGACCTCGGTGTCTGACCACATTGAACAGTTCGACATAACATGCAAATTAAATTTCAGTAATGAACGAAAGATGCGGGGACAAGAATACGAAGTTGGGCGTCCTTGAGTCGGGAACTCTCTCAAGGTTCTGCATATTTAAGGGTTTGGGAAGGCGGTCACCTATACGTCACCGTGTCGGAGTGAAGAGCCCGCAAATCGTTTCCCTTATGCCTTATTTGGGTAACCTTGTATTCGCGAAACAAAAAGAGCGCTTGCAATCTTGATTCTTTAGTTTCGGCCACCCGAAGGCGAGAACAATATGCCTTCTTCTACTTCGGCTCGACAATGTACTCCGCGTGCCTCGCCCGTGCTACTAACACGTGGATATCTACAATCAAATTTCAAACCTGCTGTATCCAGACAGCAGCAACAACACGACAACCAACTTCAACAACTACCTCAAGCTGATTCCAACAACCTAGAACAGCCTAGACGCCGTTGAAAAATCTTCCGCATGCCACGATCCATCCGAGACCAAACTTTATTATTGACATCACCCTCTGTTCTCAGCATCAGTTCAATCTTCCCTTCGGCATGGATAAAAACTTCGTCATCATCTTCAAGCGCACAGGCATCAAGTCTGATAAAACCCCGTCGCATTCGCTCGTTGAACGTACGACCACAACGAATCTGACGACGACGACGTAGACCCTCGTAGTCGTTGATGGACACGATGCCCCGGAAAGAAGCAGGTAAGGTTATTTTCACACCGGCTGAGCATGCGAAAATATGAAGGCGAAAGAAGTGGTTCTCTGCACCTGGTGTACGAAACTAAAGAAGCCAAGATTACTAAATACAGTCCCGGTCACCAAAATGACCACCTGGTGGGATACACTTACAACTTCGGCCTTGATGGATCCAAAGCGACTAGAAAGATATGCTACCGATTTGGCCAATGGGACAGCATCAGATGGGAATGGTGAGAGCATGACTAGCCTCGCGTGGATATGTTGGTTGGTTGCCGACGTTTGGAAGACAAATGGATCATCAAAGACGGCATCTTGCTTGCGGGGGAGAAACTGCTGGGTGACAAATGCAGTCTTCTCTTCCTGAATGACAGTCAAGTCACGCAACACCTGGTGTGTTCCATTTAAACTTACCTCTGTTGTGGTTGATGCCGAAAGAGCGCTTAAATTACTAAGGAGCTGAGTAACGTGGCCTTAGTTTCAGATCCCCTGCAAGATATGGAATCGCTAACCGACAGTGGTGGGGTGAGCTTGCTCATGTTGAGAATAATGTTCACTGTATCGTACGGTTCCATTAGGTTTATATACAGTCCTTTGCCACTCAGACGACTCTGACCGTTCGACAAAGCAGTTAATTTGTGGACTACTGTGGACTGATCGCCACTGGGACAAAGGCTACTCTGGTGGCGTGGGCAGGCTCTACAACAGGCACAAAGGAGAAACTTTGAGTTCTCGTGCACGTTGCAAAACTGCCCGACGGTAGTCCAGAAGAGGTACATGGTTTTGGATTACATCCTGTAGATCACTTGAACGAGGGCCAACTTGAATGAAAAAGGGTAGTGCATCCCAGGGTCAAAGGAAATCGAATACCTGTTACCCACACGACTCTGGAATAGCCGGCGGGAAAGTAAGGGTGTCTTCACATCATGCGCTCGCTACCTGCCGAACAGCATGACAAAACATAACGTACAATACAAGTCTGTATCATCCGAGCCGGATTTTTTAAATAGGGATAGTTGGCTTACGAAAACAGTTGATCCTCTTCAGAATCTGCAACAACGTCATCATCTTGAGGATGTTGCCGCACAATTGTGGGACTGGAGTCCTTTCTAGCCTTACTACTCCGCGCTTCAGCAATTAGCCGTGCAAACTCCCCTCGATTGTTCAACTACAACTTGCTATGAACATTCTCAGCAATAGAAAGAACGGAAGACCCACCATGTGAGTTGCTGTATTATCCACGAGATGTCTTCGCTTTCTATTATCTTCCCAGTTCTTCAATTCATTGCGTAATTCTTTCGTATTCTTCCTGGGACCAGACTTATCTAAATTGGCATTGAAAATCATAACCCAGCTAAGATCCGTTGAGAACCGCGAATTTGAATTGAAACCAAGTCACGCACCGTTGATGCCGTGCTATCCACGTTTTCCGGTCACCGAGGGTGGGTAGATTGTGGGCGTGCAACAAGTCTTTGACCTGTTTGTCCTTCAATAGATCATATGAAGCCTTGGGTATGCGTTCCGTCGCATCGTTTACGTCAATGCTGCCTCCACGTTCTCGTTAGTTCGTTATACTCAAAATTAAGCCAACACTTACCCGTTGTCCCTATTCTTTCCCTTTTTTAAAAATAACTTTGACCATTGATCTTTGGCGCCTGATGTGGCAGCACCGGATGCATTAAATGAATTTTTCTGGCATCCCGAGTCTAAATGAGTATTGATATCCCCCATGACAATAGACACGTTGCAGATAGGACAGTTTACCATCTGACCCCCTAATTACAAACTGAGCATTACTGTGCCACAGTATCACGAAAGGACGCTCGAACCTTGCACAATTTCTTCCTCCTGTGGATCCGACGAAGGCTCCATGTCTCGCCTTCTCAGACGCCTTGACTTGCCTGGTACCGGGGAAGAGGCGAGCTGGCTGGAATCAGAAGGACCCGGAACCATAACGACATCCGAATCGGAAGACACTGAACTGACGCGTCGCTTGCGCTTCTTACCATTGATTAATGGAACATTAGACCGGTGGGGTGTTTGTTCTTCTTGACTCCTTCTAATGCGGTCTTGTTCCCCGCGGGAGAGCCGGAGAATAGTTGGCCTGTACTTGTTCAAACTGCGTCTATCCTACGGGGGATGAGGACTTACCGTGCAGTTTTCCATGCACTCACTGCCTCCTCGAGAACTGGATTTGTCCTGAATTGTCCTTCGCTTGTCGACTTCCTGCAGCTTGGGCACTCCGATTCTTTGACAATGTGTTCCCTAATACACTACCGGAAACATTCAGATGACAAGCTGCATGAGAAAGGGGAAAGGCACCCACAAGTGAGCAAAAACAGTGCCCGCAGGCAAGTGATATGGGTGCATCGTATAATTCGCCGCAAATTGTGCATCGCAGACTCGCGTCCAGTTGTCGCAGGTCTGGCATAGAGAAATCGCTCGGGTCTGGGATATTTGTGGAAAGGAGAGCTTGAACGTTATTCGTGGGCATGAAGCTCGGTTGAACGAGAGTTTGAACTTTGTCTTAGATAAAATATGTTAAGAATATAGCGTGCAAAGGAGAGAGTCAAAGAGTTCTGTAGCCATTAGTGCGGTCGCGTAATCTCACTTGTCACACATGTGACTTTTCGCGTTCTGACGTCACGTATGAAATACGAATGTCCATCAAGGAATGAATGATATATTATTCTACATGCAAATGGAGTGGGTATATAAAAGTACAATTTATATCCGCGAGTGGTTCCAGTGAGTCAGAAAATACCTTCAAAATCATACATCTCTTTTCCATCATCGGGTGAAGCAATGTTCCGAAGGAGTGGGTCAAGAGACGTCAACTCATCCTTGATTCCATTCCGAGCGACCTGGTCTAACTCCTTTAATAATGCTGACGTGATTTTCTGTCGTATTTTGTTTAGTATCCACGTTTTCGTATTATTCTTAATGTACTACCTTGAATTTTGTGTCCACTTTTAGGAGCATATCTCCCAACCCAGGCGTCCAGCTAGGTGGTGGGCTTCCGAGTGCACCGCCGTAACCACCGTGTACGTTTGCAATACCCCAAAGGCTGGAGTCGCCGTCATCCATTTGCTTCACATTAGAATCGGCGCCAGAGAACAGATACGAAACACCAGGATGTGGTGCGAGAAGCCCCAGAGGTCCCATCATATGTTGCCCAGAGTTTGGAAATGGTGAAGGGCCCAGTATTCGCGATATTTTGTTGTATACTTCCGACATGACATCTAGGAGGGAGAGAAGGGTCTGATGATAGTCTAAAGGAAATGGCTGTGGACATTTTGGATGTTTCAGTTGACTTAATCACTATCAAACTCGTAGTGAACGTACTATATGAGGTGAAACGAGGTATGATGTCTCCGATCCGTCGGTGTATGGTACAGTGTACTCAGCGAAACCACCGGCACCTTGCCGTTTCGCTACTTTGGACCGGAATAGCCGCTAGATCCACAGTAAATAGTGAATAACCCACGGTTATCGGATAGCAACTTACAATCTTTGGCTGACGGTCGGGCTCTTCCTTTGCCTGGTCATATTCGTTCATAGTATTCATTAGTCCGCGAAGAAAGTCTTGGACTTGAGGTATTTCTAACAGATTCGAAAGCGACATTGCCAGGATAGCAAATCGATATGTCCTGTTTCACAATACTTCAGCATAAGTAATGAATCCTGGGACTTGCCGCACCGTTTACGCATAGCCGAGTTATTGAATGCTTTGTCGAGTTCAGTCCTGGACATCATAATTGTATGGAACCAATGACTTCTCCTGTTGACATTCATGAGTGTTAGGAATGAGTATGATGGAGCACCGAACACACCCTTCATGAACATTTCGCATGTAAGTCAACGTGATGATCCGCTTCTGCACCAAATCTCGGAGATATTCGACAGAGGTTCCCTGCGCGATAACTGGTGTGCCATTTCCTACCAACGTAGCACTAGATGAAAGTGTGTCAGAGTGAACAGATTGACCATCCCATTCTCTAGCGGATGCAGGAATTGCAGTCGGTGTCGAGACCGAAGTATAAGCGACGCTGGTAGCTGATGATATGCTGCCCACCGTTGCCGCATTTACAGAGCCGTTCGCGGGCTTAAACGACGACAGCAAGTTCTGCGCCGAGCTCTTCCTGCGCATGGACGGACGAGACGATTCTGTCATTGACGGACTGCTTGGCGTCGGAAAAGCAGCCTGTTTTCCAGCCGTCATCTCGTCAGAGTCACAGCCGAAACGTTGATAACCCAATTTAGGAAGGTTATCGATTGCAGCTTTTATACTTGGCAGGTTGCTCACTCTGCCCCACTACCACCATCTCTGCAATCGTTTGTGCCCTAGCTCTCGAACACATGGATATCACTGCTATAGCAAAAAACTTCACTGAGTATTACTACTCACAATTCGCACAAGGCCGGCACACCCTGGCCCCTTTGTATGTAAGCACTTCATGTCTACAACTTTCCGGTATTCAAACACTTTTTGACAACTTCCAGCGGCCGCACTCCATGTTGACATGGGAGGGCAAACCGTTCCAGGGCGGACTTAACATCGTGCAGCATCTAACCGTAAGTCTGATTGTATTTCAACACATATCGCTCACTGTTCTTCGGTATGTTCAGGAACTGCCTTTTCAAAAGGTTGCCCATAAGATCAGCACATTTGACGCGCAGCCTTCATCCCTTGACATGAGTACTCTCTTGATCAATGTGACAGGGTTACTAAGGGTTCGTTTTTTGGTCGATCAATCGCGTGATCTAGCTACTGAAGATGATGTAGGTGGATGGAGACCAAGAAATGCAGTTCTCCCAGGTGTTTGTGCTGGCAAAGGAGGGCGAATCATTCTACGTGTACGTCTATCAACTTGGTGCTAAGAACTTCATTAGAAATTGTTTGCAGGCTCAATGACATTTTCCGGCTCAACCTCGGGTGAAGTGCTGAAGCACAGCATATTGTAAATCTGGTAGATGAGACAAAGATCCCCAGAAGTGTAATGGAGGACGGAAGCTTCCGTCGTTTGTACCTCATAGCTTATTCCATCGAAAGTAGATCAGACTGTTAGTTTTGGAAAGATCGTCATGTCGAACAGTTCCAAGGGGGATTAGCAGAACACACTAAACCGGTCGACTTTAACGTTCAACTAGCGTTCTCACTGACGGATGGCGAAAACCCGTAACAATAAGAAGTATGAAGACTAACACCAGGTAGAACATATTGTGTAGAGGGTATTAATACTAGTAGTCAGTCCATAAGCACAACATATGAGGTTATGTAAAGAACCTGCTTGAAACCTCCGAATATTTCACGTGTCTAAACCCCAGCAACGATCCTATACGACAATGATGATCAGTACAGTATCAAGTCTGATGGGAGAAGATTCGACGCACTCTTCAGCCTTGTTCAATGCCGTAACCATACTAACAACCTCTTTCCGGCGATTGACGACAAAGTCACTTTCCTTCATCAAGTCGTCGAGCACTTCAGGTTTATACAACTCTTGGAGAAGCTCGCGTTGCAAGTTCTCTTTTGAGTGATTGACAAGTGTTAGCACAATAGCCTTTGGAACCATGTCGATCATTTCGCGTTTGACGATGTTGAAATACGAATGGATCAGTAGCTCTGAACAAGGAGGTCAAATTAATTGTACGGGTGAAGAAACATATAAAGATGACGCACTGATAACATCAGTCTCCATTGTTTCCCTCTCACTAAGAGCGGACAGGGGTCTAATCACTGCTGGAGGCTAATAAACACGAACATAAGTGGCGGTACATTCAGGATATGAGAAGGACGTACTGCCTCCATGACGGGGCCAGCCTTCTTAGGTTGCCCCTTCTTGGCAGACGAGAAGAATGAGCCGAAGAAACTTGGTTCTTCCTTCTTGATGTCAACATCCAAGTCGCGATTGTTATTGATTTGACCCGGGGCAAGTTTCCCTGACTTGGCGTCTGGGACTGGCGTTGGAGGCTTGTTGAGATTCAGTCTATCTTGAACTATTGACATGGCCTGTGCAGGATGCATGAGATCATCAAAAATCATCAAAGTCATATGCATATGTACTTACCTTGTGTCCGTTAAGGAAGTCGGGGTGAGTCGTGTTGACATAACATGCTTGCATCCTAATCATCAAATGCATAAGACTGTGTAAAAAGATAAAATCCGCCGTTATGGACGCACGCAACCATGTCAGTTACAAGTTTCGTAGTGGGATTCATCGCAGTCTTGAAGAAATTAATTACAACAGAGTTGAAGCGCTCCCGAAGTGCAGGGAAACGTCTGAAGGCTTGCTGCATGATGCTGTTAGCACTTTACTGCGTTCATCAGTCGCGTGAATACGTACGATTTTCTGTAGCAGTTGTCCAAGAATACGAATAAGTTCATCATACACAAGCTGACAACATTTGACACTCGGCTCTTCCAGTCGCTTGATCTGTTGCTTGACAATGATTTCAAAGGCTTGCGTGCCAACAAAAAGCGACGGTGTTTGACCCTGCATTAAGAAATTTATTTCAACGGTCTCGCTTATGCGAGTAACAGACCCACCGAAGAATTGTATAAGATAGTCCGAATATCCCCATCTTTAACCTGATCGAAAGGGTCGATACTCTTCACACCATTATTGAACAACTCGTGGAAGACGAAGCTGATCCGTGCACCACCACTCAATTCATTCAGCGATAGGTCGTTTGTATTGCCGTCAATGACTGTTCGGAATTCATTGGTGAACTCCGTAATGACCGAAAGGACTATGTTGCCGGAGGATGCATCACCCAAAGGACCACCCAAAGTAGCCAGCTCAGCAGTGAACTTTTGAAGCTGCTGGCTTATACGAGCTTTAATGTCAGGCAGAGTGGCACGAATGTGTTGCATGAGAATCTAAGACGGGAGGAAGACGTTAGTGACAAATCCCGCATAGTGCGTGGGGAGTAACTGAGGCACACACCAAGTTGAGCTTACGGGCAAGGAAAGGAGTCCCGCAATACTGAGCTTTCCCTTTGTACGAAGGGTGCAATTCGAAGAAGCTGCGCTCCGCATCTAATGCAGCGCCAATTGTCTTGGATGTGTCAATGTCACGTTGCCCTCGGTTTACCACTGGCACGTATCCCAAACGTAACGGAATGACGCGCCCTGCAAGGATGTCCACGACGTCCGTTCCTTGATCCCTTTTGGCGAGTGAGCTTCGAGAATTACACTGAACAAAACATGGACCCACATAAGGTCGACCTTGGTCAAAACACCAATCGTTCTCGTTCCTTCTGGGTCAACCTCCCGAGCTAATTTCAAACCATCGGAGTTCGCCAAGTCTGTGTTGGCAGCGGTGACAGCCAAGATGATACATGCTGGCCGCGAGATGTACTTGAGCAGCATGTCCTTGATCTGCTTTTCAATGTCTTTGGGTTGGTCTCCGACAGGGACTTTGGTTAGACCAGGTAAGTCAACGAGAGTAAGAGTAAGGACATTAGGAGAGAATATGCGCAGGTTGATGGGTTGTGGTGAGATGCCTGCATTACGACCAGTCTTAGCCTCTGTATCTCGAACGATTTCGGTACGGATTTTGTTGAAGTCATAAAACTTTTCGCCAGGAAGGTGCAGGAATTCACCCCACTCCGATTCGTTCGCCTGCTTATCACTACCGTTTAGTTGTGCTATTACACAAGTCAGCTAGGTGAATATAGCCAAGGAAAGAAACATACAATTTGGTGATCCATTCGCCTGCGGCGCAGTTGCCGGACGGTTAATGAGTTGAAGGACTAGTGGTCGCCGTGTCACGATACCAGTGCCACGAGGAAGGAAATCTCTTCCAACGATATTCTAGTGCATTAGTGTAAGTAGTGCGCTTTATATACATGAAATGTCGTGGTACGCACCTCCAGTACACTACTCTTTCCACTACTTTGACTTCCGAGCACACAAATTTGTGGCAGATCTATTTGGGATGCTGAGGAACCAACAGCGGAGAATACGTCTTGCAGCTTGTTAATGACAGAGACAATTTCTGAACCGAGACCTGTCGACATGATGGGCAGAGATGATGATGGACAAGGGCAAAGAATTACAGAAATGAACGAAGCTAGACCGTGACTTGAATTGCACAGTGCAAAACACGCAGTACGCACGCCTCAGTGTGAACACAGCCACAAGTCCAAACCAGAACAAATTTCCTTCTTCTCGTCCAACTTTTTCTACTGTGACAGTACTGTTAGTGTTTCAGGTAAACACTGTTTTAAGGTCATAGGTCTCTTGTCCAACCACTCACTTATCTACTTGCCTCGTCACTTCTCGCACATACTCGCATATTCTCGTCGTTTCTCGTCCCACCCGTTTTCTTATCATGATACCTGCAGTACAGCGCTCAGAGTTCTATGCGGCTGCAAGCCTGTAACAGCTGGAGATGTATGGCTAGCTGGGTCAAAAACTGTCTAGCATGTCACAACCTTGCTTGATACGCGTGCCCCTATGTCAGATGTTTCACAACATTCATAGTAACGTAGGGACGCGTTACGGAAGGAGCTTGAAGGAAGCACAAATATTTACCAAATGTTCAAGGTGACTCAGTAGATAAGAATGTTATCATTACGGCTGGAAATTCGAATAAATACGCCGAGACGACCTTCATCTTGGCCTCCACCATCATGGCACAGTGTAATCAATGCGACCGTTCATTTCGTTCCTCTCAGGCATTATTCGCCCACTGTCGCGACAAAGATGACCACCCCTTCTGTGAGGATTGCGACAGGTTATTCTTGACCTTTACCGGACTGGATCAGGTGTGCGACACGCCTGTTCCTGTTTTTCTCAAAGCTCACGCACGTTATATGTCAGCACATGCAAAATGCTGCGGTGCATCGTAGCGACAGTGAATGTGACGAGTATGCGTCCGAGAGCGATGATGATGACGATGATGATGATGACGACGACGACGACGACGACGAAGAACCGCTCTGTGTGGGATGCAACCGGTGGTTTGTTGACCTGGCAAGCCTTTATCAGCACCTTGCCGCCAGCTCCAAGCACAACTGGTGCTTTGCGTGCTCGCGCGATTTCGCCACCCCAACTTCATTGGATCAAGTAAGCCCTGCTCGCACATTGACGCCTTGTATATTAATAAAGACCCCGCCGCACAGCACTCATCTTCCTCTGTGCACAGAGGCCTGGATTTCGAGTGCCCTCTGTGCCCAAAGAGGTTCAAGACCCCTTCCTCGATTGCCCTTCACGTCGAGTCGGGGACGTGTCACAATATCTCACGAGCCCAAGTAACTGCGGCAGTCCATGCACTTGATATAGTGCCTACGATTTCAGTTTCTCGCCGCATAGAGAGTGGAACGATCCGCGTTGTATCTTACTACGTGACAGAGCGCGCATTCAACGGCACTGCTTACGAGTGTTATCTCTGTCACCGTACTTTCCGTACCTTGGGGGCTCTGAATTCCCACATAAACTCCCCAGCACATGATGCGGATGAGTTCAAGTGCCCAAAGTGCAAGAGGAAGTACAAGCTTGTTTCAGGCCTGATGCAGCACATTGAAAGCGAAGCATGCGGGATCGCAAAGTTCCAAGTGGTGGAGGACTTTACGAGAAACTTAGTTGACCAATTTTCGAAGCGCTTGAAACTTTAACTTTGTTTTGGAAGGATCATGGATAGATTCCAGGGGGAATATGTATTGTTAGTGTAATATAAATGATGTATGTCTACGAGAAAGTGAACCAGAATTGGTTTGTCTCTGTCGCCATTGAGGAAGTTCTAATCACCTCGTTTGACAGCAGTTTCGCGAAAATACACTGGATTCATTATCGACAGGTTTACTGGCAATTAGTGAATTTTCGAATGCTGATTTCTCTCCTGCTTATGTAAATCACTGTATCTTTTGTATGCACACACTGATCTGAGTGTGGCAACGCAGCTTTTTGAGCGTTCGATTCGTGTAGTATAGATCAGGTCGTGCTCACGTACATCACGAAACTATACCTAAAGAGTGCAGGGCCTTATAACATATCTACAAAGCATCAGATATACTAGCAGTACCAATAAATCTAACTTGTTCGACTAAATCATTCTCTAAAAAACCAGAGAATCATACACTCCAGAATGAGCGTTGAAGTTGTAACTATTCGTAAGTGTCCGTAATGCACGTAAGTTAAGCGTTAATTTCAGTGGTCTTGCAGATGCGCTTCTTTATGAAATCATGATGCCGCAGGCATCGCATCATGTTGGCAAGCAATTTCACAGACATGGTAATTAGAAGGTGGAAGTCTCTTTAAAATTACTCCTCACAGCTTCAGGTGATTTAATAGCCCATTGTGGGTCGCGGTCATGCTGTAACATGGTCAGACCGCCGCCCGCATAACCGTTACACCAAAAGGTGAAATACTGAAAGCTTAGCTTTCAACATCAGCGGCAGTATATGTACTGGGAACTCAGGTAAGCCATCGTGCTTACACATGCGCGGAGTTCACGATATGATGAAGCAAGGTTTCTGCCATGGCGCTTAGACCTCACTAATGCTGTGAGTTTGGCTTGGTGAGTGGCAGATCTGCAGCTATTTTCCTTTGTAGCTATTTTCCTTGACAGCCATGACATGCGGACTGATGAGCAAGGAGCTTGGAGAGCTGTACAGGAAGTTGACTGTGACCTTGTCGACCTGTACCATCATCAGGAAACCAGCAAGAAAAAGGTTTTCATAGATACTATTGACAGAATCTGATCAAAAATCTATGAAAATATTTATATTTATAATCTAAGACAAAGTAATACCTGACTGGGAGCAAAGTGATTTTGAAGGACAAGGAATTACAAGAAAACTACAAGTCTGATGCTAGTATGTAAGATGCCACAAGTGTGACCCATGGTAGAAAATTGTTGATAGATCATTGTCAGAGTGTAACTTTATGATACTTGTTTGCAATATTATGCAATACCTAGCTGCCAGAATGCTTACTAAGGTATGTACAAACCGTGGGAGCTAGGGATTTGAAAATTTCGCACTGAAGTCTTTGTCTTGCTCTTTTACTGAACTCTTTCGTCGTTCCTCTACCAAGATCCTTCTTCTGGTTCATTCTTCCTTCCCTGGCTCCATCATGGTCCCTTCCCCTTTGCCTTCTTTGGTAGGCCCTCTTCCCTGGCTCGTTGGTGGATCCTCTTTCTGGGCTCATTGGTGGACCCTCCCATCTCGTTGGTGGACCCTCCCTGGCTTGTTGGTGGACCCTCTTTCTGGACTCATTGGTGGACCCTCCCTGGCTGTTGGTGCATGCATCCTGGCTCGTTGGTGGATCCTCCCTGCTGGTTTGTTGGTAGACCCTTCTCCCTGGCTTGTTGGTGGACCCTCCTTCCTGACTCGTTGCTGCTCCCTTGGCTCTTTGGTAGTTCCTTCTTCATATTAGTCCATAGTCCACCCCAAGTATCACTTTCCTTCCTCCTTTCTTGTTACATGACCCACTATGTACCACTTTGTAGCGCATGCATACATTTGTCAATACAAGTTGATTTTTGAAAATAAACTATGATGATCATTTATAGTATTTAGCACCCTTGAGTCCTTGGTGAGTTTGTCCGAAGCACTCTAGGCTTCTAAAGCTTTACTATGGTTGGTGGATATTTGCCAACCTGATAGCTAATTGCATGACTATCAAGATTGTATATTAGGTGGTTTCCATCCGACTTAGTCCGGGTATTTAAAGCTTTGTCATTTGGACTACAATTATGATAGATATTATATGTATTTTAGACTAGATAAAGCTTTATATCATTTTATCATTTTCACGTCGGTTTCCTGATGGTGACAGCTATATGTGGGCACAATGCTATCTTACCTAACGTTCCGGGTTTTCTTTCCCACGGGGGGTCATTCTTGCTGCTTGCAGGCTCCTACTTACTATCATGTGCTCCTTTGTGTAAGCCCAGAAATTCACGGTTTCGTCCTGTTGTCTTCGCCCGATTCGTTTAGTGTTCTTTGCCGTTTCCGCGGTAAAGTTCCACAAAACTTACCTTCGACAGCATTGCAGTGTCTTGCATGGCGAGGACTTCATTTGCTTGACAAGGTCACCTGCAGTTGGTGATAACTACCACCATGTGCGGCTGTCAGTGCGTGTGGTATGATTTCAGGGCCTCGATTCAAGTTAGGTTGAAGATTTACAAAAGTAGCTAGCATTGGTCCCGCTAACAAAAGCGGCTATGTGTTTTCCAGATTCTGGTCGAAAATAGCTGTAATCAGTGAACTACACAGTCACTGTCAAACATTGCCACAGACAGTTTGACAAAGAGTCCTGTTGTTTGCGTCGGACAAACCCTCCTCCGGCTCCGTGGGAGTCGGGGATGGCTGTCAAGGTAGGTCAGTGACACTGATAAGAATATTATCATTACGATGATTTTCCTGTCAGTCCTCACGGCTATCTTATGTCCATGCTTAGAAAAATAAATACTCCGAGGATCTTGTGACGACCTTCGTCTTGGCCTCAGTCCACCATCATGGCACAGTGTAATCAATGCTACCTTTCATTTCGTTCCACTCAGGCATTATTTGCCCACTGGCGTGACGAAGATGACCATCCCTTCTGTGAGGATTGCGACAGGTTATTCTTGACCTTTACTGGACTGGATCAGGTGTGCGACACGCCTGTTCCTGTTTTTCTCAAAGCTCACGCACGTTATATGTCAGCACATGCAAAACGCTGCGGTGCATCGTGGCGACAGTGAAGGGTATGAGTATCCGTTCGAGAGCGACGATGACGACGACGACGACGACGACGAAGAAGAAGAAGACGACGACGAAGAAGAAGAAGAAGAAGACGACGACGACGACGAACTGCTCTGTGTAGGATGCAACCAGTGGCATATTGACCTGGCAAGCCTTTATCACCACCTTGCTGTCAACTCCAAGCACAACTGGTGCTTTGCATGCTCGCGCGATTTTGCCACTCCAACTTCATTGGATCAAGTACGTCCTGCTCGCGCATTCACGCCTTGTATATTAATAAAGACCCTGCCGCACAGCACTTATCTTCCTCTGTGCACAGAGGCCTAGATTTCGAGTGCCCTCTGTGCCCAAAGAGGTTCAAGACCCCTTCCTCGATTGCCCTTCACATCGAGTCGGGGACTTGTTCCAATTTCTCCGCCAAAACACACTGGGTTGATGATAGTGAATTTTGAATGCTGATTCTCTTCTGCTTAAACCGTAGTATCTTTTGTATTTGTGAGGAGCACTTCTTTATGAAATCATGATGCCGCAGGCGTCGCATCACGTTTGCAAGCAATTTCACAAACATACCTTGGCAATTTGAGGGTCTTTAAAATTAATCCTCACTTCAGGTGATTTATATAATAGCCCGCTGTGGGTCGCGGTCACGCGGGGTCCACGATATGATGATGCCGCGCAAGCAAGGGGAACTTGGAGGGCTGTACAGGAAGTTGGCTGTGAACTTGTACACGACCCGTACTGCTATATGTGGACACATGATGATGTATACTTATGCTAGTGGTGTACATGTTTATGTTTAGTAGTAAAACTAGTGCCCATGTGTAGCCGGGGCTGATATACATACTTAGATAGGTTGCCTTGCCTCTTCCGGGTAGGTCTTCTCTCTTCTCGAGCGCTAGATTTGGCGCTCCTTCCAATGACACTTTGAGGCACCACAAAGCACAACACGTACTATTACTATGCAGATACGATTTTTCAGGCAACGAGATATATGATTCTAGTGCACTAACGTCTGTACGCTCTCAATCTCCTTACCGTTACGTCGCTGTGTGTAAGAGTCGGTGTTTTCAACATTCGCTTGATGAGATGTTCCAACGTATGTGAGATTGTGAACATAGGACGCACTGCCACGTATTGATTCGTAGCCACAGTCTGTCCGCTCATTTATACGAGGTTCACAGAATTCACGGTGCAGACAAGACATGCGTCGTCGAGTGCAAATAGAAACGCCGATCAAGAATCCAACAAAGAGTCACTCGCCAGACATGTGCAAGGGATCCATATGGTGATTGTATATTCATGTAGGTGAGGGATTATATTCTCGCGCGAGACAATCCTAATAGACACAAGAGAACCGGTCAGCGGCACTAGTCTGTAGATGGGCACTGGCAGTCTGACGTGCGTCTTTAGAGGGGAGAATGCTAAAGTAGCTACGCCACTCGACTTTTCCGTGGTAGTACAAGGCTGGCCCGAGCCTATATGGGAGAATCTTAACATGGATGAATCCCAATATGTGGATTCTTCCTTCATTTGTCGCGGTAAGTCTTGTGGTATTCACTAGTACTACTGTCATGACTTCAGTCAATGCCCTTAGCGACTCGTTATTTAGATGTACACACCACTGCCAATGTCCGCTAGAAGGCGCTAGCACCTCCATGATTTTTGTTTGACTCGTCGCAGTGGGTATTTGTTTTGGACGTAAAGCCCGAGCTCGTGGGGCATAATATTCAATCTTCGAGAAGAACATATAGACGGCCTGTTCCTGGTGGTAGAGTTTCCACCGTGTTTATTAGTGCTGCCCATGGGTACTGTATTCGCGGTTTAGGAAACACCTAGAATCTACCATGTATGGGGACATACACACGATAAGTGACCGCTCCCAAATACACAAATTCAAATAAAAAACTACAGCCAGGTTAGATTGCGACATCATTGTCAGCATTCGATTGGTCTCCGCGAACCTAAAAAATAACTACCAGTACGATATGCATTAATGAACGGCCGCCGATTTTTGGATTATTTGAGATTACGGACTGTTATAGGACGAATGAATGCGAGCAAGCGGCGAACTAGGTGAATATACAGGGATACGTTTATGCTGACTGCACTCAGCTTAAACGTTGATGTTATCATGACACGTCAATTATCGCAGCCAGATACGTCCTAACCCTTGATTGATATACTTTAATACTCGATGAATATAGGGCGTCGATTCCTAGATAAGAGCAGAAATGAGACAGCACCCACCAGAAAAGATAAAATTCGAATGCACTTATACGACCCAACTCTTGATTGTATGAATTGTAGGCGCTCATTCATAGCTGATGACCGCATTATTCTCAATGAACCCATCAGCATCGTATTGGCATCCTTGGCTTGGTCTGAGAACTCCAGTGTGGGAGCGTGACAGCAGCGATCGATCAATCAGCCGTAAGGATGGAAAGGCATAACAAGGGCCTACTGATGAATTTGAAACCGATGTGGATGGCACCATGCCAAGTCCATCATGCATTTGTATCAATGTTTTGGATAAGCACAGTGGAGGATCTAGTGAGTCCAATGACCAGACACGATGCTGAGAATTCAACGGAGATGAAGAAAGAACTGTGCATATGATTGGAAGCGAGACTTGGGTGCCTAATTGCACAGCAAGTGCTTAAGCTCGGAAGCGAACATGAGGATACAGCATGAATGATGAGGACTGATCGGATTTCCATCCTGTGCATTTTGTAAACTGGCCACTCCGTCGCAGCTTCCATTTCAGAGGTGAAAGCGAAGTACCTGTGGGTAAACATTCGTATGACTTTCGAAGATGACTCGAGGAGCCAAATTTATTAGCCTGAGGTAAAGTCCGCGAGCAAGAACGACACCCTGCCCTGTCCATGTGAAGCAAGAAACATTAACAAGAGCGCCTCATTCAAAGAGAGAAGGACACGCCAGTACCGTCTAGTATGGCGTTTTGCGCCTATCTGGACTTGGAGAACAGCACGCAGGTCGGGAAGGCCCGGGCTCGAAGGCAATAGAGCAATGTTGAAGGAATGTCCACTATAGAATTGTCACCAGATAGCGCAAGCGGGAGTGAAGATAGTGCGGTTAAATTCTGATATAGGCAATAATAGGTCATCAAAAAAGTGGACGGGGCACACAAAGGGATTGTGGTCTGTCTGCTAGAGTCTAGGTGGGGAGCGAGTAATGAGCGGACCGTTCAACAGAACAACCATAGTGTAGAATGTCGAGAGCGGCGAGATTATCCTTGGACCAATGGCATCGAGGCGGGGAACAAAAACTACGACATGTGGGGTGTTTGCTACTCACTAGCTTGGATGAATGGTACGATGATCGCGACGGGCGGAGCTCACTAAATCTGGAATATCCAAATTGTGCTCAAGACTGTCGACTGCCTATAAGCGCTAGCACTGGCACTGTCTGGCTCGTTTGACACAGCCACTTGTTATTGCCAACAATCAGTCGGTAGAGGTAACCAAATACAACCACACACTACTACCCTGAGTTTTCACCGACTTTTTGTTCAACGAGAAATTACATAACGGTTGTATGTTATGCTATGTAAAGCCCAACAAAAAGTCGGAATTACGGAAAACCAAGTCAGTCTATTAGGATTAAACCTGCACACCGCCGACTGGTTTGGAGTCTGATCTCAACCCAATGATCATATTTTCGTAGTGTATCGCTGATGTATGGGACCTCGAGTCCTCGAGCATTCAACCTATCCGACCACCACCATGAAACCTACTACGAGTAATCTGTGATCTTTTCCACTACAGATGAAAACTTCTGCTCATCACTAGCTGCTACGACTGGGGCTGCACCACATCAACTTCCAATCCTGAAACAACCGAGTATGATACCCGGTCTCCATTGCATACCCTTAACTGTGTTCTAGTATCTGGTATACTACGCAGAGGCGATGCATTAGACATGGAGTTGCGAAGACAGCTGATGCGGCTCCTGAGACTCGAACTCTCGGATCTCAATACTCATACCAACGGAGTATTATTGTAACATGGCAAGCCATGATACCCGTGGCACTTCCCACTGCCGTAATGGTGACTGGAACGCTGTCGCATCTTGATCATAAGACAATCTGGATCCTATGCTCTACATTGGTCGCGTGTCTATTTTATGCACAGACAGTCAACATGATTTTTGTGAAACAAACTCTATGTAGGACAATACTTACTAGTCTAGTGGGAGCCGTGTCCCGGGTCCCTGTCACATCTCTGGAGTCACGATTCACGAATGCCCTGGTGTGTGGAGTACCTCCACCAGTACGCCGCTCCCGCCGGCTGTGTTAGACATGCCTCCTGTGAAGAGGATACAAGTATCAGTTCGCTAGTGTATTTAACGCAAGGCCATCGATCATGTTATCTCGATGGCCCTCCACAGTCACTCACGGACAGTTCATTGGCTGTCCATCTTAACTAGTCTTAGCTATGCAGTTAGTGCAATAGATTCGAAATATGTTGCTCGATGCAAGTTCAAAACTTGTCGACGACCGTTTTTTTTTACCTATAAAGTTATGAATAAACCCTGAGGTCCTTTGAAGAAAATCTGAAGGAAGGTCCAAACGGGGATTACAACAGTTTTGAAATCTGTTCCAAGTAGACCACCTTGCGTCTGTTTCAAATCCGCCGACAATATAATTATAATTTATTCAAAATTTGTTTCTCTTGGCACGGATCCGCGCTGGTTCGATTGAAACTTATGTAATGAGCGTCCCGTGATTATCTGTCCATTCTCTGAATCACCGTCAGGATTCTATCGGACACAGATGGCAACTAGCAGTATTTGGGTTAGCATACCAAGTTAGAGCATGACACCACGTTCCATAATCCGGCTAGGCGCACTCACTTAGAGAAAGTCAATCATAAATATTGCTTTGTTATGTGGTCTCTAGACTGGAAAAGCAGCCTAGATCTCTGGTATTGAGATCGACGTATGTGGTATCATTTCCCGCCTAAATCATCTTCATTCTCGTCGTCGGGATACAAATTAAGGTTCGCAGGCGCTTATCTATATATATATATATATATGTGGCCACATGTTAGGGTGCTGTGCGACAAGTTGGCCGGTTAATGTGGTAGTTGGCCTGGTATTAAATTTGATTTGATCGTCCCGAAGCCTTCAAGCTTAAACGTAAATGGGCGGTTTTTGATCTATTGGCAAGCTGTAGTATGTCATGTATCGGATGTAGTTGGGGAGGTGAAGTTATAAGTACATCGATGATGCCTTTTACATCTCACTGCTGGATATTCCAGCTGCAGAAAGCACAGTTCCCCTCAATCATACAATGTCGAACCATTTTCGTTTGTCCAATTCCTCTATTATACCAGGACCTGTACGTTTAAATTATCAATATTTTGACCATGCATCACCACATCTAATCAGCAGTTTCAGCTTGCCCATTCTCCCGAAGAGATGTTCCAATGTATGTGGGGTTACCCGCACGGGTTGCACTGCAACTGCTTGATTCGCGGCATTCACCTATCCTCTCACCTACGTGAAGTTCACGGAATTGGCACGCAAGAGAGCGCTCGCGCCAAGTGCAACTGGAACCACTGTGGTCAAGAGTTCAACATTGAGAGCCTTTGCGAGCATGTGGAAGATATCCATATGGGGATTGCATATTTCTGTGACTGCGGGAGCAAGTTCTCGCGCAGGGACACTCTTAGTCGTCATAAGGAGAAATGCTCGGGTGAGCGGTGCGTAGATGGAGGGCCTTTCAACATGGACAAACGCCAGGACGTGTCTAGATGATGATTACTTTAACTCATCTTGTGGTGCTTATTCACTGTCACTTGTCTGCAGTTAGTGCTTCTACAGACTCGTGATTCGATGTAACATACCAGCATCACTGTCTCATACACACGTTTATGTACCCCTATGGTAGTAAATCCCCAAGCACGAAACCAGTATTTACCACTCAATCTCATATCTAAAAACACGAGGAGCGGAGTAGATTTGCAGGGTTTATTAGGGACATGGCCTCGTGTCTGTGCAGCGGGGGTGCCACTCCATCGATAGCCTGACGAGTCGATGAACGATTGTCTTTCGGCTGCTAAGCGGTTTGTTGGTTTAGGCGGGATGCATGAGGCTTAACTCCTCTGGTCCAGAACGGCTCAATTTGTACGTACTGGTGCAACAAGTCCGAGTGCGGTGGGATAAACTGAATGTTTATGACCTTTCATTGAGCCAAAATTCGACTGTGTACTTGCCTGCAACTGTCGGCGGCCCAAAAATTTCCCTCCCAGATTTTTGGAAGCACAGGGTCTGATGATCTCTAGCTAAGGAAATCCCCGTAAGAATGTTGCTATCCTTGACTCTTCCATGGAGCACTGTGAAAAAGCGCATTTAAGGGTCACATTCCAATCAAGCGGAAACGTGTTTGGCAGTGTACGTGAACTAGCCTACCAGCGTACAATAGCGCAGGGGCGCATGATGTTAGTGGAACCGTCGAGGAACACATGTGTGATGATCTGCCAGGTGCATGGTTGTAAAGGTAGGGTGATAAGCCTCATCTCGGGTATCTGGTGAGACAGGTTGATGCTACAAAGTGTGATCAAAACGTTCAGTACACGCACCTCTGCAAAAATGGAACAGGAAACTCACAATCCGCTCAACAACTCCGACTCTCGACATAAACACTGTCAAGCTCCACCCAAACGGCAGAGAAGTAGTGACTATTGTTTCAAGCGCCACGTTCATCCGTGGCGGTCTTTATAAATGATGTATGATGATGAACTTAGAATAACATATTCTTCATCTATGTATATGAAACTTACCAGTGAATGATGGTGTTGTAGGGGCCATCACAATCAAATTCTATGAGGTAAGCCGTCGACAGATCTGACAACTTGGAGCATCACGAACTCATAGCAACGCCCTGCACCACTTGAATCACTGGTGAGACCACGACCGTAGATCGGCACATATACCGAGAGTGAGTGTTTTAAGGCTAATACCAAGACCCTTGAAGATAGGTGTCACGGTGGAGGTTAGATTACGACTCGGAGTCTTTGGGTGGGCAAAATTAGGGTTTACCCCAGATGTTACCCGGACAGGGACACCCGTGGCGGGGAGTTCTTTGATTCTGCGCCATTGAACGAAAATGCTACGCAGTAGGCTTTACGGTGAGCGTCCGCCGTAGCGGTCCATCCCATCAAAGTGGTTGGTTGGTTGATTAGTAACTGAGTAGCTCTAGTAAGTAACTTTTCGGATTAGTACTAGTAGCCGTTCGTTAGAAGGCGCTAAGCTATTACTTACTTCGGCTGCTTCGAAATTCTCAATCTGCTTCTGGAAGTCCTAATACCGCCACCATTCCTATCAAGAAGCGCAAGGTTTAAGTTTCAAGCCTGCAGAGTGAAAATTGAATCTCACCGAGCTAGAGTTCAACATAGAATGGTAACAGCCACACGCTGCATCACAGCGGACTTCAAAAATCATGCACATGCCTGTTTGTCGCACGATCCCCTTTTTGTCGGTGTATCCGTTCATCCAAAGAGGTTGAGCCTCCCGACAAGGTTACAAGGTCCCTCCGACATAGCTTTGCATTCTCATGCATCAAACTTCGAGTTTAGGTGTGTTTATTAGGTACGTTCTACGTCTATTATGTCACTAGTCTGACAAAAGACATGTAGAATAGAGCATGGCTGTTAATGAAACGTCAGGCACTGGAGGTGCAACTATATCTTTTGTCAAGTCGCTCCCCGGTCGACGCACCCAGTAAACTGTAAAACGGTCCACTATGACCATCAAGCTAAGCCTGCAACTCGAATGATATCCCAGTCTTCAGTCACCACCTGAGCTCAAGCACTCATTCAAAGTAATAAGAAGCCACATGATGTATTCATGAAATACTTTTTTTTTTGACTTCAGCTCACGTTTATCTTACTTATCTTGACGCTCTGCGAAGTTTTATATCTCGCATCTTCTTCAAGTTCACCCTATTGGTATCTAGGTACCACATAGTGCATATCAGACCACCTGATCGTTACATAACCTATACATAGTATACTTAACGCCGTCTTGTCCTCACGGTCCACTTCTCGTTGCTCGCTGAGACTGTTACAGTGTACAACTCCTAGATGGAGTATTCGTCTGACGATGTCGCAGTAGCGAGGAGTTTGCAGTTCTCTACGGTGCGTCCCCTTGTCGATATAGTACTTGACAACTCATGTTTTATTAGTACATATACGGTGCGTACTGTCTAAACCCATTGTTCTTTGCCCTAACACAGTTCAGCATCGATGGCCACTTTCTGGGTAGGCTAATCTGATGTATTCGTGCCCCCCGTTAAACTTGCTTATTCAGATCTATGACTATGCATGTTCACTTCATGAAGAGGTATGACACCCGTTCCGTGATACACCTCAGTTCTGATATCCGTAATAAGTGGACATTTTTACGTCGCTCAGAATGGCGCAACGTAAAAGCTTTGTATATTGCTGCACGATACCTCCCCTTTATCCTTCTTACCGTGATTCTATACCGTGCGTTCTGCTCCATCACACATCGCCCCGATGATGAATTAACACCTATTCTTCAGAGTACTTTACCCCGAATGAAAACCCAGATGTATGTGATGCTATGGAGAGTTAATGAGAACGAACGACTTACTGCGTGACTTCGCCAGAACTGCCGGATGTTGTCCAATATTTGCTCAGGTACGTGCATGGTATATTCATGTATGCACGTCCTCGCCGGGGGTTACTACTTTCCTTCCAGGTTTAAGCATACTATCAGCCATTTGCTCTGAGGGCATGTGCTTCCCACTCAAGATATTTATGTTCCTGATTTGGTTCATCCAGGTTTTTTCGTCCTCAGAACATGCGCGCTCTGGAACAACAATAGAATCTTGCTCGCAGCTATGGCAGTTACCATTCCCGTGAGTCCCAAATCCGCTCCTCCGCACAAAAGCTAGCTGTAAATGCATCAGCTAGACTTTTATTGGAGTATCCTTAGGCACTTCCTTCGGTACTACTGCTCCTACAACATGTGCGTGTTCTCACCTCTCCCCTGGCATTCCACTACCATTCAACAATTCTCCCCACTTCCACAGATGCAACCAGTGTAATCCCGGGTGTCACAGGTTGCTATCGGAGCTCGGGCAGTCTCCAGCTCTTCATACCGTATATTTTCCTTTCCGCATTCGAACTGGGTGGGTGATCAGGAACATATACATCCAAGCACACGCTGACAGATACCCAGGACTCCTGATTCTCACGCTTATACCCGCCTTACCCGCCATGCAGAGTTGGTGGATAGACCCAGGCCATATGTACGTTGTCCTGGTGAAACATAACATATTCTATTATATATGTGGTTTTTGTGAGTTAACACTCCCGCGCGCCCTCTTTCCATGCTCATCCTTTTTCCTCAAGCGTTCTCAGTGGCGAACATTTTGGTATCGCTGCTCCTCCAGGTGTATATATCTCCCGAATGCCTTCAACGATAGAGTTATTGATATTCCGCGCACCTAGTACAGCTACAATGACATATTGCATGTGTATGCACCTCCAAATCCTGCTGTATATTCCTACTAATATACACCCACGTACAGTTTCCAGTTCATAATCCTTGCGATCCTCGCCACGCGTATGCACCTCCATCTATGGCAGATGAACCAACAAGCATACGGCTCTGACACCCTTGAGTGTATTACAATGTCTGACTTGGCCCGAGCGTGATGTCTTGTCCTGTGACTTATTCGGTGTCATTCGTGGGGCGAGGCTTGGATTGTACGAGATGGCTGGTATGGGTGGATTTGATAGCGTTCGCTACGTACTTAACTTTTAGGACGAGACTGTCGCAGGGGCGGGAAGAGTATTTGGATGGCCTTGTTCTATTTAATTTCCATATTTTCTACTGTAAGCGGTGGCAAATTTATTGAAGACGCACAGCCAGACGGTAATGAGCATCATGGTGCAGGTACACTAACACAGATTTGGCTGTACTCGACGTCCCTGATATGATAGGCCGACCTCCGGAACTACCTAGGCTGCCGACAAATCTGCCTCACTCGACTAGACAAGCTATTCGCGCCTCGTGGCTCGTGGCTCGTCGATTAATCCACTAACCCTTGAAACCGCTACAAGACAACGAGATGGTAGGCATTATCGTAAATGGTGATGATGCATGAAATGCATAGCATAATACCGACATAGCTACCTTTTCAGGGATTAACGGAGACCGGCATAAAGGCGGCGGCCAACCCATTCGACCTTGAGTGTACTGTCTCTTCTCTGAACCATGACGCGGGCGTCGGACTTTGTATCAGTCTGAGAATATTAATCCCGAAATCCGGCTCAGAAGAACTACTCTTGAATCAAATAAACCTTTTTCCTGCGGACTGTATACTTCAATAGTAGTAGACGTAGTACAAGTCCGGTATCCTGATGAGTTCAAGTTGCGTCACTAAATATTAATATTACAGGACAACATCTGTGTGGTAGAGAAATAATTCCCTTTTACATAACAAAAAAACGTGAACTAATGCCGACGGAACTAATACATAGATATAAGGGTCACGTGAGCGTGTCATCGAAGTCGAAAGCACTGTAGGTCCACGATCACTATCCACATCAGATTGATCGATGGTTCTACCACACTTGGGCCACATTGGACGACCAGATATAAGGCAAGCAGGAAGCGGTCGTCCCTCTCTGTCTTCTTAGTTTTCTACACGTCACCGTTCTGCTCACCATACTCAGTAAGCGTAACCACAACACCTAGCGTCATGTCCCCTGCCGGCGAGATTGACACATCGTCTACTCCGCCACGCGCCAATGTACCAGCTCATGGTGCTAGCAAAATAGAATCTACTCCAAACAGCCGTGGAGCTAGCGTTGTCAGCGAGAATATCGGCGTGATCGGTGTCAAGTAGGTACATTTCCTGTTCTTATTGAGTAACACCCAACATTCCATCAAGGGTTAAGAAAGTCGGTCCATGGATTCAACGCGATATCGAGCAGGTTAAGGAGTGCAAGGCAGATGCCATGCTGCAAGTTCTCCTGCAGCGCGCTTCTTCCACTCCCGAGACTAAACAGCCTGAGCTCTTGCAAAAGTGCTTAAAGGCAGTTTTGCCGATTTGCAATGGACAGGCCTCTACTCCACTTGTAAAGTCTTCGGACGTCCACACAGCCCTCAACGAATAGTGAGTACTTGTTCGAATGTCGCTGAACGAGCGTTTTCATGCTTATAACGGTTACAAGCATACGTCCAGGAGTAGAAAAAAAGTTCTACAGTCCTTTCATAAAAGCCACTAACATCGCGCTAGCTTGTCTTGAAGAGATCAAGGTTGACGGGATGCGTGCTCCTGTCTCCGCTGTGGACATAATCTGTCAGCAGAACGATATGCCCATGCACCAAACACACCAGACCGCAAAATCAATTCGAAAGCCCGACCTCGTCATTCTTCCTTTGAACAGCGCATGTGCTCCCTTCGAGGATGTGAAAGGAAGTAAGAAGGGCGGACAGAAAGACAACGTAAAGGACGACAAGAAGGACGACACCAGGCACGACACGAAGCGCAAGGCTCACATGGACACGAATGCGATGGCAAAGCCGAAAAATCTCCCTTGGAAGGATGTTCTAGCTTGCATCGAGTTCAAGAGAAAGACGCCAGGGAGGACGAAAGGGATTAACTCACCGCCCTCTTCGTATACAGTAAAAGATTGTGTCCCTACAAAGCCAGAATATTTACCGGTGGATCACCTCAATATTGAAGATCCGGAGCCAAGTCCTTCGCAGACTCCAGCAACACAACCTGCGCCCGACCCTGCATGTAAGTGACAGTATGTAGGATTCTAAGATCAAGTTTAATCAGCCAAGCTACAGTTGTATCTTCCGGTCTTACTGCTAGCGAGCCTTGCCAGGGCGGGTCCAGCTCCAAGCGCAAGGCCACCGACCCTTTGGAATCCGCCGTGAAAAAATACAGGATGGACCCGGACGATGCGGACGACGATCTAGATGTGACTGTCCAGACGGGTCTATACGCCGCCGAAATGTTTGCGTCCAATATTGGAGTCAATTATCTACTGAATATTATCGTTGTCGGTGAGTGTATTGGTCTGCCGAGATTCGTCACGCTCTTACCAAAGCTTTCTCAGATGATATGATGTGGATATGGTATTATGATCGGCAAGGGATCTTTCAGTGCTCAGGCATCAACTTCATTCAAGATCTTCCGCGATTCATGGTGTTGTTGTATGCTCTACAACGATTTGGTCTTCACGATTGGGGCCGAAACAAGGATTTTCACCCAGTTCAAGTTGAGGACAAACAATGCCACGAATTCAAAATCAAGGATGAGGAACTTGGAGAGGTGGATCTGTTGCTTCACACCAGCCACGACGAAAGAGTAACGCACTACGGGCTGCAAGGACGGGCCACCAATGTCGTCCCTGTGACTAGCGAAGTGCTCACAAAGAAGTACGGCAAATTCCAGGATGGGATGGTGGCCAAGATCTTTTGGGGAGAGGCGAGTCGCACCAGCGAGCCGGAAATCTTGGAAAAGGTTAGGGAGATCGCCAAGGTGCACGATTCTGTAAAAGGCCATATTCCTGAGCTATTGTGGCACCACAAGTTCACGAATTCCACGTCCGCCATCCGAGAAGCGCTCGGCGTTCCAGACCCTACCACCGGCAGTCGCGTGCTCTACATTCTGGTATTCCGCAAACTCCAGGTAATCACGGAGCTCCATGGCAAAGAGCTTTTTGACGTGTGGTATCAATGTATCCTATGTACGTGTTTCATGGCATTCATGAGACTCTTAGTTGACATAGCGTGCAGGCCACCTTACTTTGTGGAAGAAAGGGGTCTATCATCGAGACGTCAGCCCAGGAAACCTGATGTGGTACTGGAAAGACGGGAAGCGGATAGGTGTTTTAAACGACTATGATCTATCCTCGTTGGCAGATGACCCAGGTCCTCGGGGCAACGAGCGCACGGGCACGGTACCGTTCATGGCACTCGATCTTCTCACCGAAGAGGGTCAACGAGGCGAAGTTAAACACTTATATCGTCATGATTTGGAGTCGTTTATATGGTGCTTCGCCTGGATTTCCCTGCGTTACAAGGAGGGAGTCCTTCTACCACGAGGATTGCGCCCCTTCGATAAATGGGCAAAATTAGACGCCGTGGCATGTGGCAAGGAAAAGTTTTCTTTCCAGGCCTATAGAAAAGTTCCCGCACGCTTGCACAAAGATCCACTTATGTGGGAGTTCGTTGATGATTGTTTTGATTTGCTTGACGTGCACTGCTTCGATCAACGTCGTCGACGACGGTTGGCAAAAAGGGCAGGCAGGCCGATCAACTTTCAGGAATCGGAATCAGATTTCGATGGTTTTCTACAGTTATTCAGAAATACTGAGAGTTGGGCTGCGCTCAGCAAACAGTAACCTTCAGCGATCGTGTGCTTCGTCTCCGCTAGGTAGACTAATTGAATACGTGGATTATAGTGGTCATTGTGTAGATAGTGGCTGATTTCTATCAATATACACTTAACTATTCTAGGTTGCAAAGCACAGCAGACTTTCTGGATGCACGGTTGGACTCATTAGATAAACTTATTGCGCCACCGGTGCCAGGTAGCAGCGGTATCGCACTTACTGCCAGCGCGTCATGTGTCCGCGTCAACCATGACCTCGGCATCTTTGTCCTCACCCTGTCGTATTTACGACTAGACGCCCTATGCATTTCTACCCAAAAAAATTATGATTGTGTTAGACTAGAAGCGCTGCCAGCTCATTAACAAAGCACTCGACCTCCCCAAGTCTATTCTGTTTGACTTCCTTGTCCATGGCAAGATCCTCAGAATGTCCCTATTGGAATGGGGTGCAGAGAATGGTGCCGGAGAGGTGAACGAAGTGACCGAGTTGGCTTAAGAGAGACTGTCATTGTCGTAGGAAGATACATTGGTCCGAAATTGGGTACTTCAAAAACTGTTATACCTCCTCAGCGGATGTCTGAGCTTCCCCACGAGGATTGCGTGTCTTCGGTATCATGTCGAATACTTCAGTATGTCCCTTCAATTCATCCGTCAAACCTTGAATTATCACCACGGACATTTTATAACTGACGTCTCTTCCCAAAATTTCCTTCTCAATATCTCCGTGCACCAAGCACCCATCACTTTTGTCGCATTCTAGCGAGTTCGTCGCGCGACTTCACCGCGTGTCTCACTTGCATTGTATTTGCACTCGGAGGGTCCAACGTTGCTTCTTTACATCTACACACCAGTCCACTATCCTCATATCTAATGATGCATTTGGTTTGCACCTCTTCGCCTCTTCGTGGGACGGTCTCATCGGTGTCTGGGATACCTCAATATCCAATGACCCCCAAGTACCTCTAGACAGTGGCGATGACAGAAAAAAGCGGCGTATGACCGCCCCTGCAAATATAAAACGGAAAGCACCAATAACAGTGCTAATCGCATACTGCACGTGCGTCAAACGTATTGTTCGCTGCGAGCGAACATGCGAAAGGCGAAGCTTACAGCTGTGGTTTTGACTCGACGGTCCGAACCCGGGACGTGGAGAGTGGCGTGTGCATCAACACTATTGTAAGTCTCGTCTTCGCGCCACCTGAGTCATACTGAACACATATCAGAACGTCCCCGAGTGACCAATGCTCGATCTCGCTGAAACACTCGGCGGTGATATCCTCCTCGGCGCATCCACAGACTGCACTGCGTCTATATTTGTGTTTCTTTCACAGTTGACACAACTCGACGATCACTCTGCACCCCACTCTCCCTTGTCGCAGCCCGCATTCTTGGGGCACTCCTGTAATTCCTCCCATTTTTTTTCAGTCGTAAGGCACACCGGCACCAATAACCATGTCCTCGGCCATTGGTTCCATCACCTCCAAGGCTTCCCCACACGTTTGACCTGCTGCCTGGTTCATGCAGCACTACCTACAGTAGGGAAGGTGCAGGTCTTTCCATATCGATATGCACTTGTTGCTGGTGTCTGCGTCATCGGTGAGCTAGGTCGTTCATGAGATGCATTCTTTTCGTCGGTTTGGACATCCGTATTATAACGTTGATATATTATGGGCTTCCAGGCCGACCAAAAGTACATAACAGACTCTTTCTCATCATTGCTTTGGGGCAATTTGGCGCCCGCGGTCGTGACAACTTTTCATCATCAGGTCGTGTCCCTCCAAAGCCGATGTGATTTGGATTCCTTGCCATGGCGCGCCGGTCCCAACATGCCTACAAAGGAGTTCTCCAGTGGTTTGGATCAAACAGGCGTGTGCCGCTGTGGCGGCATGAAGTGCTTACATCATCGCATGTCTAGTTATGTAAGCACAATCAACACATTTTGCCCCTGGCTTGCATACTTACAACTTTTGTTTGCTTTCTATCCCAATTATCCCAATGTCTCTCGACGATTATACCTCCAGTGCGAGCACCCTCACCATATTAGAAGACTGTGCGTTAAAAGCGATCTTATCACCATGATAAGCGACACTGGGCTGGAGACGAATGACGAGTTCAAGTGTCATGCAAAGGCCATTCTTTCGGAAATGGGACCTACGCTAACCTCAGTGCACGGGGTCAACACATCTGGTCTATTAAATATAATGATAGAGGGCTCAGAGAAAGCTGGTTTGTCAAGTGGTTTGCGCTACGCAGCGGCCGCCATTATTGTGGCCTACAAAAAGGGGAAAGAGTCAGACTCCTCTGCCCCTGAGTTAACGGAGTTGGCCGAAGATTGGTTGCTGTTTTTCCTTTGGCCTTGTATGCTTTCTTTTTTGTTTGCAAGCTGCTGCTCATTGTAGGGAAGTCAAGAAATTCATTAGAACCAACGACACTCCACGATTGGAGGTCTCCACTCCCACTTCCAGTGCTGACACACAAGGTCCCAGATTCCAAGACTTGGTATGCTGCAGCGTTCCGCCTTGTTTTTTGCAGAATGTTCATCTAAAGACTATCTAGATCAGCAAACGTGAAGGCGACAAGTGTGCGTTCAGCGGATTTTGTGACACATTCAAGGGTCCATATGATAGTGAGACTTATGAAGGGGTCGTTGATACTGCTCACATCATTCGAACATCTACAGTTCATGAGGATTTCGGATGCAACGTATGTTCTTCAGCTGTTGAGTTACTTTGTCCGTCCAGCTGACTATTCTGCAGCGAATTACGGAAACATTCGATATCATAAAGCAGTATACCAACTTCCCTACAAGTGTCATAGACAATGTAATTGGCATCATTGATAGCCCTGAGAATGGTATGCTACTCGAGAATAATCTGTGGTATTTCTTCAACAACTATGCATGGTGCTTACACCCTACAGTATGGTTGAGTTTTTATTGTAAACTTTCAGACACTTATTCCCTTTGGAAGGATGTCTTGCACAGATATACGGTGCACTGGCTCAGTCAGAAGCGGGGATGGTGGAACAACGTCACGGAAGTCCAGTTCCAGAATCTCTCTCAAACTGATATTCCACTTCCTGACCCCAGATTAATTGCGCTTCATGCTGCAGTCGCCCATATCTTATGCCTCAGTGGTGCCACAGAAGTCATAGACAAGGTTCATAATGCGTTCTTTGATGTCGATGAGGATCCTGCAGTGGATCCACCCCGAAATCGCGCTAGCGGGGACGATTTACGTATCAGACTGTCATTGATTGAGTTGATGACAAACAGTCACCAATTACCAACGAACCCTCATGGGATACACAAACATTAGTGAGACTGGTCCTCCTCGGGGCCGGTGAGTGTTGTCAGTCAAACATGTTAATTAGAATGTTTTTGCTGAGGAATATTTTAGGGTTTCCCAAGTAGTCTTTCACCGACAAGCCACGAGGTACAAATAACTTATCTAGTCGAGTGAGGCAATTAGTTTCGGAGGTCGTTCCATCATATCAGGGACGTTTAGTGCAGCTCTCCCAGCATCATCAAGCTGTTTGGGCATGGACAAGTTCCTGGGCTGAGATGCGATGTTGAGGAATCCACGTATGAGTTGGCAGTAGTTAGACCAGTATTCCCGGAGTAGAATGTCGTAGAGCAGTGCACGTGCGAGGCCGAACATGTACAGTTGAAGTTCCCATGTTTTAATAGCTTGCATTAAGCTTTTCAGAGATATTACAAGGCTTGCGATCAAAAGAGCCTCTATTTTGTCCCAGAGAGGCGTATCTGGATCTACTGTTGTGGATGATTCTGCTCACATCCTTTTGGATACTCGGAAAACTGGTGGCCAGTTGGTAGGCAAAGAAATATCCAGCTGTACAGCATTTGCATTTGGTGTGTTTGTGCGAGAAGAACACCCCTGCTAGCCGCGTTTTGACCTTCGTGTCTTTGGTCACTTTTAGACCTTTCATCCTCTCAGCTACTGTAAACGCAACAGCAGACTCTCAGACACCAGCAGTACCATGCAACCAAATGAGCTGATTCTTCTATGTGTTGTCCAGGAATCCATGAATGTGATTGAGGAGATCCACCCAGGTCCCTTGCAGACATTTTGGGTGGGGCTGACATTCGTGAGAGTTATACTAAGTACCACTGACAGCGACCTCGAACAGCTTTGCCCAAGAACCTTGAAGGACTGGTCAGAGAACATGCGAGGGATAAGAAATAGAAGCACTGACCTTGATCATCACTCATGGTGATATGCGAGATGCAATGAACCAACTGAAAGGACTGGTTAGGTTGAAAGATATGGTTAGAATTGGAGATATTTGTTTGGAGGGACATATGAAGATCTGCAATAAAGCTTGTAAATTGTGACTTGGGTCGCAGAATGATCAAGCTGTCAATTGATGAACATGTGAAGCGTGGATAGACGGACGTATAACTCAATCTATTCTGCTATGGAAACTCACTGAATTGTCGTGCAATGCAGTTGAAGGCCAAGTAGGTGCTCATATCTAGTGCTGGCACAAGGTTGCTGTGCGGCGGCTGGTCATACTAAATTGCACAGCCAGTGAGATGGAACCACATCAGTAGTAGTGAGGGTGTGATCTCCTATATTTCTGTAGACAACTATGTTCCATTGGCATCAGTATTATGATTTCTATATAGGAGAGCACTGAGTACTGAGGACTATGAGTTGCCTCGAGCTGCCGGTCGGTGAACCACACGGTCATTGACCATGATTTGTGGGAAAGTTCGCAAAGTTCACTGTGTTGACTCGAGCGGTTCTCAGACTGGTCAACACTCAATGACTATCAAATATCAATTAAATATCTTTGTGCAGTCTCATTCTAAACATGCGACTTAGACTCAGTTCGGCAACCAGATGTTGACCAACATTTGGCAAACCTCGTGCGAGACGTACTTGGCATCAAGCATCCCAGATATCGGAGCTCAAACCTTACATCTCACGAGTCCCATACCCGTTGTGCCTTTGGCACAGGAAGCCAAAAAGGAGTGCTTCGCACTCCTTTTTGACTCCCTGGCCTCAGGCTTCATTCTAATAATTTAGTTTTGCCCTTGGCACAGGGAGCCAAAGGGAGAGTTCAGGCAAAAGTGAAGGGAAAAAGGAGTGCAAAGGAGAGCCAAGCCAAAAAGGAGGCCAAGCCAAAAAGGTGAACACTCCTTTTTGGCTTGGCCTCCTTTTTGGCTTGGCTCTCCTTTGCACTCCTTTTTCCCTTCACTTTTGCCTGAACTCTCCCTGGCCTTGGCTTCATCCTCATATTTCAGTTTCCCCCTGCTTCAGACAACCTGTGGCAAATTTGAGTCGGTGCTCAAAAAAACCATGTGAGATTTCCAAAAAGAGGTTAAGCAAGCTAAGTGTTCTTAACTGAGCTAAGCGTGTTAAGCATCCTAAGCGTAGCAAGCGCTCCTTAGCAAAAGCCATGTGAGCAAGTGACAACTTTCACACCCGTTCACCCTTTCTTTATAGATACCTGTACTACCATGAATTCTTATCTTATTGACTGTCATCATTGGCAAAGAATCTATACTTCTGTCATTGCACTTACTGCCATCTGTGCTAGCTTTATGACAGTCCTCATGGCCCAACCTGAAATAACATCACAGGCTGATAATGCAAAGGCCCACTGGCAGGACATTGAGGTGGATGTCCTGCTTCATTACCTGATTGAGAATTGGGCAGCAGGTGGTGATGGTGGAAACTTCACAATGTCTACCTTCAATGCAGCAGCAGCAGCTATCAATGCTGATACTGTGATTCAAACAATAGGCCCACAAAAGATGGGTAAGATGGTCAAGACAAAATGGACTTTGGTATGTGATCTTACCTTGAATGACCACAAATTGACAAGATCTTCTTAGCTCAAAAAAATCTTCAATCAAATTGAAATATATTGCAATATATCTGGTTTTCACTGGGATAATGAGCAGGGGGCTGGAATTGAGGGCACCACTGCTGCCAGTGTTTGGGACACATATGTTGATCCTAAGGTAC
>MU172924.1:215348-231759 GCA_016695475.1 Suillus decipiens | reverse complement strand
ATACTCATAGTGAGTTCCTTGGCAGCAGGATTCAGTAGCAAGCTAGAGACCCTTGAAGCATTGACTAGTCTTAACCAGGGATTCTACCTGTTTGTCTGACAAGGGTGATTGTTGTAACTTCCCACAAACTGCAGTAGTATAGTTTGCACCAAAACACTTGCATTCCATTAGAGAAAGTGATTTGACTGCTGTTTGACTTCTAGTTTGTTTGACTTCTGTGTCTTCCTTCCTTGCCAGTCTCACAAGAGTACCCCTTTGCTGACCATAGTTTGAGGAACATGAACAGCCACCCACAAACAACCACATTATCAGTCATTGGCATTTGTCTGAATCACTGACCATGGGGATATTTGGTTTTGTAGGTGTTTATCTATAGATCACTTATCCAAGAAGACACCACCAGTTCCTACTGTGCTGACCATCATCTCTCATGGCCTGGGGATTATGTGCAGTCAAGATGACCATCTGACAGCTGCTCAAAAAGCCAGCCTCCTGCATATATTTTCTCTTGCAAGAGGGGATAACAAGCTTGCTATCTATGTTGGGCTGGAGGATGATGTTGAGACACACTGTGCATTTATCTCAGAACTCCTTGAGTCTTTGTCGCAGTAGTGCTATCATACCATTTGTCTCACCACTTGTTACATTTTTCATACTGACATGTAGTATCCATATCATGTACTGTACATCATGTCTTTCTATAGTATGCAATAGTCATGGATTCTCAAATCAATGGGATGGATCAGGAATAGATGGCTGTGGTTGCTGCTGCTGATGAGAATTGCTCATCAGGAAGTCTTGCTCAGAAGAATGGATCAGGGATAGATGGCTGTGGTTGCTGCTGCTGACAAGAATTGCTCATCAGGACATCTTGATGGGCAGAATTTCTTGCTTGGCAGACAGGTATGAGGAGTTTGTTCATATAAAAATCTATTGCAATCCAATGCCATGACAGATATGAGGAGCTTGTTCATGTTATGGCATTGGATTGCAATAGATTTTTACAGGAACAAACTCATACTGTAAAAATCTATCGCAATCAAATGCCATGACAGGTATGAGGAGCTTGTTTGTGTTGCAGCATTGGATTGTGATAGATTTTTACTGCTCATGCTGAGAATCACGAGAATTGCTCATCAGGATGTCTTGTTTGATATATGTACATAACATTGGGAAGGTACAACTACATGCTACTAGTAAGAATTAATCCAGTTCATACTCGTCATCCTCTTGGTCTGATAAATCATCATCATCAACTCCAAGATCATGTCTTTCTTGCAAAATGTGCTGATAACCCACCCACATCTCTTCTACAATGTGGTTACACCTCAAGTACAGATTGATATGCACAGTTAGAGCTTCTACTGGTTCCTGCTCCCAGTTTGCAGCATGCACATCTCTGTTGGAATAGTCTGCATCAGATAGTGTACCTTCTGCTGGATCATGAAAGCAGATGAAGTTATGAGGGCTGCACAATGCAGCTGGAATCTGCGCTTGCATGCTCATAGCATATGGCGGGGATAGAAGGAGGATTTGGAAACATCATTTGAGGACACTGAATATGTGCTCAATGATGTTTTGAGCAGATGAATGACGCAGGTTGAATAGTTCTTCTTTCATAGTTGGCCTGTAAATAATCAGTACATAGCAGAAATAATAATGCTGGTACACTCACCTTACACCTGCATGGCCCCATTCTGCAAGGTGGTAGTGCACATTGTGGTATAGAATGAGTAGTTCAGGCTGCAGAGGAAAACCTGCATCTGCAAGGAAGTTTTTCCCTGCTGGAATATGAAGGTCATGGTCCTCTGTGGCCTCATAGACATGAGAATCTGTAGCTGACCCCTCCCAGCCAGTGAGTGCATATGTAAAGTTGAGATCAAAGTCACAAGCAAACAAGCAGTTTTGTGAGATGAATCCCTTGCAGTTACAATAGGGACCTCATTCAAATGCATGAGGTGATGCATGAATATGGCTACCATCAATAGCCTCAACAGTATCTTTGAAGAATGGCTAAAATTTAGGGTTAGAGTGAATCTTGTCAGGAATAGAGTTATCTGGCAAGTGAACATAGTTAGTATAGAAGGGGGAGGATGAAAATATGTTGAGCATTTTGTGAAAGTAATTATATAGGCCATACAATGAATCAGTGTATCATAACTAGTATTAGTGCATACTTACCAAGAAATTGTATCATTTGAGCATTGAAATATTTCACCAACATGCCTGACAGACAGGCCTGTGACTGAAGTATATAGAAAAATCGCAAGTTGTTCTTCTAGTGAAACAAACTTGGAGTTGGTATGGCCAAGGATATGAAGCTCGGATATAAGCTCTGCAAAAACATGTGCATGCATGCCAAGTTCACATCAAATTCATTCTGGGTGACCAGACAACAGCTCCATCACCCAGGCTTCACCAGAGAGAGCAGAGGTATGATATGGCTCCGGATCTTTGGCATACACTGACTCTAATACATTGGCTGTAGTGCTGATCAAGATGCTGACTAGAAGGATCAAGTATTGGATGAGGCAGTGTCAAGTTTCTGGACATTGGGGCACAAAGTGCAGAGCCTCTGATTGGGGATCCATTGGAGGAAGAACCCATAGAGTACAAATCAACAATACTGATATATATCAGTGTACTAGGGTTAGTCCAAATTTGACCTATGTCATTCAAGCTCTGACCTTCGGTGACATAGTCAGCTGAGTACATCTCACATAAAGTTTGCCAAATGTTGGTCAACATCTGGTTGCTGAACTGAGTCTTAAAGCTGATGGCCTATTTAGCTGAGAGCACACTTGTTAAGACCGTACTCAATAGGTAAGAGATCTGAAGGGCTTTGGCCTCAGTTCATACACTGTGCCCCTTTTCCAAGTATTGCCCCTTATTTTCAGAGGAATAATATACATCCAAGGATCCAGAAGTGATTGTGTGATGGATCCAAAGGTCCAAAGGTATTGGATATGATATGTCCAAAAGATATCCAGAACATATGGATGGAAAGAGTATGTCTGAAGGATATCTGGAATGTACAGATGGATTCAAGATATAAGACTAGTATTGGATGAGGTCCATACTAGAAACTAATGGGTATAGACTACCAAAGGTAGAGTTGGAAGTGTAGACTTTAGGAATCAATCCTAAGTCTTGGAAGATACTAGAGCTAGAAGAGGCTCAAGTTCGGAGGGATGGAATGAGCAGAATCTAAGATGATATTCAAACTAAGGTTCTCTAGAGTTGTACATGCAGTTTATATACTGTAAGTAGCTAGTACGGATAAACAGCAAGTCTGAGACTAGAGGGCTATACACAAAGTATAACAGAAGTCTATTAGTAAATGTGCAGCAGATCAGTAAATGCAAGTTGGATATGAAGCACAGGTAATGGATCAGTAAGTAGGACAGGAATATACATAGCCAGGACACTGGTACAGGTAGATCACCAAAAGGAGATAGAAGCAAGTATGCACAATGGACTTAGAACATGAGAAGCTAGGGGTTTTGGATGGGTGATCCAAATCAGATCTGTGGTCCAGACAGAAGCAGGATTGATCGGATCTGAGATCAGATGTGTGGAATATGGCAGTATCCCCCCTTTAGGGCCAAACCCCTGAGGTACAAGAAGTGTTGATCTGGATTGGATAAAATTAATGTGAGACAATGGAGAGGTTTGATGGTTGACATGCTGAGTCTGTAATCCAACAAATATACAGACATCAGACATCTGGAGTGATTCCTAACCCCCACTTTATCTTATATATCACAACAACTGCTTTTATCATGTCTGGAGAAGGATCCCATATTCCTGACCCTACTGCAGACCTTGTAGTGGATCTGGAGAGGAAGTTGGTAGCTGCCAAAGCTGCAGCCAAAGCCAAAAAGGAGCAGAAACATAAGAAGAAGGATGAATGGAAACATCAGGAGGATCTGTGAAAGATAGAGGAGGCTAAGAAATGGAGGGCAGCAGCAGAGGAAAAGAGGTGTAGGGAGATTGCAGCAGAAACAGTGAGTTTTGGATGTTTGTTCTGTACTTTTCCTAACATTCAGAAGTCTCATGCCTTGTCTTCGGACAACAACAGATCCTGTGCACATTGTGCTGGAAAAGGTCAGATCTGTCTATAGATGGACATGAAAAAGAATGCCATGGTGAGTCTATACAGCTGTTTCAGATCCAAGCTAATGGACTTTTGGATAGATCAAATCTTGTGATCTGTGCTGTAGGGACAAGGGCACTTATTCTGGAAAGCCCAGATCCATCAAGGTTCTGAGGGGCAAGGGCAGGAAGAGGCAGTGCACTGCCAGATCCCCATCTCTGAGGGGTAAAGGTAAGAGACATCAGAGGAGTCCAAGTCCAGATCCTTCAGAAGTTGTGGAGGACAACAGACAACCTTTGGCGATGGCCATCAACAACATCTTGGCTGAGTTGGCTCAGATCAATTCTCTCCTAGAATGGAGCATCCTGGTGGCGGAAGGCAGCAGGGCTGCAATGGATTGGATGGGCTCTGGACTGGAGCTGTTCCTTCAACAACAGAGGGAGTTTCAGGCCTTACTTTTTGGGGAGCTTTGGCTGGGGATTTGGATACCATTGGATGAAATTCAGACACCTTTGGATGTTAAGGAGGAAGATGAAAAGATGAATAAGGATTCCAGAAGTGAGGAAGACAGATCTGGAGAGGTGGAGGAGTCTATGGAAATGTAGTCTTTCTCAGTCCTGTGGCCTTTTCCAATACTTATACTTGTATTTTGTATGTTCTTCATGTACTTCAGAGTTGAATAGGACCAGGTTTGTCCAGATATGCAGAGTGGAAGTCAGATACAAGTTCGGATATGTTTCCAAGTTCAGTAGCAAGTAACCATGAAGTCTCTTTGTCCATTCCTTCATATCTGGACCATTGGATGAGGTACAGAAGCTGACATTGATGTCTATGATGATCAAGTCTAGAGTCCAGGATTTTGTATATCTCATATTCTGGTTCTCCATCAACCTTGACTGGAGGAAGAGGAGGTTGGATGCAATTGGGGATGGTGTTTGGAACTGCTGGCTCTAGTTGGGAGATGTGAAATACAGGATGTATGGAATGCATAGAATCCAGAAGTTGGATGGCAAAGGAATGTGTGCCCAGATGAGACATAATTTCAAATGGACCTAAATTCTTTTCTGAAAGTTTCTTCAGCAGGCAAGTGGAATGGAAGTACTTGGCTTTAACAAAGACTTGTTCTCCAATCCAGAAGTCTGGAGTGGGTTGTCTTTTAACATCTGCAGGTCTTTGATAGCATTTCTGCGCTTTGGACATTTCTTCTCAGGGGAACTGGTGAAGTTCATTAAGGTCTAGGGCATATTCCTGGGCACGGATGGAGGATAGATCATGTTGTGCCAGTCAAACTTGCCATAAGCTTGTATGACTCCATTATAATATAGGTATCAAGCCCAAAGCATTTTTCCTATCATTATCCATACCCCTCAGCCTCTCCATCCTTCACCAAGTCCATTTCCTATGTGTTACCCCTATCTCCAGCTCCATTCTGAGCTCCAGCAGCCTCACTGCAGCTTAGTGGCCACCCTATGGCAACTTTCCTGCACCACATGCAGCTCCCATGACTTGCTGAGACCCATTAGGCAACTTAAAGGCTCAAGAATTCCATTCTGTCCTATATCCACCTAGCTGTGCCAGTATGTAAATTTCCTTACCTTATGTTTTGTAACATGTAGTACATCCTTATTACATGTCTACTGTATGGTTTTCCTATCCCTTTCATCTCTGTCGCTATTACTTAGGTATATAAATTCCTACCTACCAAGACTAGTACTTTACTCCCCTTCTACCATACAGCAGTGGAAGAAGTCACTTACAATCATTTTTTTATATCATATTGCTCAATTGATGGGATCCCTGTACCACTACCACTATTTCTATACAAAAATACATCTTCTTTGAAATCCAAATGTCTCTAAGAACTCTTTGACAGCCTTCACCCTCGACACTACCTTCACCACTATCATCACTAAGCATCAATATCATCATCATCATGCCATGGCTCTTCACTGTCCCTCAGCATATAGCGCAATTGTAGTTACCAGTACATGCTATCCTACTGCTCATCACTAGCACTCCCCATGGTGTCAATGGTATCCATTGGTATCATCGGTATCCATCTTTTTCAGAATGCTTAGTGTCAGTGTAAAGATTACAATATAGCTAGGCTGATAGCAGACTACCACCTAAGCTAGTATATGTCAAAGTCTTGCCTAGCTGCTACACTTGTAGGACAAGTACATTTGGCCCAAGGGATCTGCTGTCTACTGAGGTAAAAGAAAGTGCACACTATATGGGACTCAAAAGTCCGAAGCTCTACGGGCAAATCTGATGGCTATACAGGATGTCTGATGCATGGGAATTTCAGGTCCACAGGTTGGTAATGACTGAGAGGGTAATAAAAGAGTGCAAGTGCTTCGGGCTGTTATAGACATAATGGGAGGGTCAATATGATGATGAGGATAATGTTTTGCACAATGATAATGAGTGGATGATAATATTGCCTGCCTATGGCTTGTTAGACAGGGACCAAGTATCTGGGGTGATCCCCCTTCTACAGGATGGTGTGGAATAGTGTCTATGGGTCCCTTATAACATGCTACATGAAAGTCCAGAGTACTATAGGTGAAACTAGGTAAATTCACTTTGGGTCCAAAATTCTATGTAATAAGCCATGAGGTACTGTGGCTTGTGAGAATACATGTAATAACACTGCATAATGTATCAGGAATGGAAATATCAATGACTATGCACCAGTGGGGCTTAGCTGGGACTGGACTGGACATAGGGAGGACAAGTGCAAAGGTTTCTGAAGCGTGGGAATCTCGGAAACTGCAGGTCTGAGGGTCCAAAACCTCGGAAATGATGGGGTTTGGTGTAAATGTTGTAAAATAACTATTGGCAGGTCACAGAATGTTTGACTGCCACATTGGTATCCACAGAATTCACAGTGCTATCAGTGGCATCACTACCACTACCATCGGCATCACCTTATAGGAGTATCACACATCTTATATCAGCACTTGACAAAGTATATCCACTAGTAATCCCCTGGGTCAAACATTTTTGCACTACAAGTATAGCAGCTAGGCAAGCACTCGACATATACTAGTCTAGGGGGTAGTTTGCTATCAGCCTAGCTAGATTGTAGTCTTTACAGCATTCTGGATGGATGGAAATATTTGGATGATAATCCTTATTGGTGAAGAAGGGTGATACTCCTGTAGTAGCACTTGGAGTGTTATTGTATGCAAATTCTGCTAGGGGTAGTAACTTGGACCAGTTGTCCTGCTGATAGTTGCAATAGATCTGGAGGTATTGTCCCAGCATTTGGTTGGCATGTTCAGTCTGTCTGTCCCCTTCCAGATGATATCCAGATGTGAAGTGTAGGACCATGTCTAATGCTTTTCCAAAGGACTGGAAGAAGTGGGATATGAACTCAGTTCCCTGATCTGAGGTTACATGGGATGGAACACCATTCTTGGAGAATACATGAAGGAGGAAGAGGTGAGCAAGATCCAGAGAGGTTATGGTGTCATGAGTCAGAACAAATATGGCTTCCTTGGATAGGTGGTCTATGATGACAAAGATAGCTGTATAGCTGGATGAGTCCAGAAGTTGCTCAATGAAGTCCATAGAGATAGAATTCCATGGTTTCTCCAGAACAGGGAGTTGCTTGAGTAATCCATATGGCTTGTGTCTCAGAACTTTGGCTCGGGCACAGGAAGTACAGGACCTGACATAATCCTTTACATAAGTATGTATTCTGGGCCAAGTGTAGTCATGTCAGATGAGGTTGAGGGTACGATTTTGTCTGAAGTATCCAGATAGAAATACTGGGCGGAAATTATGAGGATTAACTTGAGCATAGTCCTTATCCCTGTTATGACTGGGATGGGTTGCAAGATGATTACTCAGAAGAGAGTTACTATCATTCATTATCAGTGTCAAAGTACAAAAGAGTACTATGCTTCAATATAGATGACAAAGACAGTATAGTTGTAGAGAGGACTAGACTGACTGAGTCAAATATATGATCGTGTTCAGACTAAGACTTAGGAGTGCTAAGACCTAGAAGACAATACAAGACAACTAGAGTTGCAAAGCTTCTAGCAAAGGAGATTCTAGGTAAAACCCAGTAAGATTAAGATAAAGAAACTACAAGCAGTACACCATGCTTAAATAGGCCAATATGTGTGCACAGACCAAGACCATAATGAGTAAGTAGGTAATGAGACAAATGCGGAAGGCATGGGTGTATGATGATACAAAGAAACAAGAAAGGTAGAGAATGAAGTGGCAGAGCCACATAGATACAGTGACCAGTTTGTAGACTGTATTGTGAGACAAGTAGTCCATGGTCATACACATTATGTAATCAGGAGCATAAGGAAAATGTATAGGGGCACATACAACTGTAACATTACCCCCATATTTATGGTAAAGACACTGTCTTTACTTGTCTTGATTAGCCCAGTAGATAGGATCATCAGAGATAAAGTGGCCATCCTCATCGTAGTTGTTCTCAATAGCATGCGCTTCATCCTGCTCTTGACAGGCATGTGCATACTTCTTGTCCTCCTCCAACTCCCAAGCAGCAAGCATAGCATAGAAGTCAGGATGTTTAAAATCTTTAATGGGGAACCCAACATCCTTCCCTTTTAACAAGGGACAATAAATAGACAAGTGTCCAGGGGCAATGGTGTGACAATACACACAGTGATATTGGTCATAGGTCTTGTGATGATGACCTGTGCCTTTGCAGATTCAGCAAGTGTGGTTCTCATCAGGATTGGAAGTGGATGCATGTAGAGGGGGAGCAACAGTGACATTACCGTAAGCAGGGTCTTGACTTTGCAACCTGCATCGTTTTCCTGCTGCTTTAGTTTTTGCAATTGGGTGCGAGTCTTTTGGGATACAGACTCGAAAGGGATGTTTTGGTATGGGCTCAAGCACAGGTTTGACCTCCTCCCTTTCTGCAGCAATGATAAGTTCCTCAACTGAGGATGATGATGTTGTGCCTAAAGTGGTGACAGGAACAAACTCTGGGAGTTGCACTACAACCAGAGGGAGGAATTGGGGTGCCAGTTCATATAGTCTGGCAGGGTGTTCTTTGGTCCAGGTCTTGACAGACTCTGGTGAGGGGGCACTAGAGCAATGATAATGAGGTGGTGTAGCCTGATTCTGAATGATGGTCTGAATTGGGTTTACAGTTCATACAGGGGATGGGGTGCATTCAGTTTCATAATTATGCAGCACGTTAACTACATCGGTGATAGCCTGTCTTGCCTCTTGAGAGGTATCGACTGACTGCTGGATATCTTGAATGATGGCAGTGGTGGTGGTGGAGCCTCTTGTATGGTGGCAAGAAGACTGACAAGGCTACCAATATGAGAACAGGGATTTGGAGGGAATGTGGTATCTGTGAGAGCAATGTGGCTAGCTTCCACCTCAGTATCTGGACTGTGTGGTCTAAGGATTCCTTCTACCCTGGCATTAACCACTCAAATAGCTTCTCTAAGATCTTCCTCGAAACCATGAGGCAAGAGATGTAAAGCATGAGTCCTAATATGCTTTTGGAGGTGCATAATACTGAGGCAAGTTTCTTGGCGTGGGATTCTTCTGGCCCAAACTTCATAGAGAATGGCATTATGGATGATATGGATGACAAGCGAGACCACAAAGGCATCTCTTCTGATGATGTTGTTGTTGACTTCAATAGCATATTCCTCACACATGAGGACAGCTTCGATGAAGGTGTATTCTTCAAGATCATCAAGGTAGCATGTAAAGCACTCAGTGTTGGTGTTGCAGTCATGATCTTCTGCAGAGGTGGTGATGACTGCGATAGGGTGGGCGTAGTCTCTGGTGACTGGGGAGTGATGATGGACTGGGGTGACCAAGGTGTCAGTGGTGTCAGTGAATTCAGAGATGGAGGATTTGGTGGTGATGGAGGCATTGGACATAGCAGGTGTGGCAGGGACAAGGATGTTGGAAGACATGGGGTTGAGACTGTTGTATCAAAGGATGATTGAAGTGAAGTTGGTTGGGAGGAGTTTCAAAGTTTGTGCTGTCTTTTATATGCATTGAGGATTTTTTTGGCATTTTCTAAATTCTCTTCAGGTAACCACTTGTTATCTGCTGATGAATAGCCTTTCCATGTCACCAGGTACCTTCAGCATTTGCCATTTCCTTTATGGGATAGGATGGCCTCAACTTCATACTCTTCTTCTTCTTCTATGATGTCAGGTGGTGGTTCTAGGAAGTTCAGTCTGTGAATGTCATTTTTGCTATAGGATAATAGCTGAGAAAGCATGGAACGTGTTGTGGGTTTTCCACTGTTTTGGAAGTTGGAGTGTGAATGTGATAGGAGATAAAACTGCAGTGATTGGGAATGGGCCATAACATTTGGGTGCTAGCTTCCTAGATGGTAATTTCAATTGTAAGTTCTCCACTAATAACCAGACCTTGTCTCCTATCTTCCATGGGGTGTACTTTTGTCCATATGATCATTCGACCATCTTCTGTATCGCAATGTTATGACATGAGATTGCCTCTTCTCTGATCTTCTGTAGCATATGGACTTGTTCTTTGGCTGTTGGCACAGTAGAATCTGTAACTAGGTGAAGAATGGCATGGGGTTCATATCCCATCATTAAGAAGAATGGTGATGCATTCCTTGTGTCATGTTTTCAGTGATTGTGTACAAATTCTGCAATGGGTAGGTGTTCTACCTAGTCTTCTGGGTTATTGTGACAATAGATGCAGAGGTACATTTCTAGTTCTTGGTTGAGGCATTCAGTCTGCTCATCTGTCTGTGGGTGATAAGTGGTTGACAGAGCTATGGAGTATTCAAGAAGTTGAGCAAGTTCTTTGGAAAATCATGATAGGAACTGTGGCCTGTGATCTGAGATGATTGTCATGTAGCCCAAATCATCTATAAATGTGTTTCAAAAATAGCTTAGCTACCCCTTCTGACATGATTGTTTTGTGGCATGGGGTAAGAATTACCCCCTTCATAAGCCCATAGTCTACCATGACCATGATACTGTCAAAGCCCCCAGAAGCAGGGAGATCAGTGATAAGATCAATGGATAGCTGGGTGAACAGGTGCATGGCAGAGGAGGGTATAGGGGTCAAGGGTGGCCAGACCAGGTGGGTATTAGTCTTCATTTGCTGGCAGAGGGCACAACCATCAATGTATTTCTGAATATAAGAGCCCATAGCTGGCCACCAGGCTTTGTGTTTAACCAATTCCTCAGTTTTAAAACAGCCAGGGTGACCAGTGGTGGGATGATCATGATATTGCATGAGGAGTGCAGCCTGGTGTGCAGGAGGGATGTAGGCATGGTCTTTAAAGTACAGGACATCATTCTCAATCCTCCAATCAGAGAGAGCCAACTTCATCAGAGGAAGGCAAACACCATCAAGGGCATCCAAAGTAGTTTTAAACATGGGATCTTCCAGCAGGTCAGATGATCATAGAGTATCAGCGAGGTTGGTGTGACAGTCTAGCTGGCGCTAGCCTTGCATAAGTTCATTTCCATTATTGTCTAGCCCCTATACTGTGTAGTGCGACCACCCCTAACCCTAATGCTATTGATATATACAGTTACTGAGGTTACCACACTCTTGCTGGACTACTGTGCCGCAGTACTGATACACATTCCACAAGCCAATGCCCATTGAATGCCCATGCCATGCCAACTAGTTCCATTTGGTGCATAGTATATTTCCATCTACCACTGCTAATCCCACAGCAAGCCTTATTACATGTAGAACACATGCTGCAGCACATGCAGCACTATTACATATTGCTACAGCTAACTCTCGCATACTCGCTACTACTCTCACCTATTGATTCCATGTACTTATGATGTATGATAAAAGACTGTTGACTTCTCCTCTGTTAGACACTCCCCTTCTACCATACAGCAGCAGGAGAAGTCACTTACAATCATTTTTCTAATATCATATCATTCATTAGATGGGGTTCCTGTACTGCTACCACTCTCGCTATACACAAATATATCTTCTTTGAAATTCAAATATCTCTAAAGGATCCTTTGACAGTCTTTGCTCTTGATGCTTCCCTTACCGCTATCTTCACTGAGCACTGGCATTCATCAGTATCATCAGTTTCATCGCTATCATGCTATCACTCTTTGCTGACCCTCGGCATACTGTGTTATCACAGTTGTCAGCATATGCTATCACCACGCTCGTCATTAGCACTCCTCACAGTATCATCAGTATCACCAGTACTATCTGTATCTATCTTTCATGTGGTGCTTAATGTCAGGATCCACAGAATATGTAGTGCTATCTGCAGCAATGCTACCGCTAGCATCAGGATCACTTTATAGGAGTATCACATGTCTTATAGCAGTGTTTGACAAAGTATATTCACCTGCAACCCCTTGGGTTGAACATTCTTGCCTTGCAAGTATAGCAGCTAGGTAGACTTCAACATATACTAGCCTAGGTGGTAGTTCACTATCATACTAGCTAGATTGTAGTCTTTACATCAGTATCAAGAAGTCACATGAACATGGAGTCTGGGAGTATTTGATCGCTGTTGTCATCTTTTCCAGACCCATGGTCAGGGTGGCATGACAGGGCATCTGGTGTAGCTAGTTTACTGCCAGTGATGTGGTGTAATTCAATGTTGAACTCGGATAAAAACAGCTGCCATTGTGCTTGTTGTCGAGTGAGTTTCTGAGTGGTGTTGAAATAGAGTAGGTTCTTATGATCTGTGAAGATGATAATGGGATGTGGGTTTCCTTCTAGATAGTGATGCCATTCAGTGAGGGCTCTGATCACCACTAATAGTTCGCGGTCAAAGATTTGGTAATTATGTTCAGCTGAGTTTAGAGACTGTGACAGATGTGCACAGGGGTGATAGACACCATTTTCATTGGTCTGCAATAAGATATCCCCTGTGGCTACAAGGGAAGCATCAGTAGCGATAGTGAATTGTTTTAAGGGGTCTGGATTTCAGAGGATGGGTTTGCTGGTGAAGGTGGTCTTGAGCTTGTCAAATGATTCCTATGCATCTGTACCCCATTCAAATTTCTTATCTTTTTTTGTTAAATTGATGAGCGGTCGGGTGATATGGGAATAGTGGGGAACAAAGGACCAATAGAAATTACAAAACCCTAAGAACAATCATACTTCTGACATGTTCTTTGGTACCTCCCATTTGTGGATACCTTCGACCTTTTCAATATCCGATGTGACCTGTCCCAGGTGGATTACCATCCCCAAATATTTGACTTCTTGTTTGTCGAAGGCACATTTCTCTGGTTTACAATAAAGTGTTTCCTTCCTAAGTTTCTCCAAGATCCTTTGTGTTCTTCTGTGATGGTCTTCTAAGTTGTCCAAGAATATAAGAAGATCATCCATATACACAATAAGCCATCCCTCATTGAGTTCTTGCTGGAAGGTGCAGTTCATATATGCCTGGAATGTGGCTGGAGAATTACACAATCTGAAGAACATAATGTTTGATTCAAACAATCCAAATTCCATAGTGAACACTGCTTTTCATCAGTTGTCAGGATGAATCCGAATATTGTTATACCCTGAACATATATTCATCTTTGTGAAGTACTTGGCCTTATGGAGTCGAGTGATTAGTGAGGTGGGGAGTGGGAGGGGGTAAGCATTCTTGACTGTCCATTCATTGATGTACCAATAATCCTGGGTTGGTCTAAGATCTCCACTTTTCTTTCCAACAAAGAAGAAGCCACTAGCCTGGGGGGATTTAGATTCCGAAATAAATCCTTTAGCTAGGTTCTCATTGATGAACATTTCAACTGCCTCTCTCTCCTTTGGTGATAATGGATAGATCTTGGATACTTGAGGGATGTATCCTGGTTTGGTTTTGATCTGGTGATCAGTTCCTGGTCTTTCTGGTGGTAGGTGGTTTAGTCTGTCTTTAGCGAATATGTTGGTGAAGTCATGGAGATATGGAGGTACAAGCTCCTCAAAACTTTTCTTCTTTGCTTCCTTCTCAGCCATTGCAAACTCTTGTGATTTTCTGCTGAACTTGAGCAGGGTCACATTCTGCTTGGCATACAAGGTTCCATTGTGTGTAAGAGGGGTATTTATAGATATATCTTCAATAACCCTAACTGTTTCACCATCTAGTGCATACTCCACTAGGAACTCTCCTTCTTCTAAAGGGTAATCTGCAACATTCTGGACTGGTTCCTCCAGTGCATCCATCCAGACGTCTTCCTTAGTGTTGTAGGTTTCATCATCTTCCATTGGTAGCATGACTGGTACCGGTTCATCTTCATCCATTACTTCTTCAATTGAAGTGAATGGTGGTGGGGGAGGTTCTCTTTTATCACAGCTAATACTTCATTCTGCTTTCCTCTTCCCTTTCTTCTGTTCTTTGATCAGTCATTGTTCTCTTATGGCTGATCTTGGGCAGAATAATTCTTCTAGCTCTGCCACCCTCTTCTTCAGTCTCTGAATAGGTGTGATAGGTCTCAGTGGTATTGGTTCTACTGGTTTCTGAACTTCCTTCAGTGGTGGGGTTGGTTTGACCTCCATCAGTTCAACAGGTTTTGAAGAGGAAGTGACATATACATTGTCGTCAATGTTTAATTCATCCTCCTTCTTTAACTTGGATTGTATCCACTTTTTCCTGGGCTGATGTCAGAAGAACATTGGTAATCAGTTGGTGACTTGAGCATCATTGATAAGGGTTTCTACTTCTTTCGATCTTTTGGTGGCTGGTAGGGTGAGAGTCTCTGCTGACCAATCTATTACTGGATTCATGGCTTTGAGCCAAGGTATCCCTAACAGGATCTGATCTCATCATCCTAATCTTGTGACATTAAATTTTCTGATCATAACTCGATTGTCTACCTTCACATGGAGCACACAATATTGTGAAATTGGTCTGCTTTTGGAGTAGCTGCCATCGGTGGTGGTTATAGTGAATGGTTTTTGTAATGGATGAGTTCTGATATGATGCTTGTGGATGAATTCTTCCGATATGAAGGTCCCAGCTGCTCCAGAATCGACTACTGTGGTTTTGACTGGATCTTTTCGGACTTTGGAAAAAAGGGTGAAAGGGATGTGCATTTCTTTTCGTTCACCTACTTTTCATACAAGTTGTAAAGGTACAATAGGAGAGTCTGTTGTCAACCCAGCTCTCCAATTTAAAAATCTGTATCAAGTCTCCTGGTTTCTTCTTCTTCAGTTTCCTCAGCAATTTCCTGTTTCCTGACAGGGACTCTCTTCTTTGGACATGCATTAGCCTGATGGCTGGTCTGGGCACAGTTGAAACACTGGCCCTTCTGCATATAGTCTCAGCAATCTGCTTCTGTGAGGCAATCTACCTCCATGGCATTCAGGTCATTCCTCCTAGGAGGTGGGACATACTTTTGTCTGTTCTTCCTTTTTCCATTCCCATCTCCCTTCCTGACCATAACACACCTTTCCCAATTGGTGTTAAGGTTGATTGCCACTGCTATGTATTTTTTGATGGCAATAGGGACAGTTTTCATCTGACAAATAGCACACTGCAGGCCGGGTTTGAGACCTTGTTTGAAGAAATAGATGAGAGTGGTGCTTTCTTTGAGCAATGATTCAATCATGAGGGTATGGAATTCCACGATGTAGTCAGTAAGACTTCCTGTGTGCTTGATCCTTCTGATCCTTGTCATTGTGTTGACTTGTTCATCTGCTGTACAGAATGAGGCTCTGAACTTGGCCTCAAATTCGTCAAACTTCCCCCACTTTGCTCTGTATTCAAAGATGTTAGCATAGAAGTTTGCTGCCCATGCTCCAGCCATCCCTTCTTTCATATAAGCCAATGCAGTGGCAATCTGCTTCTCATTGGTGTTGTAATAGTTGGTGTTAATGGCAAAATACGTCTTTACTGAGTAGAGCCATCATTTGGCATCAGTGGGTGTTCCATTGAAGTTGCCTGGCAACCCCACTTTCAATTTGGTTGTGGTAATCTGAACTGATCCTGATCCAGACATTATCTATGTCAGTATCAGTACTTGTACATCTTTGGTCAAGATTTGTCTTGTATGCTTCTTGGTGTTTCAGGGTTTGCTTCATGGTGAGTTCATCCAAAGACTGGTTCTGGTGGTTCTAGTGCTCATTGTTACAATCACTGTATGCCCCTATCATTTTCCTCTCTTTGCTCACACTCTCTTTTTCTTGCTTACTTCATCATTACCTTGTATATCACTTTTGCCCATGGTCATTTGACTGTACATTCATATGTGACTCAGTCCAACTTGGTTCTGCATATGACTCATTCTGACTCTCTGTGACATCATACATTCAATACATTGTACTCTAACTGCTTTCCATCTTTGGTTATGCAGCCCTATGTATATCTGA
>MU172924.1:35491-204667 GCA_016695475.1 Suillus decipiens | reverse complement strand
GGAAGGCATGGGTGTATGATGATACAAAGAAACAAGAAAGGTAGAGAATGAAGTGGCAGAGCCACATAGATATAGCGACCAGTTCATAGACCATATCATGAGACAAGTAGTCCATGGTTGTACATGTTATGTAATCAGGAGCATAAGGAAAATGTATAGGGGCACATACGACTGTAACAATCCCCCTCTTTGAGGTAGACATCCCAATGTCTAGTAAGGGAATCTGGTTTGGCTCCAAGTTTTCTGGGATGGAAATGGACGATGAGATTGAACTAATGGAGGAATTCTGACCAGCAAGCCTGATGGCAAGAGAGGAGTTTGGTGGTGGAGAAATACTCAAGGTTCTTGTGGTCTGTAATGACATCTATAGGCTTAGACAAGCCTTCTAGGTAATGTCACCAGGTCTGGAAAGCTTTGTGGATGGCTGGGGGTTCCTTGTTGTGGGTCTCATAATTGAGTTCTGGCATGGATAGTGTATGGGAGTAGTAGGCAACCAGACAAAGCTCTGAGTCCAGACATACAATGGAAAGTATTCTGGTGATAGCATAGTCAGAGGCATCAGTTTCCACAACTATAGGAACATCTGGAATCCAGTGGGTAAGTACCAGAGCAGAAGTGAAGGCCTTCTTGAGTGTTTTAAAGGATTTCCAGCAGTCCTCGGAAAAGTTCCATGGAACTCCCTTGCATATAAGCTGAGTGAGGGGAGCTACAATATCTGAGTAATTGAAGATGAATCAATGATAGAAATTAGTGAACCTGAGGAAGAATTGAATGTCCTTGATCTTCTGAGGTTCCGGCCAGTTGACAATAGACTAGATCTTCTTGGATGACATTGTCAAGCCTTCTGGAGATAGCAGGTAACCAAGATACTTGACAGAGGATGAGTGGAATTCGCATTTTTTTGGTTTAGCATAGAGTTGATGTTTATGGAGACAGTGTAGTACTTCTCAGACATGTTTCCTATGACTTGTAAGGTCTTTGGAATAGATAAGAATCTCATCCAGATACATGATAATGCATATATCCAGCATATTGGCAAACACGCTATTAACAAAGCATTGGAAAGCCACTGGAGTGTTTGTAAGACCTTCCAGCATTACCAACCATTCATAGGAGCTGTAGCATGTATGGAAGGAGGTTTTCCACTCATCTCCTTCCACTATCTGGATGAGGTGGTAAGCAGAATGGAGATTGATTTTGGTATAGACTTTGGCACAGCTCAGAGAGTCTATGAGGTCAGCAATGAGGGGTAACAGATATCAGTCCTTCTTGGTAATCTGGTTAAGGCCACAGAAGTCCACACAAAGATGAAGGGAGCCATCCTTCTTTTTGACAAACAGGACAGGGGCTCCATGAGGAGAAGACAAGGATCAGAGGAGTCCAGATGAGATGTTTTCATCAAAGAACTTCTGGAGGGCTTCAAGCTTGACTGGAGAAAGAGAGTATATGGTTCCAAGAGGCAGTGTGCCAGTCAAACTCACTATAGGCTTGTATGACCCTATTTCATATAGGTATCAAGCCTGAAGTATTTTCCTATCATTATCCATACCCCTCAGCCTCTCTGTCCCTTACCAAGCTTATTTTACCTGTGTTACCCCTATCTCTGGCTCTGTTCCGAGCTCCAGCAGCCTCACTGCAGCTTAGCAGCCACCCTATGGCAACTTTCTTGTGCTGTGTGCAGCTCCAGCAACTTGCTGAGACCCATTAGGCAACCTAAAGGCTCAACAATTCTGTTCTGTCCTATGTCCACCTAGCTGTGCTGGTATGTAAATTTCCTTGCCTTATGTTTTGTAACATGTAGTACATCCTTATTATATGTCTACTGTGTGGTTTTCCTATCCCTTCCGTCTCTGTCACTATTACTTAGGTATATAAATTCCTACCTACCAAAACTAATACTTCACTACCCTTCTACTGTATACTCAGTAGGAGAAGTCACTATTACCTTTTGATATAGTTATCAATCCTTATCTGAAATACAATCTTTATCCAAAAAATCATAATAAATCCTTATTTTGCTGCATGCAATACCTTTGCTATACCACTCTACCACTGCTGAGTAATATTTTCCCACACCATGCGCACCTTTGGTTCCATCATGCTACCCTCGGAAACCATCTCAGCAACTTTGGCAACTTTCTCACTATCATTGGCCCCTGTCATGCTACATTAGGCAACTTGGACTATATTCAATTAGCATCCCCCTTGGGTTGAACATTCTTGCACTGCAAATATAGCAGCTAGGCAAGCACTCGACATATACTAGTCTAGGGGGTAGTTCACTATCAGCCTAGCTAGATTGTAGTCTTTACAGTGGACTGGCTCCTTCTTCTAACTCAATTTTGAGGTCATAGGGTCAGTGAGGAGGGAGCTGCCCCACTTTGTCCTTGTCAAAGACATCTGTGAACTTGTGGTGTTTGGAAGGGATTCTGGAGAGGTCTGGAGGATTGGATGGTATGGATGCGGATCAGAGGTTGACTTTGGATGGATGGAGGTAGATGCTGAACTGAGTAGATCCTTCTAACTTGCAGGCACAGCAAAAGGTCACTGCATTTATCAGAGATATGTTAGGGACTGAGGTACCAGTGGAGGGTTCAGATTTGGTTAGAGAAGGAGTCTCTACCATGGATGGGATGCCTGGAGGCAACAGAGATGTCAGAGGGGAAGTTTCTACCTTGGATGGGATGTCCAGAGGTAGCAGAGGTGTCAGATGGGAAATTTCTGCCATGGATGGAATGTCCGAAGGCAGCAATGATGTAGATGGGTTCAATGATGCTTCCCATATAGTCATCCAGAACTTGATGCTGTCCAATACCCAGTCAATCAACAGATTGTGTTGAGTGAGCCAGCTATATCTGAGAATGATATAACAAGAGGAATCCAAAGGGGTAACATAAAATGTATTGGAGGTGACTATGCCGGAGGAGAATCAGATGGACAAGTTTTGTTACAATCATCATATGCCCCTATTCATTTTCCTCTATTCACTTATGTCACAATTACTATAATGGTTGTACTTCTACACAGTCAAGTGACCTTACCTTTACGGTTGTATTCTCACATGGTCAGATGACCATTATACTTCTCCCACAGTCACTTGACTGTACGTTCTATCTTTCTCTTCTATGTTCTATAACATTCCATGATGTTCTTCTGACTCATACATTCCACTACGTTCCATCGTGCTCCATTGACTTATAGACCTGCCCTAAAGTTACCTACGTACTTTAGTATTTAAAGGCCTCTCTGTACTTGTAGATTCCTCACTTGAATCTTACTGGATATTACTTGGAACATCCTTCGCTAGAGCTTCTCAACTCTAGTCATCTTGTGAAGTCGTCTTCTAAGTCTTGGCACTCCTAAGTCTTAGTCTGAACACGATTATATTCGACTCAGCCAGTTTCATACTGCACCTAGTATGAACCTGTCTTTGTTGTCTGACAACATAGTAGTCTTTTCTATGTAAAGCATTGATACATTAATGACCGCTGTTCTCTTTTGAACCGTCATTCAATGAGCACATCCCAGTCATAACAAGTTTATGGCTTCAGAAATATTGTTATTGCAGGTACCATCAAACAAATGGAGTGATAGTGGAGGAATCTGATAAGTAGGGATTTTATGTTTTCAGACAAAACTAGTGTCTATGAAGCAGCAAGAAGAGCCACAATCTATGAGGGTGGGAAATTCAGATATATTGGAGAAAAACAGAAGAGAGATATATGGGCATAGAAAGTTCAGATCTGGAAGGGTTACAGCATTGAGTCATAGCTCTGTTGTATGGATTAGGCCAATGCGACCCCCATCCTGCACAGAGTCAAGAGGGTCATGGGCTAATTTTTTGCCTTATCCAAGGCTTCTGGATCCACTTCCAGGGCAAGTACTGTAGCATGACCCTTAGCTGTGTGCAAGGTCGACTTGATGCAGTTCCAAGCAGTATGACCAGGTCCACCACAGAACATACAAATTCTTTTGTTGAAATGTCTCTGATGCTCCTCAGTGGTCAACTGTCCATTAGCTCCGATCCCATTAGGAAGGTCTGGAACCTTAGGAGCAGAAGAGGTTGTAGGATTGAGTTTTGTGGATCTGGTCATTTTAGATCCAGATGAGTTAGTGTTTGTCTGGTTGGATACTGACTGTCTAGGAGGGTTGAAAGGGGTCGATCTGCTTTCCCAGGTGACTTCCTCCTTATGTTCCCAGTAACAGGCATCGATGGTCTGGGCAAGGGTTTTGAATTCCAAGAGGGTGGTGGGTTTACCCATGTGACTGATCTTGTCTTTGATTCAGACCAGAAGACCATTATAGAACTATCATCATAGAGCTCCATCCCCCCATTCCCATACTTGAGAGGCAAGTTGTTGGAACTCTACAACATACTTGTTGATGTACTGTCCATCATGCATATGAAGTTGCTCTAACTGCATTTCTGCATCTCTAGAAGGATCATGAGGTCCAAAGTTGGTTTGGAGCTTGAGCATGAACTTGGAGAAGTCATCCATCCAATCCAGACAGATACTATTCTTGTCTGAAAGGAGATCCAGTTCAAACCACTCAAGAGCCATTCACTTGAGATAGAATTGGGTGAAATTGACTTTAGCATATCCGGAATGGAAAATGTTAGATTTGCTTTGAAAGTTAAGCTTACACTGGACAAAGAATGCTCAGAGCTTGCGAGGCTCAGATCCATCAAAGGTATCTGGTTCCCATATTGTGACCTTGCTATCATCCAAGATGTTGTTATGACAGCTACTGCAAGCAAGATGGTTAATGGCTATGGATAGTTGAGCTAAGACCCAGTCTTGGGGGCTCAGATGGTCATCATCTTCTTCATCATCCAGGTACCCAAAGTCTGGATCATCACCTTCATTGTCTGATGGATTATTGCACAACTCATCATTGAAATGGATGGTCAGGTGTGGATTAGCATCTGGGTCATCTGTGTTCTGGGTTGGTGTAACCAGATCTGGTCTGGTCAGATGAGCAGAGATGCTTTGACCTATGTCACTCATGCTTGCACAGTGCTGAGAGAAACTGGTAAATGTTTGGATGATGGGTGTGGGGTCTTGTTGGATCAGACCAAGTCCAGCTCCTTGGAGGGAGTTTTGAGTTTTGCATAGAGGCATGATACAGGTGGTTTCAGAGATTGTACTCGGAAAGGTGTGAGTTTGAATATACTGTTAAGACCATACTCAATAGGTAAGAGATCTAAAGGGCTTTGGCCTCAGTTCATACACTATGCCCCTTTCCCAAGTATTGCCCCTTATTTTCAGAGGAATAATATATATCCAAGGATCCAGAAGTGATTGTGTGATGGATCTGAAGGTCCAGAGGTATTGGATATGATATGTCCAAAAGATATCCAGAACATATGGATGGAAAGAGTATGTCTGAAGGGTATCCAGAATGTACAGATGGATTCAAGATATAAGACTAGTATCAGATGAGGTCCATACTAGAAACTAACAGGTATAGACTACTGAAGGTAGAGTCAGGAGTGTAGAATGTAGGAATCAATCCTAAGTCTCAGATGATACTTAGAGCTAGAAGAGGCTCAAGTTCGGAGGAATGAAATGAGCAGAATTTGAGATGATATTCAAACTAAGGTTCTCTAGAGTTGTACATGCAGTTTATATACTGTAGGTAGCTAGTACAGATAATCAGTGAGCACGGGACCAGAGGGCTATGCACAAAGTATAATGGAAGTCTATTAGTAAATGCACAGCATATCAGTAAATGCAAGTCAGATATGAAGCACAGGTAACGGATCAGTAAGCAGGACAGGAATATACACAGCCAGGACACTGGTACAGGTAGATCACCAAAAGGGGATAGAAGCAAGTATGCACAGTGGACTTAGAACACAATGTGACAGTCTAGCAGGCACTAGCCTTGCATGAGTCCATTTCCATTATTGTCTAAGCCCTATACCATATAGCACAATGTGGCGGTCAAACATTCTGTGGCCTGCCAATAGTCATTTTATGAAGTTTACACCAAACCCCATCATTTCCGAGGTTTTGGACCCTCGGACCTGCAGTTTCTGAGATTCCCGCACTTCAGAAACCTTTGCACTTGTCCTCACCATATGTCCAGTCCAGTCCTAGCTAGCCCCACTGGTGCATAGTCATTGATATTTCCATTCCTGATGCATTGTGCAGCATTATTACATGTATTCTCACAAGCCACAGTACCTCATGGCTTATTACATAGAATTTTGGACCCAAAGTGAATTTGCCTACTTTTGCCTATAGTACTCTGGACTTTCACATAGCATGTTATAAGGGACCCATAGACACTATTCCACACCATCCTGTAGAAGGGGGATCACCCCAGATACTTGGTCCCTGTCTAACAAGCCATAGGCAGGCAATATTATCATTCATTCATTATCATTGTGCGAAACACTATCCTCATCATCATATCGACCCTCCCATCACATCTATAACAACCCGAAATACTTGCACTCTTTTATTATCCTCTCAGTCATTATCAACTCACAGACCCAAAATTCCCATGCATTGGACATCCCATATAGCCATCAGATTTGCCCATAGAGCTTCGGACTTTTGAGTCCCATATAGTGTGCACTTTCTTTCACCTCAGTAGACAGCAGATCCCTCAGGTCAAACATACTTGTCCTACAAGTGTAGCAGCTAGGCAAGACTTTGACATATACTAGACTAGGTGGTAGTTTGCTATCAGCCTAGCTAGATTGTAGTCTTTACAGTGACCACCCCTAACCCTAAGCACTATCGATATATACAGTTACTGAGGTTACCGCTCCCTTGCTGGACTACCATGCTGCAGTACTGAGACACATTTCATGAGCCAATGCCCATTGAATGCCCATGCCATGCCAACTAGTTCCATTTGGTGCATAGTACATTCCCATCTACCACTGCTGATCCCACAGCAAGCTTTATTACATGTAGAACGCATGCCACAGCACATGCAGCACTATTACATATTGCTAGGGCTAAGTCTCGCATACTTGCTACTACTCTCGCCTATTGATTCTGCATACTTATGATGTATGATAAAAGACTGCTGACTTCTCCTCTGTTTGACACTCCCCTTCTACTGTACAGCAGCAGGAGAAGTCACTTACAATCATTTTTCTAATATCATATCATTCATTAGATGGGATTCCTGTACTGCTACTGCTCTCACTATATGCAATTATATCTTCTTTGAAATCCAAATATCTCTAAAGGATCCTTTGATGGTCTTCGCTCTCAATGCTTCCCTTACTGCTATCTTTGCTGAGCACTGGCATTCATTGGTATCATGGGTTTCATCACTATCATGCTATCACTCTTCGCTGACCCTCAGCATACTGCACTATCACAGTTATCGGCATATGCTATCACCACACTCGTCATTAGCAATCCTCATGGTATCATCGGTATCACCAGTACTATCTGTATCTATCTTTCATGCAGCACTTAACGTCGGCATCCACAGAATATGTAGCGCTATCTGTGGCAATGCTCCCACTAGCATCAGGATCACTTTATAGGAGTATCACACGTCTTATAGCAGCATTTGATGAAGTATATTCACCTGCAACCCCTTGGGTCAAATGTTCTTGCCTCATGAGAATAGCAGCTAGGTAGACTTCAACATATACTAGCCTAGGTGGTAGTACACTATCAGCCTAGCTAGATTGTAGTCTTTACAACAAGAAGCTAGGGGTTTCAGATGGGTGATCCAGATCAGATCTGTGGTCTGGATAGAAGCAGGATCAATCAGATTGGATTGGATTGGATTGGATCTAAGATCAGATGTATGGAATATGACAGTCTTGCACATCATCAATTTTGATAGGTATAACTCAAAGTGTTGTACTTACTGTTCTTGCTAATGTTATCTATTCTGATAGTTGTTGTGGTTTGTCATTGCCTCAGTTCTGACAAGTTAACTACTACTCTCTCAGTGGAACGTCTGAGCCCCTCACTAGTGGGTTCTTTTACATTGTATTAGTCTTCTTCTATACTGACCCACTTGTATGCTAGTGAATGATACTTGGGGAGATTTATGTACATTCACCAGCATTCAACAAAGAGTGTGCTGTTGTAAAGACTACAATCTAGCTAGTATGATAGCGAACTACCACCTAGGCTAGTATATGTCGAAGTCTACCTAGCTGCTATACTTGCGAGGCAAGAATGTTCGACCCAAGGGGTTGCAGGTGAATATACTTCATCAAATGCTGCTATAAGACGTGTGATACTCCTATAAAGTGATCCTGATGCTAGTGGGAGCATTGCCACAGATAGCGCTACATATTCTGTGGATGCCGACGTTAAGTGCTGCATGAAAGATAGATACAGATAGTACTGGTGATACCGATGATACCATGAGGATTGCTAATGACGAGTGTGGTGATAGCATATGCCGATAACTGTGATAGTGCAGTATGCTGAGGGTCAGCGAAGAGTGATAGCATGATAGTGATGAAACCCATGATACCAATGAATGCCAGTGCTCAGCAAAGATAGCAGTAAGGGAAGCATTGTGTTAGAGACGTGCTCGGAGGGTTAATGGATCATAAAGGGCTTTGGCCTCAGCTCATGCGCTGTGCCCCTTATCCAAGTATTGCCCCTTAATTTCGGATGAAGTCCTAGGGAGAGTTCTGGTGAAGTCCAGATGTAGTCTGGACGAACTCTAGGGCAGGATAGCTCAATAGAGCTCTGAAGGACTTCCGGATGAGCACGGGAATGTGCCAGAACTATTCCTGGATGATTGGGGATGATGACAAGACTACTTGGACGAAGTCCAGAGTAGAACAGTGAGGGATGTTACAATAGGATGGAGGATAGAATAGGACTGGACCATAGGACCATAGGACCAAGGGTCTGAGGTCCGAAGGTCCGAGGATCCAAAGGTCCAAGGGTATGAGGATCTGAAGGTCTGAGGATCTGAAGGTCCGAGGATCCGAAGGTATGAGGATCCGAGAGCAGGAGTAGCGGAGTGTTAGGTGGATAACAGATGGGCGGACAGATGGACGGATGAATAGACAGACAGACAGATAGATGGATGGACGGATGGGTAGATGGACAGATAGATAGACGGACAGATGGACGGATAGATGGATGGACAGATGAATGGATGAACGGATGGACAGATGGACAGATGGACAGATGGACGAATGGATGGATGGATGGATAGGTGTACGGATGGATGAAGTGGTATAACTACTATGGAGGAGTAGGTCCGGATGTGAAGTAGAGAAAGTGTAGACTACTTTGGACAAGGTCCGAAGTAGAAACTAACAGAGGAAGACTACTGCAGGTAGAGTCGAAGGTGGAACGGAAGATGGACTACAATCAGACGAAGTCCAAAAGTGATTATAGGACAGAGAATCAAGGCTCTGGACTAGGGAGTACTCCCATAGTCCAGAGCCAGAGACTTACAAGGGCTGGAGCCCAAGTGGGAATGGAAACAGAGTTATATAGACAGCAGGATAGGTAAGGATACAAGCAATGATCAGACTGAGGTCTGCAGGAGTAGTACTACAAGTTTATATACTGTAGGTAGCATGCTGGAAGGTAAGTAAGCATAGTCCAAGGCTATGTCAGAAACATAATAGTAAGTACAGCAAAACATCAGGCTATGAACTTGGAGATGAAACTTGTATGGAACAACTTATTGAGATGGAGGCAGAGATAACCAATAGCCAGAGGCAGAGATGACCAAGAGGTGAAGGCAGGGATGACCGAGAGCTGGTGGCACAGGTATATCCTAAAAAAGGTAATGTGCAGGTGCACAGGAATGGGTCTGGATATGAACACGGATCGGATATGGATTGGACGAGTGTCTCAGATCAGATCTGGATCAGATCTGGATCGGACAAGTATCTCGGATCGGATCTTGATCGGATGAGTGTCTCAGATTGGATATGGATCAGATGAGTGTCTCGGATTGGATCTGGATTGGATATGTGAACTGGATCAAGTGGGGATTAGATGGATGTGGATATGAGCAGGATGTTATAGTGCAAGTCAAGTGTAGAATCCAGTATATGACACATTGAGAGTGAAGACCATCAAAGGATCCTTTAGAGATATTTGGATTTCAAAGAAGATATAATTGCATATAGCGAGAGCAGTAGCAGTACAGGAATCCCATCTAATGAATGATATGATATTAGAAAAATGATTGTAAGTGACTTCTCCTGCTGCTGTACAGTAGAAGGGGAGTGTCAAACAGAGGAGAAGTCAACAGTCTTTTATCATACATCATAAGTACGCAGAATCAATAGGCGAGAGTAGTAGCAAGTATGCGAGACTTAGCCCTAGCAATATGTAATAGTGCTGCATGTGCTGTGGCATGCGTTCTACATGTAATAAAGCTTGCTGTGGGATCAGCAGTGGTAGATGGGAATGTACTATGCACCAAATGGAACTAGTTGGCATGGCATGGGCATTCAATGGGCATTGGCTCATGAAATGTGTCTCAGTACTGCAGCATGGTAGTCCAGCAAGGGAGCAGTAACCTCAGTAACTGTATATATTGATAGTGCTAGGGTTAGGGTGGTTGTGCTATGTGGTATAGGGGTTAGACAATAATGGAAATGGACTCATGCAAGGCTAGCACCAGCTAGACTGTCACACTGTGTGCTCCAAGGGGATTGGCAATGTCCCCCTATCCAATGATAGTGATATACACTACTCCTTTGACAATAGCAATCTCTGGGAGAATGATTTCTCTTCCTCCTCCAGCATTTCTTCCATTGAGTCCTCTCCCCATGAAGTCCCAAAGCCTGAGGCCTACCTTTACTATTTTGGTCTCCAGGGTTCCAGATGCTGGGGTCCCAAGTTGATTTTCCAGATGTCCAAGGATGTCTTCACAGTGCCCTCAGGGCCAGAGCAAAAACTTTGTCACATGGAGCTTCATCCAGTCTATGAGCACCACATACTTAGCAAGGATGATCTGTGGCCTACTATTCATTCTCAGGTTTGTTACCTTTTTGAAGTGCAGCAATCTGCAGACTGACATTTATTCCAAGGTTGTGAAACTGCTTGACCAGCAAAACATCCAGCATTTGTCTGTTGACCTTGCTCATTTTAGCTGGGTTAAAGATGATGAGGAGAATGTGGAGAATGAGGACAACAAACATGATGGGGGTGACAAGGATGGCTCCAACATCAAGAACTCTGTCCTCAAGCTCTCCCTGTATGGCACAGTGGTTACCACTCCCATCATGATTTGGGTGGGAGTCTTGCCTGATACTCTCACTGGTGAGGTTGCATCCAAATCTTCTATCAACATCCTCAATCTCCTCAGGGAGCATGGCATTTCTGATCTCAATGTTGTGTACCATGAGTTGGTGGCTAAGGGCTCTAGTGGTCCTGAACTGTTCACACCCATCTCAGATCTCAATCCTCTCAAGGCCATCTTCAATCCTGTGACTACTGCACTTGGTCTGCCTATTGCTGGCTTGAAGATGCTCTATAGCCAGGGAACAATGGGTTTTTACTTCAAATTGGGTCAAGATCTGTATGCCATCACAGCCCACCATGTCCTATTCCCTGAAAATAAAGGCAATAATACATATTCCTACATTGGTACATTCTTTTCCTCAAGAAGATGAGTGCAATTCTGACTACACCTACAAAGCCGGGCCTAAGAAGCAGGTCATTCTCATGGGCAGCAAAGCTTTCCACAACTTCCTCATATCTATCAAAGGCCATATTAGCATCATGAACAGCACAGTTGACATCTTGGAGAAGTGAGTCATGCTGTTAATGAAGAGGTCAAAGGGCAATGGCCCTAACTCTGAGCAGGCAACAAGGGAGCTGGAGGAAACTCAACACAAGCTGACAAAGACATGAGCAGCAATTGAGGAGCTCAAGAATTTCTTTGTGAAGATGAAGAGGCAGTGGACAAAGCTGAAGGACCAGGTCATTGGACATGTCATCTGTGCACCTCCCATCAGTGTCCATACTGCCCCTCACAGTTATACAGTGGATGTTTGTGTCATCAAGCTCAACAAGAAGAAGTTCTTGCAAAACTTCAGGGGCAATGCACTCAACTTAGGTGCATGCTGATCCATCTAGCTAAGGGCGTCTTATTCACTCACTGTTCATATTTCAGGCCCTGAGATTGACCCCACCAAGTTTATTAACTTGATGTACCCTCGCATCAATATGCCATCTGATTTCAATTATCCAGTCAAATGTCTCCTCAAGCTTCAAGGCATTCTCTCTGCTGAAGGGATATGCATGCCAAATAACAGAGACCACAAAGGCAACCCTATGCGATATGTTATAGAATGTGGTCACAACATGCTCACCATGACTGGTTGTTTAAATGGATTTGAGTCTCATGTTCACTGCTACTTCACCCTAGGCAGCTGTGATTCAGTGGAAGCAGCAGTTTACCCCTACAACAATGACTCTGGTCCATTCTCCAGGGGTGGGGACTCTGGGTCCATTATTGTTGATGCCCTTGGCAAGTTCGTTGCCCTCCTCACTGGTGGCACAGGACCAACCAATTCCTCTGACATCATGTTTGGGACACCAATGCACTGGCTCTGGGACATCATCAAGACTCAGTTCCCTGGTGCCAACCTCTACATCGAAGATGACAATAACTAGGTTTGTCTCTCCCTTCTGCCTCATCCTCTCGTACTTATAACTGACAACCTAATGTCAAGACCTTGGTGAGATGTCTCACATCATTTGTTTCTATGACTGCTCCCCCTCTCCATGCCTCTTGTCATTCTGCAACTCGTTTCTTGGTGCTCCGTTATCTATTGGTTGGCTATTGGCGCAGACAGGTGCTTTGACCGTCGAACAGCTGTTTAGGTTTGTTTCTCCTCTGTCTTGTCCTTTCATTCTCATAACTAATGACGTTGCAGCCTAGGCCTTGGCGAGCCGTCCCACAGCGTCTGTTCCTGCAACCTCTTCTCCACTATGCCCTCTTTCTTTCTCTGTCTGTGGCTTGTTCTCATTTCTTGACTCCTCATTGTTTGCTTGCTGGTTGTTAGTGTTTGTTTCCTCGACCTCTTCCCCATTCTCCACGGCTCGTAATCTATTTGTTGGTTGTGGTGCAACGTCCTCAACTTCGTGAATCAATTTTCTCTAACAACTTCTCAGAACTTCTCTGCTATGACTTGGGACTTTCGACTTTACTTTGATGTACGTATCATTGTCTGCCTGGTTCGAATGATGACATTGACAACGTTGCCTCCGTATGTTTCAGCAATATCGTCAAGGACCAAGATATACATCGTGAAACCGTGCGGAAGACAATGTCCACACGGGAGCACATTTAACAGCATTTTTGTCGCTAGCTTAGACACTATAAGTCGGCTTAGTAGGAGATAGTTCTAACGGTAACGTGCTTTATTCTCATTAACACAGACGCTGGGACACAGGGGGTCCCTAGACTAGAAAGTAATGTCCTACATAGAGTACAACTCTGCAAAGGACAGAAATTGGAATAAAAAATAAATAAAAAAAGACGCTAACGCTGTCCGAAGCAGGGAGGACTACGTGGCCTCTACGGGATGTCCAGTCTAACGAAACGTCCTTATACATCAATCAGATCCCGCGTCTCTTCAACTATTCCCAAAATCCCCTCCTCGATATCTTCGTATACCAAGCACTTCTGTCTGTGTCGTGCCATCACCGTCAGGTCTTGCATTCTAGCGAGTTCGTCGCACGATTTCATCGTGTGTCTCACCCGCATAGCTCAGAGGGTCCAATGTTGCTTCTTTGCATCTACACATCAGTCCACTTCCCTCCGCATCTAATTATGCATCTGGTTCGCTTCTCCTCACCTCTTCGTGGGACGGCCTCGTCGGTGTCTGAGATACCTCAATACTCAATGACCACCAAGTACCCCTAGACAGTGGCGATGACAGGAAAAAGCGGCGTGAGGCCGCCCCTGCAACATCGTAAGTCTTGTCTTTGTGTTGCCCGAGTTATGCTGAATACATATCAGAACGTCCGGTGCTCGATCTCGCTGAAACACTCGACGGTGATATCCTCTTCGGCGCATCCACGTACCACACCGATGATCTGAAAATCAGCGAAAAATACGACTGTATGGAGTTGCGTCAAGTCGCCAGGTCGGACATTAGTAAAACAAAGAATTAACCGTCGGTCTCCATGTGTTCTTTGTCTTCGCATCCAGGCTGCACCTGGTTTCGATAGATCAATCTCCAGTCCCCCTATTCATTTGTTTTGCGCTGCATCGATCATTAGTGCTGGAATCTCTCAGGAACCATGCACGGCCTTGCTCCTTTCTTTGAGTAATTCCGACCCCTTTGGTTGGTTCTACAAGCGCATTATTCGAATAAACACGAGGATGTGCATCGAAGAGCTAGCTGCCGTTTGTCCCAAAACCAATACTCTTACCTCTCGTATTGTGGAAGTGGGTATCAACTCAATCAAGCTCAGGTTCGTGGGCTGACCCTGATAGAAGGGCAGGAGCTGCTGCTACATTGTGAAGTTACAATCTTTTCCCACGATTCGGTGAGTTGGAGGATGTGTAAGGACCGTATGTCCTCTACGCCCCGACAACAGCTTCAGATCAAACCTTAACGCTCGAGCCTTTCGACGACCGTCCACGTGACCTAAATGATGCGATCAGTGTCACACGGCGCATCCGAAAGTCACGTGGATACATTCCTTTCCTCTTTCATTACCTCACTTACTACCGTCGTCTATCCACATGGTCCCAGTTCCTGCTTTTTACAACAAAACTCGTTATCTGTGTCTACTTTCAGTCCCTCGCCATCGTTACTGACACACCATTCTCAATTCACCACTGTCAACTATACGATTCGACCCTCGCTATTTCGTCAACTCTACTCATTCAATCTTCATACCCTCTTTATTTTCCGTTCTTATCTATCCAAGTACGACGACACCTTTTTCTACCCTCGTCCTCACATAATCGCTCGGCTCATCCATCACCGAGGACCCTCATTGTTTTCAGTATAAGTAGCTCATGTACACTCTCGTATCTACAGCGAATCCTACAGTGAGATCCCCGCTTCAAGATCGACCGAAAAGCCTCTCGAAAGTCCTCTTCTCTAGTCCTAGTACCTCCTGCTTTCATGTGACCGGTTAACACGCCTTATTGATGTCTCTTTTCGTTCACAATTCCCTACCGAACTCGCTACCAGCCTTACAAATGCACGAGCATAGATCTACGGGCCTTCGTCACCTTTCGTCCAAGGATGAAATTTGCTCGAGAAAAAATCCAATGGGTGTCGACAGTGACTTCATTGCAGAAAGATCTGGTATAATTAAATATCTTCGGTGCCAAACCACATGTGAAAAGAGATCATGTCAAGACCAGGCGACAGGCACTTCTTCCCTGGGTTGGGTCGAAACACCATCCGAATTTGGTGAGTTTCGTCAACGTTACCTCGTACGCCATTCCACGCTGCCATCTCTGTAACGAGATCTTGCCTTACTTGACAACGAGTGCTCATCATTTCGCGAACTGCATCTGCCTTGCGTCGCATTCCTTCTTATCGAAGTTGAACGGAGGCTTGCTTGACGCCGGGAGACACATTTGTCTGGGCAGAAGGGCTCCACGATCTCCCAATGCAAGACAACCTAATCCTGTTCTCATTGGCAAAGTCACCGCGGATATTCACACTTGCCTGGCCGTGAAATTGATATGTCCTCGGATTTCCTGGCCTTGCGGACAAAGCTCGGAAGATTGTTTTTTTCTCCGTGCCAGAGTTTATGTTATAGGAGTCATGAGACGCACGGGTATCTCTCGTTGTCGTCATCGCTAGCGCAACAGCGTGGCGGATAATACAAGAGAATCACACCAGATCGCGACATTAATGGATAGATCAAATATCATTTGGCTCACAACATGACGAATGCCAGTGACGGTTAGAGACTTGTAAGCAATGAATTTTGACCTTGATATTGTCTGCTGTCTTGGAGTTATAAACACTGGAATTCCAACCCACAGGTCCACGTTCACTCGCCCCGATCGACTAGACCGCAACTCTCTACGTGGCACTTGGCTACCACATTAACAATCTTTCATACGCATTTATCATGAAGGTCTAGACTCTAAAGCTCCGAGTTAGTGAAGCGCCACGAGGGTGACTCATCCCCTTTTGTAGTTCACGCGCGCGTCATACTCTGCAACAAATGCAAGGTACCACAGGGGATTATCAAGCGCGCATACTTCAAGTTGTGGGAGATGACCGGTGATCTCGGATATTTGCGTACGTATTATTATTCAGGCTCGTTTCAGCATAGCAGGGTACCTCGACCTTGACCCTTCAACGCCGAGCGTACAGCGTATTACCCACGAGGCTATCAGGAGAGTGGTAGCGTCCAGACCTCGGATCCGACTGCTCTGGAAGTGCCCAAGTTCATGTGCTAAATGCATACATACTCGTTGAAACCGCGTCTAGACGCAGGTCACGCCACCACAGAATATCGAGTACGTGACATCTTGACTGTTCACCAAATATTTGGTTTCATATGGGCCTATCTGGTCGATCGATGCGACACGGCCAATGCCATCCATCGTGGCTCGCGTATGCACGCGCAACCACCGCAAAGGATCCAGCCTACCCGAATTGGATTCCCGGATGGCGAAGTGTCCAAGGTCCTCACCCGGTTATGTGTACATAAGATTGCCTATCGTATGCGTGTTTCATTTCGTTTGCGTGAATATTAAAGCATCCCTGACCTCGTGGTATCAGATGAAGGCGCGTGTGTTCATGCAAGCATGGATTAAACCAGCCCCTGTGCATTATATGTTTCAGTTTATATGATTCAGGTCAGCCTGGCCTTGTGGCGGGTCACGGCATGTCTTTCATATTCGTAATCTTTTCACGTCATACTTGCCACTGCTCTCAATTGCAAACGACTTGCGAGCTAGATCCAGCAACCGAGTATTCATATCTAGACCAAGACATTTTTGTGTTCATGAAGAGTTCATCCTGCATGTTAGGTGATTTCATGCCCTCAACCCGCGAAGATTCTGACAGCGCCGGGCTGTGTGTGCCTAATTCTTATCAATCGAAGGCAGCGCCTGCCACAATCGCAAGTTGGTGGGATACTTTAATGTATACATCAATGTCAAAATACTGCGGAACGGGCAAAATTAATGTGTCGCGACCATCTTGTGAGTATAAATTGTAACAAGAAGGTTTTTCCTAATTTCTCTATCATATGTGCACAGCTTGCTTGTGACTAGATGTCACAAGGCGGTGTCCGTACCCCGCCGCGCCGCATCGGCGACACGAAGTGTCCATGCGCAGTCATACGCCCCTATCTCTCCCGTGAGGTAGGCGTTTTACCCCGCAACTTCCAAAACTTTGTTACTACCACCCCTGTTCTGTCAAAATTTGAATGGCCAAAATCCCTCAGCGCTCCTCCGCCTCATCCAAACCCCGCGTGATAATTAAAGTACATGATCGAATGGCTAAAATCCCGCCGGCAACGATAGCCTCGTATCATCGGGACCAAGATAGACGTGTGAGATCAGGAGGAGTGGGTGTGTCGAGGTACGTTACTCGAGGCCCTCGTCGGGCAAAAATCCCTCTAGTAACTTTGACTTGATCCGAGAGTCAGACCCCGGAGTCCTATCGACGTAGCTATCTCGTAACCATTCTGGCTATGTTGACAGGGGCTTTGATGTGCCCACGTCTTCTAGGAATTCTCTGAAACCTTTATGTACTGGCATGCGACTAGACGAGCTAGATTTGCTATCTCGTCGCACTTCTAGATCGGACGTTGCCTTTCCTCCTTTCACACCCATGGTTTCTTTGGCTAGTCACTTTACACTTTGTCTGCAGGCTTCCGAACGTGCAATTGAACTCCTGTCCACGTCATCTCACTGAATCACCTCTTTGGTTGAGCTGTACGCCCGACAACCAGACTGTGGGGTCCTAATGCCTTGTAATTACGACATACCTGCCGTACGACCACCACTAGTGTCATATGCTATCTTTGCACGCGCCTCGAGTCAACGTTCTCTTCCCTCACGACAACGTCCCATACAACTCATATGATTCCAGTCATCACACCAGCTCGTGTTTCGAGTGACGTCACCGCGGAGGCTCTAATCACCTGACACGCAATCATCACCACCAGATATGCCCTTCTTGGTTGATCAGACACGTTCAAGTTCCTCGATATCGACACCGACATTCACCCCTCCACGTCACGTATACGTACTTTCAATATTCTCCCAACTTGGTCTTTGCGTACATTCAATATCTGACCACGTCACACGTTCATCATCGCATTCGCCGACTCGGAGCCTTTCAAGTCGTAATGCGATTATCTCAAACTTTCAAGTACTGGCGGTTAACATCAACGCCCGTACCGTACACATCCAGGAACTCCTCTTAACTCCGCACAACCCCAACGACGACTAGTAACGTTACCAATGTTTCCGACGTCCACCACGCCGGACATCTTTTTCACAAAAAAAAACCCCCGTATCGAGCGTGCATCACGGTCGCCGTCACCGCGGCTCCTCGCTCCCCTGACTCGGACCCCACTCGTACTTACGCAAGGTACGTGTACACCTTTTTTTAAAAAGTCGAATTTAGGCGTTTCAGATATCCGCCAGTGCGTTATAATAGCTCGAGTGTTGCTATAGATAACGCGCTTTTACTTTAAACGTGCAGCTTCAAGTAGTCCTAAGCCCGATCGAGCGAGAGTCTGGATGTGAGCGTCTTCTTTTCGCGTCTCGTCGTTTATATGAAATCAATACGACATGGCATGTCTTATGCCCTGCAGATAATATTAGGTGCACAATATGAGCGTTCTTCGGTTCGCGTTACTTCTGAAATCTTATCAGATCATCATCCCATTATAAATCTTTCATGTCCATCGTGAGTGTCATCAGATTTCCAAGCTTGTTTGCACGTTATCTTATTTTGCACTGCCCAGTAACGCAAAGTGTCATGTATGTATGTTATGTCATCAATATGCTATCTCATTGCCATGACGAGCGCCATGGCATCGCCCCCCACCGGGCCCCAGTAGATCAAAGTATCTACATCAAGAACCCAATCATAACGAGAAATGACGAAAAGAGGAGACAAGACAGGTAAACTGCTGAAGGGTATAACTAATGCATTGCGTATAATCCATGATGAAATAAAAAGTCAAGTTGAGATGAGATAGTGTTTGGAAAAGAAAGGACAAGAAAAAGCAGACGAGGAGAGCAGGTGATCTTAGCTCCTCTAGTATGGTGACAAGACGAGATGATGCGAGTACACTGAAATACGAGCGCAATAAGCTTCACTGTGAACACACTACACTGAATAACATACCGATGCTCTTGCTAAGCAAGCCATCCGATTGTTGGATACAAGTTATATGTAGAGGTATACATGCTTGATGAATGGCGATTGAGAAAGTAGATCAGGGCATATAGCATGGAGATGGACCTGGGGGTTTGCGATGAAAGGGAAAGAGATGACTCGAAAAGCCATCCCTGACGGTATCTTTCTCAATCCGGGCTCGAAACATAAAGCCGAACCCTTGCCCCAGTTGGAGCCGAAGACAAAGAAGGAGATGGATATTCGACAGAGAAACACCAAATTGATGACAGAGAATCCCCACTTGACTTGATGGAGATAATGATATAGTGTCCATAAGACGTCAAAGACCCTGTGGTTGTGGCGATGAATGAACTGATAACGCCAGGTTCCAATTTAGTTCTGACCGCCAAACGGGAGCCTAGTACGTCGGACACGAGCGAACGGAGATGAAGAAGACCGACAATAAGTAGATCGACGCTAGACGCGAGGACCAAAATAGTACGGGGATGAAAATGGCACTATTGCGACTATTTTCAGTGCAGGTCGCGCATAGATATGGAGGGCAAGTACTTTAGATCACCATTAATCAATCTCCATACCATGAAGATTCGAACACCCGGCTTGATGATATCCGGTAGGGGACATCATCCCACGTCGAAGAGGCGTCGTCAGTGTAGTGCGGACGGCGGTATGCTCCATGGCACGATGGGTGTTAAAAACGATATAAGCAGGGATAAGAAAGCAGTATTACGGCGGACTGTAGGGTAGACGCATCATGCGGCGGCGTAAGAAAGAGATTGAGCGATGATGTGACGGCGAGGACAGAGCAAATGGATGATATGGACAAGAAGAGCGACAGAGCAAAGGGAAATGGACAGCGAAGGAGAGAGGCTAGACGGGCACGTTAATGGACGCCCTCTTTGTGCCTGCTTATCTTTTCAACTCCAGCGCCCAAGGATGTCTTTCGGTGATCCTAGTAGAAGGTGAGACGGGCAGGAGAAAGGAGAGACAAGTGACGTACCTCTAATTCCCCGACTTCACTCTCGCTCTCGTCCTCGTCTTCCTCTTTCGGGGTCTCATCTTCATCGCTGCTCTCGCTGGCTGTGCTTGGGCTCTTCTCGGGAGGCCGGATTGAGTCAGAAGAGATGCGTTTGTGGTGATGATGGGTAGGACTCAATCTGACGGCCTCCAAGATGTAATCTGGAGAAGCGGGTGGGAGGGTATCTATTGTGCTAGGAGGAGTTGTAGGAGCGGAAGAGGCAGCGAGATCAGTGCCTGTACTGTCCACTGCGGAAGATCCGTCGGTGCTTGTGCGCCTTGAATCTGTATCGAGAGCGAGTTCTGCGGCCTCTTTCTCTCGTGCGAGACGTTCTCTTTCGAGTTTTCGTTTCTTTACCCAACCCATGCCACTTCCGTCATCTTCATCATTAACACCCACGCCATCATTCCTTCCCACAGGTGGAGCGGCGCCATGGCGGCCACCCACTTGAATTTTCAATGATTGTGCTTCAATGTGAGAATATAGAGCAGGAGCGCCCTTTGCCAGAACGGAATACTTTGAGTCGCTGCTGCAATTCACGCTTCCCATGCCGCCATAACCCCATTCCACGAATTCAGGTTCATCACGGACGTTTGCGAAAGGGTTTGTTGGAGGATGACGTTTTGAACCGTATACGCGACCGTTGAGCATGCGCCTGCCTGACTTTGTGGGCGCAGTGAAGATGTTTTGGGATGCTGTATGACGACCGCCTCCTGAACCGAGTGAGTTTAATGATGTACGTGATTTTTGGGATGAGGGAGATTTTAGTTGGGGAGTTGAACTTGTTCTGGTTATAGGGGAACCGAGGACTTGAGGTTGTGGAGTCAGGGTACGGGTGAGGGTACGGGAGGTGAAGTCATCTTCGTGTTTTGTTGGTGATGAACGATGGAATATCTGACGGAAAAAAGATGATGGTTTCGATTTCGGCTTTGTGGATGGTGGTGGTGATGGGAGTGGTGGTGATGGTAGGGGAGTTGGTGGTGTGGTGGTGGTTGTGGTTGTGGTGTCGATTGATAGATTGTAGTCAGGTAGAGGAGCGAATCTGATACGACGTTGTTGTATTTCGGAGGATGAGCAGGTACTTGAAGATGATGAAGGTAATTGTTGTGAGGATAGTCTTGGAGAGGGAGCAGGTGAATTCAATAAAATGCTGGTTGTACGGCCTGACATGTTGGGTTGGTGAAAAAAGCAGCCAGCTGAGTCCATTATGCTCTTAAATGAATCAGTTATTGAAAGAAAAAGGGTTTCTGGGGTCACGATGATCGATCTAGATCTAAAGAGGATTTTGGTTCCGCCATTGAAGTCATAAAGTTTCTCTTAAAATATATTTCCTCGCGCTGGCAACGTTTGTAATCAGAGAAACAATGTTTACTCCGATATGCCGGTATCTTTGACTCAGATCTCAGCCGGATGTCTACGCAGGCCCTGCACTCACGTCAACCTTGAGATTATACATAATACTATTCCTTGGCACCCTCGGACCCTTCCGTATAGTTTAGTCAACCGATGTCATTGCTAATCCTCCCCCTCTGATGGAATTTTCAATCTTCCAGGTTCCTTGACTCATCTATCATACGTACATGTAAGCCCCATATTCAGGGAACTCCAAATCCGCAGTTTTCGAGTCAAGACCTTATCATCAACTGCATATTCCCGAGGACACACCGCCGCCGCCGTCACCCACTCACCGTATCATTCTCCTTGTCTCTACATGCCTTGACATCGCTACCACGCTATTGCCATGCCAAGGTTTATCAAAATTGACAACTACTCGTCTGCGCATGAACGCCGATCACTACCATCCAGGCACACTTTTACTTGCTCGTCCGCCTGGCTTTTCTTCTTTCTTCATATCACTATATAGCAAGTATTCGCGTACCAGCCCTGCCTTTTCTCCTTCAACGGCTTTATTTACCCGGCAGGGTTTCGAGCCCGGCGGCTTTATTATTCACATACAGGGATATCTCCGAAATCCTGCTCTGTTCCTTGGCTAGGCGCAACGTTAAAGGGATATCGTTATTCCACCTTTTCCATAACGTCCGCATGGATAAACAGATCGAGGGTCACCCATCCGTCACCACCATCGTCTGTCCCGCCCCGACTGCACCTTGGCAATATCCTCCCGGAACCTTCCGCATGCACATCATGATATCTTTTTCTTCTTCTGGTTTAGGTCCTCTCCACTTCATGGTACTGTTTCACTGTGTTGTTCGAGTGAGGCTGACGGTGGTGGCGGGAACTAGTACGACAGTGGTTATGATCGTGCCGCCGCACGGCATTACATTATGGATAAAATGAATAGGAGATTCAAGGGTCTTTGATATCTTGTAACCGTCATCCTCCCGTCTCACCTTTGTCTTTGTCTTTGCATCGTAGCTCCGCAGTGATCATATCAAGAGTTACTCAGGCACCTTGACCGCCCTTCGCGCCACTGGAACAACATCCGGAGTGTGGAGCCGAGCCGCTAGCCAAGCCAAACCCAAGAAATGTTTCCTCACAATGATTATATAATAATTGTTCGCATACACAGCGTGCTCATCGACACAATAAATGAAGGTCATCGTCCGGTTCTACCATCTACGGGTGTCGCCGTATCTTTATGCATATGGAAGGGAGAAAGGGTTTTACCACCCGACCGCCTTGCTGCTTCGACTCGATCCTGACATCAAGGGCATTTTTGACTTAGTCCCTGCACGTCGAACTTGTGACTAGACACGGGCTCGAGTTACTGTCATTTGACTTTCACCTTATCTCGATGGAAGAACCCAATCTCCGGTCACCTCCGTTTCTTGCCCTCGCATCGAAGTGATCATTGACCTACGGGTTTCCCTCTTCTTTCTTCGTGTGCCAGCTTTCGGTACCTTCCGCAGGGGATACGGAAGGCGCGTGTCCTATTTCAAGTTTCAATTTGTCCGATCTGTATATATACGACGGTACGTAGTCATTTCAACTTCTTTACTTTCCAAAAACCTGAATCGGGAGTTGGTCTTGCTGTTGGCGCTCGATTCCTGACTTCGAACGTGCGTCCGTTTGTCCTGCATGCTCCTGAAATAGCAGACACAAGCCAACGTTATTTCGACGGAACAACAAACGCTGAGTTTCATCGGAGCATCACATATATTGATTGCACGCTGGAATGTCCACACTGCACAATTCCAGGCACGGTAGCACCCGACAAACTTCTTTCTTCGTCAAAGTATATTTTTGGTTCAGTTGTTCTTAACCACCGCTCGTTCGGTGTTCTACCTCAAGGTTTCTCCTCTATTCGGAGTTATGCGCCAGATGTTCCGTGGACATTGGCTCTACAAATTGGATGAACCTTCCGGGATCCATCCAATTTTACTCCTCGTCGACGCCCCCCCCCTTTACTAGCCAACTCGTCATGCAACGAATTCACATCCTCGGCATAATAGCAACGCCACGGTCGATCTGTACGTAGGTACTCCCCCTTCGTATGTCCTTATCTCTTCAAATTGATTAGACGACGCTTGTTCAGGAATATGAGGGTCCCCCCTGCGCAGGGCTGATTGTCCAGCCATCGTAATCATGCTTGCGACTCGCTTGATGTAATGAAAATGCGTTATCCCCCTGGAATCTTCTGATTCATGTAATCCTGTCGTCATGCTCTCAGCCTCGTCGATAAATGTTCCGAACACGTCGGCAAACCGCGCACCATTTGTTACCTAGCTGGTACCTGCCTAGCATAAACATCCATCACTGAAAATACCTTCGAGGACCGCGTTTCTACTCACTCCGAGGACCAGTCCCACCCGACTCAGGGCACATAGTAAACGGCTTCCGAACCTTCTCTTCCATGTTTCTCACTGGCACTGCAGAATCTGCCCTTATCGTAATCGGTTTCTTTCTTCTCAGAATTTCCATAAACGTGCATTACTTACTCAGGGCATGCGCTGGTCATTACGAAATAATATGGATGCCTGCGAATTTCAGACGACGGAACGATACTGCGTGCGTTGTTACACATGGTAACCGTACTCATGTGTGTATGAGCGCGCGTAATTCTCTGGCCCTGGTTGGTGGACACCAACACGCCAGGGAAAACGCTTGCTTACAGTAATTAGACTTGGCCTTACGGCCTGGTCTCCGGGGGTTAATTACTGAAAGGGGCCCTAGGCTTTAGCGCTCAGGCCTTAGGTTTCATATGTATATGTTAAAAGCTTCGCACTTATCAGGGCCGATCTTAGGGGGCCTTGTACTGACATATCATATACATATAAGATAGAGATAGTCGCGTAAACGACGCGAAATTGCGTGGGTTTAAGGCTGGGACTTGTAGTTTCAACGGAGGGCGCACTCGCTCGGTAGTTGCCTTGGCCTAGACTTCCATTCCCTAGATATTGCGGTGCACGATAAAGGATAAGTTCACGTATGACTAATTGGTTACTAGCGCCACCATGAGTCGTGCTACGGAAAGCGGTGCCTCGCTTCGTTCTTTAGGGGTTTTTTTACCCATTATGTCGTCCCGTTTGTTTTCATCGTCGGGCCGTGATTCCGCTTGGAACCTTGATAGTCGCCGTGCCTCAAGGCTCCTGACCCTTTCCTGCGTACCACTTTTACGCCGATTATATGATATCAGGAGACGTTACGATGACGAGTGCCAAGTGCCAAGAAGCACTTGAAGACTATTGTATTCAGAATTCTAGATTGCTGAAACTTCAGGGGGTTCACGACATGTGGATGATCGAGGGCTCGGGGATTAAAACTTTTACGTGAAAGTACGGTGATATCAGTATGTGGCACTCACTCAGTCTAGGAGCATACCGGTATCACCACAGCTGTCTTGGAATGATCAATCGATCTACAGACTCGATAGTACAAAATGTCAGTCACAATGTACGCACGTGTCAGTAAGTTCTCGAACATAACTTATCGATACGGTAACGGTGACCGGGGGGACAATCATATCGATGCACAACTTGTCACATTGAGATCTGAAATTTGAAATCATGTCAGTTCACTGATGCGGCGGCGAACTACATACAGAATAGTAATTCAGCCACCGCAGGATGGAACGCATTGACTTCTACACCTTGGCAATGCGCCACACAACTAGAGAACCCCGCGTTCCGATACAGTCGCACTAGCATATTTTCAGTGACAAATGTGGCGGGGTGGGACGGTGCGATAGCCTGGAAACAAAAACTCAGCATCGCGGAGAACCAGCGCGGTCTTACAGCTATAGGTGCCCACAACACCCCCCACTTTCCATGTGATAGCTCCTTTTGTCAAGATCAAGAAGAATCATTGATCGCTATCAAACATAGATCGCACGAGATTGAGAATCCTTGGCAAATTCGAAAGAGAAGGTCTACATCAGATCACCCCAAAAACGGACGATACCACGACCACGCATGCGTGGAGAGTTGTAGCGGGATTTCTGCCAGTGGATTAGAGGCTTGTACATATCAGGATAATGTGTGAATGACTGACAGTGATATTCGAAGAAACTGTGGCTGATTGACACTGGACTTCACAAGCCAAGCGCGACGGCAGGGGCTTACCAATGCCAAGGCTTCATAAGGCCGGAACAACGAGTTGAACCCGACATGCCCGTCACTGATCTATGTTTCAACGATACGGAGCATGCATCCGTGCCTGAAGCGGCGTAGCCGATCTGGACGAGTCTCAGAAGTTATTTTTTGTCCACTTGCCAGGTCAGCTGACCAGTTCGATGCGGGGTACTGTCGCACTCGATTCAAAAATACGGAGCCTGGATCCGTGCCTGAAACAGTGCAGCTGATCTGGAAGAGTCTCAGACAGGCTATTTTCTGTCCAGTCACTAGGTCAGCTGACCAGTTCGACGCGGGGTGCCATATTGTCACTCGTGTATCGCGGATGTCTTACATTGATCGGCAGGTGCGGGGTATCTCTCCTTCTCGACGTGTTGACGTGGATATGTCATCATACGATGCATTGCCAGCATGCTATGTTTGGCGGTGACCGGGGCATACTGCATGTGACATCTGCGCGTGAGCACTGAACAGGTCGAATGGAGGAAACCTGAGGAAAATAGTCATCGCTTCTATATCGCTTTTAACGATCACAGCGCGAGCTGTTGCGATAGGAAAGAATAGCAGGTTATGTGTTTATCGGGCATGTGGGCTGCATAAGAAGCTATAGTTGAGCAAGTACAAGGTTTTTGAAAAGCCTTGCCTGCAACTTCGGCAATTTGCATCCAAATGTGGTCAAACGCGCGCCTATTTGGATGCTACAGTTTCACGTGCAAGTTGCATAGCTGTAATATTTTAAAAATTAATAAATATCCACTGCAGCAAAGTAATTTATTGCTCGATGACTAGTCTTCATGAGAGCAGCACCAGGCCTATATCAAGCCCACTGCTGTCACATCGAAACCGCTTCCAAAAGAGGGCCCATATGATTTCTTGTACATATTGTATATTACCTGCAATACTTATTCACTACAAATTATGGCCTGTAATGGTGTCATGGTCCGCCTTCCGCGGTGATAAAGCATTCTCCAATGCGGAGTTTACTTCCATCAATTGCCTGAGATCTTGAATCTTCGCTACCGCGGCAGTGGATTCCACCAGCGATCCTACAGCTAAGCCACCAACACTGCCTTCAGATTGCTGTGCCTTTGCAAGTACCTGCTTGCTGGCCCAGTCAAGATAACCCATCTTACTGACTTCCCACGGCCGTTTGCCAGGGTCTGCCAAAGGCGACTGTGAAAAGGCAGCGACAGCTTCAGGCGTAAGAGGCGGAAGAGACGATACGGTTGAGAACATCGCGCGGTACTGCTCTGGAATGCTCATGAGTTCAGAAACTTGGGGGGCTTGAAGGAAAGAGAGCTGTTCCAGGCGGCGTTCAGAGCGACGCCGCTTTGCTGAAGACAAGCGGACTGCACGCGTCAACAAGCGCTTCAAGCGACGTTGCTGCACACTATCAGAACAAGCGAGTTCAATAACGAGCTTGAAAACGCACAGCATCAATTTTTTTGCGCAACTCATCTATCTCCGCCATGAGATCTGTTTCACGTTCTGGAGGGTATTCGAGATCGAGGTTCTCTTGGTGAGGGACGACGATGGGGAGATCGGCAGGAATGGCGAATATGTTACGAAGTGACCATGTCTCGAAAAAGTCAAAGGCGATATCCGTGTGGGATTCCAGAAGCGTTTGAAAAGCGACCAAGCCCTGTTCCACTTCTTGCGTGCTATCCCAATCCTCTTTGATCCTCTGTTCTCGCTCAGATGCCCAGCGAAACAAGAAGCCCTCTAAGGCATCAACGGTGTTTGTTATTGCTTCATTAGCGTAGTTTATAATGTCGTCGAGGAGGAGCTGAGGGGAAAACTCGAGAATTTCAGGAAGTAAGGCCGAAGGCACGGTAGGTTGTTGTACGTTCATCATCAAGACAATCACAGCCACGCGACCGATCATTACCGTAAGCAATGCCGAGTTGCTGACTCAGCAAATGCGTGTTCTTCCGGCACACAAATCGATTATAACAGCCTACTGCAACGTGAACCTTGACTAGCTCCACATCACCAACTGGGTCTTCACAATGTCTGCCGTCTCGCACGGCGCCCGTCACCTTAGACAGGGTATCGGTGGGACCAAACACTACGCCCCCGGGGCTGGTCCTGCTCGATCAATTCATAGCTCTGCATTCATACCACCACTGCGAACGCCCCAACCGTCTACTGCTCAACGACTTTTTACAAACTCTCGTAACCTTGTTTCTAGATTCTTTGCTCATTTAACTACTCCAGGACTTGCACATTCTGTCTCAGCTGCTGCAGCCACTCCGAGTCACTCGCTCATCCGTCCTACACACTTCCACTCCACTGCTCAGAGCGTCAAGGCATCGTACTCGCTTCCTGTGAGAAATGCGCTTTACCGCCCCCTATCTTTACCACGCCTTCCTCGTCCGACTCCCATCCCCGGGAACGTAACTAATGTCGGTCTTGGCACTGTTCGTTCATTCCATTCCGCACGCCCCATATTCCAGAATATAGTGGATAACGTTCCTATCGCCACCCGCGCACTTTGGGAAGCTGAGTGGGAATTCAAGGCAAAGAAGAAGGAGGAACGCAAATTGCGCAAATCTAAGGAAAATATCGCAGTCCAAAAGTCCAAGGAAATGCTCAAGCCAAAGCAGAAGCTTATTGTTGCTGAAGTCCCCACTGAAATCGACATTTCTGAACTTGACCATTACATGCCGCAACCTGCTTTGCCGGAGGTAACGACCTACCTCCTCGTTCCTATCGCGCCTACTCCAACCGCTCGTCTGCCCCTGTCTACACGTTCCGTTACGGGAACTAGTAACTCGCTCCATCCACTTCTTCCTGTGCCTGAAATTGCTGCTGCGCATAAGATGCATCGCAACCATTCGCTTCGCGTATCCACCCTTTTTTCCCGATTGGATGCCGCGAACGTGTGGGATGATCCAGGCGTCGGCGTTGATGCCTACGCCTTCGGTCCTGGTTTAGGAGATAATCCAAGCGATAAGCAGTGCACGATTCTCCGGGTCACATTTGCAGGTTGGACAGCTGCCAAAGTGCGCGGTGTCATCGGAGAAAGCGGACAAGGATGGTGTGCTCTCGAAGAAGTTTGCTCAGACGCTATGTCTACTTCCTCGCAGATAAGTGCCATCGATGACGAAGAGGTTTTATTAAATCCCGAGTCCGTTGCTTCCGGTATCGAACCTGATTCAGCATCCTTATCGGAAGTGGACTTCGGCAAAGATGCTGATGTCGGTTCAGACATGGAAATTGACTCGGATGATTGGGACTTTGGGCTCGGGTTATCGCCCTCTCCTGACGTACAAGATAACTTCGTCTTGCCAACGCTAGACTTTTCGTCATCATTTGCGCAGGTTGCGTCTCCTACCCAATCACGGGCTCTACCACCGGAGATTATTCTTCGCACAGCGTCGGAGCTTGCCGAGGAGTTGGGCGGCGTGTGGTCCCCCACTTCATCGTCTTCGCTTTCGTCGTCACTCTCCTGTGATGACCTGTCTGATTTGGAAATTCCCCGTGCTGCAGAAAGCGTGGAGAGATCGTGGCTGGGGGTTGGTATGGGGCTGAGCTCCTCATTTACTGAGAAACTTGAGGCGCTACGATGATTGATCGGTGATACACAAATCCCCGTTGCGCACGCTACATTCTCTTTTCCTACTTCCATGCCTTCTTTGTGAGTCTAGCTCTTTTGAAGATTTTGTACCATTTGGAAGCTTGTTCATCTATTCAATTATTGTATACAAAGACCCTTGCAACAATCAAGGTTCGATGATTTTTTCATTGTGAGCTGCACGGTGTCGTCGGATGACTGGCCCTCTTCCAGTGCTTCTTACTGGCAATAGTATGCCCATGGCGCAATCGGGATTTCCCAGGCAGATGATTAAAGGCAGTACCCGGACGACAAGGACCCAGGTCACCACATACTTTTCACCTGCAGTCAACACTGTTACCCGATCGCTGAACTTCCAGCCGACATTATCACAGTTTGGCTCTGGGAAAGCTGCGAAAGCATTCTTTCCGTCCACTGATCGTGCGTAATGCCTGAAGTTCTTCACAGACCACCGAGAATCCTTACGTATAAACGTCATCTTCTCATATAACTGTATCTCACTTTTCAGTAAAGCTCGCCGCCTATCGATAAGTCTACGATATGAATTACAAGTCCGTGTGCCGCGCATCGTGCTATTCATTACCGCCCACTAATGTGTCATACTTCATACTATCTCGTTCACCAGCTTGCCTACCGGTGAATTCAATATTCATCATGTCGTAAACTTATTTCAGAGCTATTCAATTGTCACTTGTGGGGTCGAGAAATCTGTGGGCAGGCGAGGGCTAGTTCAGGCCCAGAAACCCCCTGACACTGATTTGTATGGGATCTGTACTCTTACTAGTAGCACCGCGCATAATAAAGCTCGTTTGGTCCAACGAAGCTTCAAGGCTTCGGAGGACACAATGTCACAACTTAAACTTTACTTGAAAAGAACTGCACTGACCCTAATTATAAGACCCTTAGTACATCACCTTATGGTCATGCTGCAAGGCAAGCTATTTATATTTCACTCTATAACTATGTATTTTAAGCACGAAGTCGACCGAGCTGAAGGAATCTCGACAAGATAGGGTGCTCGTCTGCGCTCTACTCATTGTCGACAGATCTGCGACACCGGCATTTCGCGAAGTCCATCAAATTTATCAGAATGTTCTGGCTTCTCATGCATACTTGCCTTTAGTTGGCCTAGTAGCTTCGGGCTTGGGAGACGAACCTGAGGCTCGAGGGTCATCACCGTCCTCATGTAATGTAACTCAAATGCATCAACTGCGCCATAAAAGAGCGCAATAGCGTCGCTCACCGGGCTTATTTCGTCGCTCCGCGTTGTTGGCCGCCCGGATCTTTTAGTTTCACCAAATGCTCATGCTGTCATTCGCGTGCAGGCGTGGGCAGCCGCGGGGAGTACAATGCAGTAGTAGTCCTGCTAGCAACGATGCTAGTATAAGACTTCGTATTGTTTGATGCAACTTCTGAACAACCCTTACACTGCGAAAAGAACAACGAGTGAGCGCAATAAAGGGTGCTTCTCGCCGAGGCAGCGGTTATCCACTTACAGCATGCCTAACGAATTGTTGCCAGTAAAATTCCAGCATCGCTCGCTAAAATCGGTCGTGTGACCTCGCAATTTTTCGAGGTGTCTTGACGAGCCGTACGTGGCATGTGCTTGCGTAACTTTAGCTTCTGCTGGCAGGCATATAGTAGGCCACGAAGGCTCTGAGAATGGGGGTATGGTGGGGTCATGCGCTCATTTACTGATCCTGGAGATCAATGGATAAATAGGGTTAGGATGTAGGGCACGTACGAGCTAGCAAGGGTTCATTATCCGCAGGTCCAGGTCAAAGGTACCGCACCGCATGTTGTAATGCCCATCTGCGGCAACCTGTCAAGGTCAAATTAGTGATCAGAGCCATGCAGCATAAAGTATTTGCAAACCCATGTATTGATTTCACGTTCATTTGGAAGTCTGACTACATCGATCTGCAAATAGCTGCAACACGTTACCAGAGTAAGACGGAAATATAGTCATGTGTGTACGAAAGTCCTTGTACATATCACGCGAGTGCGTTGACCACAAGCGTAGTCAACAATTAATACATACAGCGAGGGGCGATATTGCGATCAAAATGGCATGTCGCTCCGTGTGTCAACTACCATCCTTGAATACCAACACAATCTGGGACAGTTGGCTTAAGAAGTGCGCGTTACACAGTAAGACCTGGCCAGACAACGCCCATATTATCATTGACCAGATGGGCGAAGTTGGACTACAAGTAACCTATGGCACTCATGAGCGATAGCCAACACAATGCAGCATTAGGTTCCTACTATGGTTCATGTCATGACTGATCCATATCTTCTTGTTCAGGCTCCTGCAGAATAATCTGCTCCGGTTGCTGAACATTCCCATCGCTCTGGCCAGAATCTGTCGCTGGTTCTTTCGTGGGATTACTTGCCACCTTGGGATCTCCTGAGCCCCCAACGCGAATGACGACGTTCATTGTTGATTTCACCCGTGTTTTGAATTCCTCGTCATTGCCACCACTATCTTCATCCTCGCTTCCTTCAAGTATCTGATCAAAAACGTCCACACTACCGGTCTGCACTTCGATGCTGAGCTCGCCCGGCACTATTTGAGGCAGAGAAACGGCTAAAAGAGAAAGATGAGGGATAGCAGCACCCATTGCACTCAATCGAATCTCATTAAATCCATCTTCCAGGATCAGAGCCTTGCACCGGCGCAGGTAAGCGGCTAGCTTAGTGCGTCGCGTGATGCAGATGTTATTCTTGCCTTCGGTATGCAAGGAGCGCGGTGCCGTGGCAGGTGCGGACGGTGCAACTGTTGGAAATGGCCGCGGGGGCGCAAGTTTCCGGATTCTTGGACGGTTATTGGAAGGTGCTGGTTGTGATGTGGCTGCAGGGTTCTTGGTCGTCGACGGCCCCGATTGTCCACTATTAGTCTCCTTGTCCTTTTTGCTCTTTTTTGAGTTAGTCTTGGTAACGGCTCCGCTTTGTAGCTTGACTCTTTTCCGGTCATCGGTAGGAGAGATATTTGACTTGCGCTTTCCAGTTGTGCTGCTCATGACTCGGTGAGACAAAACCTTTGGCGTCGGTTCGCTTCCGAGCGGGTCAGTTGCAGAATTATATGACCAGATAGCACTAGCAAACCTCACAATGACTCAGTTAGTGAAAGAATTGAGTTAGAGTACTGGAAGTGCGAGTAGTCGGCCAAGACATCACGCTGGAAGGCAGCCTTGAGGCAGCCTACCCTAAATCCGCCACCGCCCGGTGAAAAAGTTTAAAGTCCTTCATAAGGCCTCAAATTGAACGGGACATCCAAGACGTCCCACTCACATTTTCGTCAACAGAACATCGATATCAAAACGTTCAGAAGAAAGATTTACCCATCATGAGTCAAGATGTTGCAGAGCAGAACATTCAGATGTGGAAAGTGAAGAAGCTCATCAAGAGCTTGGATTCCGCACGCGGGTATATCTTCATATTTCCATCGAACCAGCAGCGATGGACGCTGATCTTGTACTGTACAGAGCGGGGACATCCATGATCAGCTTGATCATTCCTCCCAAGGTACGCCGATCTCAGTGCCCCTTTTGCCATCTTACTCACTTCAACCCAAATGTTACAGGATCAAATATCTCGTGCTTCAGCCATGTTGACGCAGGAATACGGTACTGCAAGCAACATCAAGTCGCGGGTGAACAGATTGTCTGTTCTTGCAGCTATCACCAGTACCCAGCAGCGCCTCAAGTTGTACAACCGAGTCCCGCCAAATGGTCTTGTCCTTTTCGTGGGCACCATCCTCACCGACGAAGGTAAGGAGAAGAAGGTGTCATTCGATTTTGAACCTCACAAACCGATCAATACGTATGTTTCTCATCGGATGCATGATCTTGATCTTATGCATGAAACAGTTCACTTTACCTCTGCGATAACAAATTTCACACTGAAGCCCTATCTGAGCTTCTCGAGTCCGACTCTCGATTTGGTTTCATCGTCATGGATGGTAATGGCACCCTCTTCGGTACCCTTTCGGGCAATACTCGTGACATCGTGCATAAATTCACTGTCGATCTTCCCAAGAAGCATGGCCGTGGTGGTCAGTCTGCTCTGCGTTTCTCTCGTCTGCGCGATGAAAAGCGCCACAACTACGTTCGAAAAGTCGCCGAGCATGCTGTACAGCACTTCATCACAAACGATAAAGTCAATGTGACTGGACTTGTCCTTGCGGGTAGCGCCGATTTCAAGACGGAACTCAGTCAAAGTGACATGTTTGACCCACGCTTAGGTGCAAAGGTGATCAAGGTTGTCGATGTGAGTTACGGTGGTGAGAACGGTTTCAATCAGGTCGGTTCAAGTGTCCTCGTGCTTTTATATGTTGATTAAAATTGAGACGCAGGCTATCGAGCTTGCGGCAGATGCGCTGGCAAACGTAAAATTTGTGCAGGAGAAGAGGCTCATCCAGAAGTATTTTGACGAAATCAGCCAAGACACGAACAAGTACTGCTTTGGTATTGATGACACATTGAAAGCACTTGATCTAGGCGCAGTCGAGACTCTGATTGTGTGGGAGAACTTGGATATCACACGCTATGTATTCCGCAATGCTGCGGGAGGTAAGACACTCGTCATCATTGCAGATTGCTGGATGACTCATGGATGACATCAGAGGAGATTATCATTCACGCAAACAAAGAACAGGAGAAAGACCGCGAGAGATTTTTGGATAAATCTACTGGTCTAGAAATGGAGCATGTCACCGAACCGCAGCCTCTCCTGGAATGGTTTGCCGAGAAGTACAAGGAGTTTGGAGCAAACCTCGAGTTTGTGACCAACCGGTCGCAGGAGGGCGCGCAATTCGTAAAGGGCTTCGGTGGAATAGGCGGCCTGCTTCGTTACAAAGTCGACTTGACAAATCTTGCGGCTCTCGATGACGATGAAGACGAGTTTTACAGCGATGATGATGATATCTGACGTTATGGTTGGCTCTTCGGAGCCCCGTCCACTGATAGCACGTCGGGCGGGGTGGGGGTAGAGAAGGTAGGGGAGAACGGCAGGACCGGGTTGCGCGAGTTTCTGCATTCGGTCATCGGTTCAATTGTCACACGCCAGTACTTGGTCTAAAGGTTCGTTCCCCTGCACATTTCATAGAATTTTTGACAATTGCTATATCAGGTAAACGGTTTTTAGAGCGTATGAACTACTACATGCGAGTGGAGTCATCCCGTTGTTCGCCGATGAGTAGTTTCAACCTATGTAGTTGTATCGTGTTGCTCGTTTGATCAATGCATTTATTGTGGTCCAGTGTCTCAGATTTCACTGTTCTCAGGACTTGCTCTCCGATTGTGTCAACCGAGTGTCAAGGTTGCAAGATATTTATTGTCTGTGGTACCTGGTCAAAGCGCATTCAAAAGGACGTGACAGTGCGCGTGACGTCACACGTCCACCTTGCGCCCACCTGTGGCAGTTTGACAAGATATAAACAGACGCGACGATTCGGGATCCACAATTTCATGCGCATATTTCTTGACTTCTGACACCCATTTCACAACATCTCCTGTTTCATAATTATGGCTGGTGAGTTCAGCTTCATTGCATTCTTCACAATAGCTCCTATATAATGCGCCTGCAGGAAGAAAACGAGCTGCAGAAGAATCCGCTACCGAGAAGCGCGAGACGCGCAGTGCCAAGGTACCCAGAACAGAGGGTCGAAAGAGCGCTAAAGGTGCAGGAAAGAAGGGCGCAGCCCGATTGAAGGTCTGTGTCCCCGCACACTTCAGCCCCTAATTCTCAATGCGCAATATGACTAGACGGGGATGAGTGCTACTGCGTTCAAATCGCGGGCGCAACCCTTACATGTCAACATTTCACACACTAGGCCTCCCACTGATGTTGAGTCGACGGATCCCGGGTTCTTGGAGGCTATAGAACTCGTTTCGTCGAGCTTTTCTACCGGCAGCTTCGGATGGAAAGGAAGCAAGCGGATTACTGTGAATTTGCCCAAGTTGGAGGGAGAGGAGGAAGGAGAAAAAGTACATGTCATGTTAACGTGAGTTGTATTGGCGAGTTTTTGGCGGTTCCCTGGGTAATCTCTCACTGGCCAGAATCAATGCCACTGTCATTGGCAGCAAAGGTGCCAAGGAGGAGATTGAAGAGGGTGAGGAGGGTGAGAAATCGGGAGAAAAGGAGGAAGAGAAAGTTGAAGAGAAAGAATCCGAGAAGGTGGATGAACCTGCACCAGAGGAAGCTGCTCCTCCTGCAGAAGAACCCAAGGGAACAGAACAGGAGGCTTCATAAGCTGTATTTTTATTCGTGCGTTGAACAAAGTCCTAGTCCCTTTTTTTGGTTTATCGGAGGTTCATGCTATCTACGATTTACTGCCACACATTGGCATGACCGAGTTGAATTGGAATGACGGGTGTTTTTTTTCTCATGTCAGCTCAAGTTCGTATATGGTACTGTCGCATGTGAGCATGTACCGCGTACACATACTGATGTTACCTCGGAAGTGGCTTATAAGCGCCCATACATGTACAAACCCCACTAACCCGTTTCAAGCTTGTTTGTTCAGCCCACTCATCTGTCGGTTCTGAGGAAGTGAAAATGGTCTTCGAGACCTATGTTTCAAACTCGGAGAAAGCGCCGACAACCACGAAAGAGGTCCTAACGTATTACACAAGTTACCACAGCTATCAAACGAAATCTCGTCGGCTACAACTAGCAGCTGTAAAGGTAGTTACATGTCTCTGCCTTGCATCATGGGTCTATCGCTTCGTCCTCCCCGATCGTTCTGTAACTCTACTCCGTACCAAGTATTCTGGAGCCTCGCTAGATGATAGGGACGACCCCGCATCCGAATTTGCAGACGACGATTTCCCTCTGCGTACACACGAACCCTGGGACATTTCTGTGGACTTCCCCTACCCTCGCACACTGTCCTACGAGGTGACTGAGGGTACATGGTTGCGACTTGATGTGCACCCCGTGAGTGGGGACATCGTATTTGACATGGCAGGTGATATATATTGCCTACCGGGTGATGCGTATTTAGGAGTTGCTGGAAGAGTAGGAGGGAGAACAGAAGCAGTGCCAGTCCTCATAGGTGTCCCACACGATGCGGATGAGCGATTTTCACCTTCAGGTGACAGGCTCGCATTCAAAAGTGACGCAGGGCTCGGCGCTGACAATCTGTGGGTAATGCCCTGGGCAGCGGATGGGTGCACGGCCATGGACGTTCGTGCGCATGTTAGCTTATCTTATGAGCTTGAGCTGAAGATCCACGACGAGGAGCAACTCGCACGAGGTATGAAGGAGACGGATGAGAAGAAACTGAGGAGATTGACAAGGGAGGGAAGGGTAAATGGTAGCAATATGAATTACTTCTTTGTCAAGGCGGGATGCTCATGAAAGTATAGCGCAGCGCATCACAAATGAGACGTATAACTGGGTGTCTGACCCGCGCTGGCATCCTTCAGGGGATAAGGTCATCGCAACAAAGTGGTACTACTCCGCACGCTCGCTTGGAGCTGGCGAAGGATGGGAGTTCCCTGTTCCCGCTGTCCATGCCCAGTCACAGGTTGAGGCAGGTGCCGGAAAGCGTTTGGTGTCAAAGAGCTTACCTATGGGGTGGACAAAAGCAGACTATGTGGAGCAGCAGGTCGGACACGAACAGTTCATATGGGCGGGCCATGATGCGCTAATTTATGCTGGTAATGTAAGAGATATTGATGGCAGCTACACGTATTCCAAAGGTGCGTTGTTTCATCAATGCCTCATGCACTAGTTCCTCATGCACATCCAGATGTCCATCGAGGCATCTACGCGATCTTCCAACGTAACTTAACGACAGGCGTGGAAAAGACGCTCGTCGACGCCTTCCCTGGTGGCGCAAGCCGACCTATACTCTCGCGTGATGGACGCACGCTTGCATTCGTGCGTCGTGTGAGGGACAAGGAAGCACTCGTACTTAAGTGAGTAGTGATTCACCTATGACGTTCTAGAGAGTTTGTGTAATCTCTCCAGTGTTTTTAATCACCACAATTTTATATTCGTGTATTCGTGTACTATCACTTAGCTTAACTGACATTCCCTCGATGACAGGGATCTTAACACGGGCACTCTGCATCATATCTGGCACGGGCTCACCTACGACCTCTCGACAATCTATGCGCCGATGGGTACATACCCGTCCTTCGCATTCACGCCCTCTTCATCCTCGCCGGGTATCATCATCTGGGCTGCTGGACAGATCTGGCATGTCCCATTGGTGCGTAACGCAGAGGGGGAACTTGTCGCCGCCAGTAGAGCCACCGACGATACAGACCTTACACCAAAGGTGATCCCGTTCACAGCGCAAATCTCGAAGAAGCTCGCGGAAACTCGGCGTACGAAGACTGATGTACGCAAGTTTGAATCAGGCCCGCAGCGCGTGCGTGCCTTCACCCAGCTCGTCCTGGATGAATCTGGCGAGCATGCGGCATTTTCAGGTGCGGGTCAGACATGGGTGCAGGTGCTTGGGGACTCCCTCATCGACCCGACTACCTTCGACGCCGTCGATGACGCCAACTTCCTTGGAACTTCAAAGCCTGCCCGGCGTATTCCGCACCTGCACCCCTCCGCAGGATACTACTCACCTTCCTTTGTTCCTGCGTCTTCCTTCATTTTACATGCACGATGGGATAATACACATTTCTCGTCCCTTGAGCTGGCAGATCTGGAGAGCGGACGAGTGTGGGAGGTGGTTGGACTTCCCAAGGGGCGGTGGTTTGGTGCTGTAGTAAGTGGATCTGTGGGAAGCGGCGTGCGGACAGTTGTGCTGGTGAAGACGAGCGGGGATGTATTGACCGGTAACGTGGTGGCTACTGCGCAAACTGGAGTCTGGGTCGGAGACATCACTCTTCCCTCCCATTCCTGCTCCGATGGCACGGTCGAATTAACCAACCTACGCTACGTCCAAAGTAGTATCGACCCTTCTGATGTCGTCAAGTTATCGTTCGTGGATGGCAAGTCTAGTGAAATCCTCGTTCAACAATCCGATAGTGTACTTCGGGTCTCGTTGCGCGACGGTACTGAAGAGGTGGTTGCTCGGGGCAAGGGAACTGACGAACTTGTTTATTCACCGTCCGGATCCATACCCTCGATGACTTCAAGACTAGCTGGATACAATCAAGCAACAGGTGGGGCAGCATTTGTCAGCTTATTTCACGTATATTATGCGTCACCTTCCTCAGTGGATCCTGGGAAGGCGATGTGGGCCAAACCTGGGAAGGCACCAAAGAACTTGGCGCGTTTGAGTGGAGACGGTGGGCATGATGTCGTGTTTAGTAGTGACGGAAGTGTGATTGGATGGTTCCTTGGTTCGTTCGTTTCTCTTCTGAATACACTCTGACCTAGCTAAGTGCTACACAAAACAGGTCCATACCTCCATACTCTTCAACTCTCCCGCCTTCACTCGTGCACGGGCACGATTGAAGCTGACACATCTAATTTTGGAATCGACTGTGTCCGGGGCTTGCTGGATGTCACGGCAGTGGATGTCACTTATACCCCCGATGTACAGCGGCTGTCCAATGAGGCGCGCAAGTCAATAGCAGATGGCCCGCAAAGATCAATTGCAGCAGAGAGCAATGCTGATGTGGTCATCATCCACAATGCGACAGTTTTGAGTATGGAGAACGGCATACTCACACAGGATTTAAGACTAGGCGCGAGCGTTGTGATTCGGAGCGGAATCGTAGAGGCTGTCGGCGGCCCGGATATTGGCGAGGGACTGATGAGGGCGTTTGAAATCAATGCTGAGGGCGGTCAGTGGTTTCATGCATAATCGGTGGGAAAAGGCTGACATTGCGTGACGCATAGGGTACGTCGTCCCAGGTTTTATCGATTCACACGCACACTGGGCTGGTACAGAAGACAAGTACCCAGCAACGTCATGGGAGATGCAGGCTTTCCTTGCGTACGGCGTGACTACACTACACAAGTATGTGATTTTCTTCCCGCTTATCCATCAACCACTTCACTCCTGAATTTACAGCCCAAGTCTACATAACTCCCTCGGCTACGTCGAACGCGGACGTATTGAGTCCGGACTTATAGCTGGCCCGCGACTCTTCCATACCGGCGCAGTCATCTATGGTGCATCTCACTACAGCATGCATCAGGACATTGCGAGCATGCGCGAGGCGCGTGAAGCACTTATAAGGATCAAGGCCGAAGGAGGAGATGCGAGCTGGAGCTATAAGAACTACAATTTGCCAACGAGGGCTGCAAGACAACGGTTATTGACAGCTGCGCGTCAAGTGGGGATGCTGTGTGTGCCCGAAGGTGTAAGTATTTGTTTTCTCGTACCGTTGAGTGGGCTGCTAATCGTGGTCGCAGGGAATGAACTATGATTGGGATTTGACGTATATTATAGATGGTAAGTTTCCAACTCTGATCCTTCAGTGGTTGTTCATTAGACCAGGGATGACAACGATCGAGCATAATATCCCTGTGTCCGTGCTATACGATGATATTCTCACGCTCTATACGATGAGCGGGACCGGATCTACTCCAACACATATCGTCGACTATGGAGGCATGTTTGGAGAGCAATATCTTTGGGCAACGGAAGATATTCCGAACGACCCGAAGTATGTCTCTGCTTCAGCTTTTAACGATATGCACTCAATAACCTGTTATCAGACTCCGCACGCACACACGACATGACATCCTGGAAGGGATCTCAGAGAGCACAAGCCGGCCGTTCAACTGTATGCTTGAATCCATGGCTAGTGACAAATTGGTTAACTCTTTCGTTCCAGCGATGGCACTATGGAACGTTTCTGCATCCGTAGCGAATATGGTGCATAGGGGACTTCGCGCTCATATCGGGGCGCACGGCGAACCGCCTCTTGGACTCATGTACCACCAGGAGATGTTCTATGCCAAAGCGGGTGGACTGAGCAATTATGAGGTTCGTTTATCATACACCACCCTTATTTGTTGGGTCTTAACCTCATCGCAGGTGATTCGCGCAGCAACTGCTGATGCCGCAATCACTTTTGGTCTCTTTGACAGCCTCGGGTCTATCTCGGGTGGTAAACTTGCAGACCTCGTCATCTTCCCGCCCGGCTTTGACCTGTTGCAGGATAATATCCGTCACACACGGAATATTAGGTATGTCATCCGTGGTGGGCGGATATGGGATGCGGAGACCATGGAGGAAGTTTGGCCCATCAAGAGGAAACAGATACTTCCGCCATTCAATGCAGAGTAGAACAAAATACTAGCTTGTAATGGAACTTGGAGGTGTAGAGTAACTAGACCCGGAGGAGCCGGACCGTAAATGTATATGCTGACCGCCAGCGGACTATCAACTTGGAAAATCACTTTTAGCGCTTCAGGCTAGGCTCGTGGTTACGAGTCTAGCTTCAGGCGCTAAGTTCAGGAATTCTCTCTTCCCGTTCCCGCGTTGTTATGTCTCTCCGGCCCTTCATCTCTCTGTATCGATATGCTGTTGAACCAATAGCACCATTTACCTGGTTCGGTACCAAGGTCTGCTCCCTCGATTTGGTAGCCGTATTCAGGCTTTGCATCGCTTTGAGACAGATGAGAGAAAATTTGTATGCCAAACACCGTCAGCGACTCGGAACCGCTGGAGAGAATAAACTCGCACTTGCAGAGGAGAGGTCCTTTGCAAGGGATGCATGTGCCATGCTGACGATTGTATTTGGAGGAGAGGCTATCATAGGTACTACTAACTTTTTTATGTAGGGAGGTGTCGGGGCTGCGCATACTGACTCACGTTCCCTACGCGCAGGCCCTCTACTTGGTATTCTGCCATCTTTCATGTTCTCGGGTGTTTCTCCTGGATTGTACATTGCTGCACAAGCGATTGTAGAGTATATCCCTGTCCTGCCGTCCATGTCACTCAGTACCGAGCTTCCTTTATCCATTGTCGACGGCTTTACACGCGCAATGCTCCTCTGCAGCCTCATACCACCACCCGTCATCACCCACACATCCCCCGTCATTGCATCTTCCCCATGGGCTCTCCTTCTTTCATCTCTCGTATGTAGTCGCTTCCTGTCATATCTCCATACTTCTAACCACCCTTGCCTACCACAGGTCATCACCAATGGCGGCTTCTTCATAACAAATATGTTCTCATTTATGGAACCTACACCGCTTACACTGACAACCCCCGATGAGCTTAAGCCCTATGGCTGGACAGCCACTGACATCTGGTCCGCCCCGCTTATCACGGGACTCTATGCGCTCCTCACACACGCTCAGCCGTTCTGGGTCGAGCTCCACAGTGTAATTTCAACTGCCCTCGGAGGTGGTAAAGTTGGTCCCATGGATCCAGAATCCGCCCGTGCGCTATGCGCGCTAATTCTCGTAGTATTGTTTTCCACCCGGACCACGAGGAACTTTGGACTTACCTGGAAGAAGAGTGAGTTTTGAGTTGTTTTTTATGCTGGAGCAATGCTGATGATTCTCAAGGCGTTGCAGAGAAGATCAAGATACAATGAATACCCAGCGTGATATCAATTTATACCACTTGCTGTAGATCTATAAGACATTTATGAATGATATATCCTTGCCACGAATACCGTGTCCGAGCGGCCCAGCAGCGCGTCGAGAGCCTGTTTTAAAAGTTTAAGATGTGAAACCCTACATGTAAGAACAATTGACACAAATTGAGTATTCAGGCTTAGTAGACTCAACTCACAGCAATCAAATATGTTCTTCGAAAAACTCACATGGACAGGAAAATAACCTGATCTTTTAGTAAGACTATTGCAATATCAGCGACACACATTCACCAATTTTTCACCACTGTTTAATAAGGAGGTACAGGAGGGGGCGGTGGAACCATGGCTCCAGGCACATTTTGCACGGCGAAACCAGGTGGTGGTGGAGGTGGGAATGCTCCAGAAGGAAACATGGCCATATTGGGAGGTGGAGGCGGTATTCCCATCCCTACAGGTGGCATGCCTCCCATCACTGGCATCCCTTGTGGAACAACCGTTTGCGGCGGGTTGAAACCGGGGGGAGGTGGCGGCTGAGCAAGCACGCCCGCAAACTGCCCCTGATAAGGACCCTGGAACCCTGGCATAGGGGGACGAGCGCCAAAAGCCATCTGTACAGGAGGAGGCCGGGAGGTAACAGGAAGCGCGTTGTTTTTCCGTGCTTGTGCGGCGAGCAGACGTTCTGCTGAGGTGCCGTGACGCTCGCCTTTGCCGTCTTTCTTGAACGCATACTGCACAGTTATGGCCTTGTTCATCAGGAACTGGCCGTTCATGGACTCTGTCGCGGCGTCGGAAGACTCAAAGTCGGTATATGAGACAAAGCCATAACCTTTTGAAAGCCCCGTGCTAGGGTCTCGTGCAATCTATCAGATTCTGTTAGTGAAGCAGAAAAATGTTCGCGTACTGAATACGTGCCTTTGCTGTAGTAGCCATCATACCAAACGCGCTGAAAGTATCGTATAGTAGTCGCTCGTCCACGTTCTCGTCCAAGTTGCCGATGAAGAGGTTTGCTCCCACATCCAGTTGTTTTTTATCGGATGATGCCTGCATGAGACATATGATTAGTATAAACCTCTGAAACAGCATTAAAAACATCTTGCCTTGTTCACCCTAATGGGCTTACCCCATAGTTTTATCTGGTTCATGATTTTGCATGCATACTCGGCATCCTCCTCTGTCAAGAACTCACAGAAACCGTACCCCTGATGAGCCATTGAAATACGATCCTTTGGAAGATGCACGTTCACTATACATTGTCAATTCAAATATGTGGTGGATTGGACGACTTGCTCACCGACAGGTCCTGCTTGCAGCATCAACTCCCAAATAAGTGCATCAGTGCACCGTTCATCGAGATTACCCTATCATTGATGAATGAGTATGGAATTTTTTGGCATGAGGTTGAATGATGCACATACCAAGTATACAGTAGCCTCCTGGTTTCTATCATCTTGAGGTCTTCCGGACATTGTCACTGAATGAAGTTGTATTCCACCCAAATGCAAGTAAGGCCAAGAGAGTCTCCCACGGCCACATGATGTCCGGGGCATCCAAACTTCAAATATTATGAACACCAATTAGGCGAGTTCTGTCATCGATATCGTCACCCCTTCTGTCTCGTCCTGTATATATTATGCAGAGTAATTAATCGATCCTTCTCTATATTCAACACCATCCATTTCAATCACAATGACCATTACTCAAGAGTCCTCCTTACAATCCGTCAACGAGACCATTCTCCCTCGAAGATATCAAGAGGAGATTTTTCAACGCGCTCAAGAATGTAATGTCATTGCAGCGCTCGATACCGGCAGTGGGAAGACTTTTATCAGTATTTTACTCATCAAATGGATCGTGCTTCAAGAGAGCGCTCGCGGCAAAGTTATTGTTTTTCTTGTACCCAAGGTAGCTCTGGTTGAACAACAGGCCAACTTTATTGCTGCGCACACTCCTTTGCGAGTCAAGAAGTTTCATGGATCTCTCGATCTGGAGCTTACGGATCGTGCAAACTGGAGAACATCTTTCGAGAAGTCTGACGTTGTTGTTATGACTGGTATGCACCTCCGTCATGGCTTCCCTTTGGTGACCCATGTAACGTTACCAGCACAAATATTCTTGAACATAGTCACCCATTCACACTGGAGCATCGACAAGGTATTTAGCCAATCTCCTCTTGAAACTAACCTTTCTTACGCGCAAAACAGGTTTCTCTTCTTGTCTTCGACGAGTGTCATCATACTAGGAAAAATCATGCTTACAATGGCATCATGCGGGAATATTTCCAAATTCCGTCGTTCCAGCGTCCAAAGGTGTTTGGCATGACTGCCTCTCCAATTTGGAATCCAAAAGATGCTCAGGGATCTCTCATGACACTCGAGAGGAACCTTGACGCTATTGTCATTGCAGTCCGCGAGCATGTGTCAGAGCTACTTCATAATTCCCCCCGTCCCCTTGAGGTATTCTACTCCTTAGTTCTAGAATTCAAGACCTGACGAATTATTCACAGATCATCAAGGAGTACTACCCCCCGCCCACCAATTACATCTACCTGAATCCTAATCTATGGGACTGTGTATCTTTATTCCCCTCCACCGACGTTGCCATTCCATGGGAGAAGCTTCAGATGAAATATCATGTCACCCGAAACAGCCTGGGTCCTTATTGTGCCGACCTCTACCTATACCACGATATCAAAGCACGAATCTCCCAGATCGTTAATGACCTAGAAGCACCAATCAAGGACAAACCACGCATTAATTATGACGACGATGCATACCCTGGCATGGACATCGACGAATCGTCAGAAACTGCTATCGTTATTCCTCCTGACCTTGAACAAATTGACTTTATCCTCTGTGAATTTCGACCTTTCTTCGAAGATGATTCCCTGCCTACTGCTGTACCAATAACTGTACCACTCGCATGGTGCTCACCAAAAGTCAAGGCACTTGCAGAAGTGCTACTCGAACATTGTTCTCCGACTTTTCAGGGAATTGTATTTGTGGAGCAACGGCAGGTAGCGGCCTGTTTAGCGAAGATCCTTTCATGCATACCAGAGCTTCGAGGTAGTATTCGATGTGCGGAGCTTGTTGGCCATGGTGGTGGCCATGGGCACCGTGGTAAACACGCAGCCACCGCCAATGTGAAGGGGATGGGTCTCGCACGTCAGCAGGATGTTGTGAAGTCCTTCCGTGATGGTACTTTGAATTTGCGTGCGTCAATATCATGTTTGTCAACATGCTGATCTAAGGGTGCGCGTCGCAGTTATAGCAACGTCAGTAGCTGAGGAAGGTCTTGACTTTCCCGTGAGGATTGATTTTCATTTTGTTGTCATGCACCAGCTGATCTTCTCTCAGGCTTGTGACCTCGTAATTCGTTTTGATCCGCTACATCATATGGTCGGGTATGTACAATCGCGCGGTCGGGCACGCACCAAAACGTCTACTTTCGTCATTATGGTGCAAGAAGGTCATATGGCACACCTCAATCGTTACAAGATTTTTGTTGACAGCGAACCCGAGCTCAAGCGTGTTTATCAGAGCAGAGAAAATCCTGCTCGGCCGCCGACGCCGACGCCTTCCGACTCGGAAGAAGGTGAAGTAGAAGAGGAGAATCCGGTTGATCTAGCCGCCCGCGAGCGTTACATAGTTCCTTCGACGGGTGCTGTGCTCACATACGGTTCTGCTATCAGTCTACTGAACTATCTCTGTTCCCTAATTCCCCATGACGCATTCACGCCTACCCCACTTCCAAAGTACAGTGGTGATTACGCCACTGTGCTTGAGCTGCCATCCAGTCTACCTCTTCCTATCGATAAATTGATTTTCCGCGGACCACCTCGATGTTCTAAGCGAGAGGCCCGGCGCGCAGTAGCATTCATGGCTGTCAAGGAGCTTCACAAACTCGGAGTATTCGATGACTACCTTCTTCCGTCAGCTGGCTCCAAGGGGAGGAACTTAGAAGATGCCGACGGAAGAAAGCTTTTGGATGTGAGTGATGTGCCCGACATCATAGATGTTCCGGTGCGGGATCCTTGGACTCTGGGGCCGCGGCTGAGGATGCACGTCATTTCCATTGACGGCGTTGACGTTGCAGGACTCGTCACTGGCACGGAGTTACCAATGCTAGAGATCATGGGCGAAGGCTGCCTTGTTACAATGCGGTGCACTGACGAACTTGTATTTGACGAGGACGATGAATGGGAGAAGTTGGAGATGCTCAACGAGTATACCAAAATGGGCATCTGGTTTTGCATCACTGGCCGGCCCATCACTCTCCCTATCACTTGTTTCCTTGTTCCACTAACACCTCACAACTGTATCGACTTTGACGCAGTGGCGCGTGTTGTCCGTGATCCTTTAGGAACGCATGACTGGTCATCTGTAACTGAAGACGATTATCACCACACCCTGATCATGAACTGCAATCAGTTCGGACGAGCATTAGTTCTGCGCAAGATACGAGACGACTTGACAGCACTGTCTGTACCACCACCTGGCTCCCGTGAGTCTTCCTGCTCCACCTACGAAGAATTCTTCGTACAGAGATGGACCAGGAAGACCCGCGAAGCGGTCGTTCCGACCGACTGTCCCTTGGTTGAAGCCACTTACCTTCCACGTCATCCTTCTGGTCTGTATCGACCGATGCACCGCTTACAGGACCTTGACAAGTATAAGCGTCAAATGGCACGCCCGGGACTACTTGTCCCTCAAGGAGCCTGTCGACGCACGTATTTCTCGGAAAACGTGTACCGTGCATTCCTCTTCCTTCCACGCATATGTCGTCGTGCTACGGATCTGTACCGCGCTCAAGAAGAACGGTTCGAGTTAGGATTACCTGCCATTAAGGACGAGCTTCTCATTGAAGCATCGACTTTGCCTACGACAAGTGCAACGTGGAATAACCAGCGCTTGGAAACGCTGGGAGATTCTGTTCTTAAGCTTGCTGCAACCGTTCATGTCATGAACAAGTACCCCCACCGACACGAAGGGCAGCTGTCTCAGCTGCGCCAGAACAGTGTGTCCAATCGGACTCTATTGGCAAGGGCATTAGAGATTGGCCTTGAGAAGTACCTCACCTCGGAGGGTCAGAGTCTCCACGTATGGCGCTATACCATCGCAGAAGATGATGATCGCATGAAACCTTTCACATCCGCGAGACGGCATGCTCGTCGAGCATACCCTCGTCGAAGCTTACAGGACTGTATGGAGGCAACGTTAGGCGCAGCCTTTCTGCATGGTGGGATAGATATGGCGCTCCGTGCGGGAGACGCCTTGGGTATGACCGTGGGTGGCACTATCCCCTGGACGCTGCGATACTCTCGTCCGCCGGAACCATCGCCAGTGCCACCTCTTTTCGATGATCTTCAAGCCAATCTTGGATACGAATTTCATCGGGGCGATCTTCTAATTGAAGCTGCAACTCACCCTTCTTTCGCGACTACTGCGGGATCATCTTATCAGCGATTAGAATTCCTTGGCGATGGTAAGCAAACTCGACATTTCGCTTCTGCCAGTGACTGATAATATGATAAGCTGTCATTGACCTCGTCGTCATGAAGTATTTGTTCAACAAGTTCCCTGAAGCCACTTCAGGTCAACTCTCAGCTGCTCGCTCGCGAGCTGTGTGCGGGCCAACTTTAGCCTCTATCGCTGTGAGACGCCTCGGGCTTCACAAACATCTGCTTATCAACAACGTTGAACTAAGCACCGCGATCACAAGACACGTTCCCTTACTTATGTCTCTCTCCCCCGAGGATACCATCAGTAAGGGATGGAAATACGATCCGCCAAAAGCTCTGAGTGACGTGTTGGAAAGTATTGTTGGTGCAGTCTTAGTTGACACTCGTTTCGACTTTGAGAAAACGGCGGTCATAGTCGAAGCAGTAATCAACGATGTGCTAGAAGTTCTCACGACGGATCTACCTCGGGATCCTGTGTCTGAGTTAATGGTCTGGGCAGCTGCAGCAGGATGCAGGCGGATATCCTTCCAGTAAGTTCCCTAGAAGAATGCTTAGGAACCTCATGACTCATTATTTTGCTAGGAAGACTCAGAGTAACCCCGATCTTCGGCGAAACGATAGCGTCTCTGTGGTTGTGCATGACATAGTGGTTGTCGGTCCTATTACAGCCACCAACCTATCTTTGTCGAAAGGTCTTGCAGCAGAACGCGCACGTACTGTTTTGGCTGATCCAACGTTTGACAAGTCTCTCGAAAAGTTGTGCGATTGCGTGCGGGACTTGGCTGCTGCCGTCCCAGAAGTGGCAGAAGCTATCGTTGCTGATGATACCACTCCCTCGAAGCTCACTGATGAGACTGAAGAGGGCTTTGCTGCTATTGCCAAGCAGAAATTTCTCGATGGAGAGGCTGAATCTGTTCAGAACCATGATGAGTACGACGACGATGTGGTGGATATGGATGTGGAGGAATAATTAGCAAGGCATGTCGAACAAATTTTGTTATTACTTTTTTAGGCGCGTACAGTCCCGAAGATATTCCCAGCCTGTGCGGAAGCAGTGGAGTTTCCGTCCTGGGTGGGCTGGTTCTGGGCATCCGTACATGATTGTTGTACTATACATACGAGTAGACTTATTTATGCAAAAACATGTGCATGCTCTGAGTCAGCTAAGGTTTGTCTATGAGAAACAAACAGGGCCAAATAAGCGGCGTAGTCTTGACTCTTGAACGGCATTGAGTACTTTCCAACGTCCTTCTAACCTTTATTTGATAGACGTAAGAATCCACTACCATGGGGGACGATTACCCCACGTTGTTCCGTGCGCGCGAGCTTGAACTGTGATAACTCTTTTTACTGACAATGTTCACCAGGTTCGGAACAGATGAGCTTGATGCAGTTCCTTATCCCAACTGAAGTTGCCCATGACACAGTTGCAGAGCTCGGTGAACTGGGAAATGTTCAATTTAAGGATGTGCGTGCGCCCTGTTTAGCAGTTGTCATATTACTGAATGATACTACAGTTGAATCCTGCTGTCAATCCCTTTCAACGTTCCTTTGTCGGTGAGATACGGAGAACGGAAGAAATGGCACGACGTGTTCGGTTCTTTGAATCTCAGATTCAGAAGGAAAAGGACGTGGTTCCTATCCGTTCTTTATATGATTCAGCATCGTTGGTCACGGTTGGACCGAGTGCTGCGCATAATATTGACGAGCTTGATGTTACACTCGCTGCGCATGAGACGCGGCTGGTGCAGATGAATGATAGCTATAAGACGTTGAGTGAGCGTACAAGGGAGCTGGTGGAGGCCCGGCATGTTCTCCGAGAGACTGCTGTGTTCTTTGAGAAGGCAAGTCTTGTTCGATTGACGGGTCCGTGTACATCTTGAACTGACTCACGGCATGCAGGCTGAAACCCAGCAGACTGATATTAGGACTTCTTTTGATGACAGCTCGGCACCTCTTCTGCAACATGATGACCGGGAACAACAGTACTCATCCACTGTACAGTTTGACCTTGAGTACGTCCATGGATGCCCTTGCAATCATTGTATTGACATGAAGGTAGATTCGTTGCTGGCACTATCGACCGTACTCGTATATCGACGTTCGAGCGTGTCTTATGGCGTGTCCTAAGGGGTAACCTGTACATGAATCACACGGATATCATAGAGCCCTTCATCGATCCTGCTACTGGCGCTGAGACGCGCAAGAATGTGTTCATAATTTTCGCGCATGGTGACGCCTTACTTGCAAAGATACGAAAGGTGGCAGAGTCGATGGGCGCGACGCTATATCCAATTGATGCTAATGCCGACAAACGATCGGATTCTCTGCGCGAGGTCACCGCGCGTTTGGAAGACCTGGAAACAGTGTTGTATAATACAGGTGTCAACAGACGCAGCGAGCTGGTAAGAATCGGAGAGCATCTGGCTAGGTGGCAGGATGTCGTTCGCAAGGAAAAGGCGATCTATGAGACAATGAATCTTTTCAACTACGATGTCAGGAGGAAGACACTTGTTGCCGAAGGTTGGGTCCCAACAAGGGACCTTACCATGATCCATATGGCACTCCGTCACGCCACGGTAAGACAGTTGCATATTCTAGATGAGCTTTTTATTCACGCATTCAATCTCAGGAGGAGTCTGGAACGAGCGTTGTTCCTATTTTGCAAGAGTTGCGCACGAGCAAAACACCACCAACCTTCACGCGTACCAATAAGTTTACTGAAGGCTTCCAGACCATCATGGACGCTTACGGCATTGCAACCTACCAAGAAGTCAACCCTGGTCTGTTCGCTATCATTACGTTTCCTTTCTTATTCGCCGTGATGTTTGGTGATATTGGGCATGGCTTGATTATTTTCTTTGCCGCGTTGTACATGATCTTCCAAGAAAAGAAGTGGGCGAGACAGGAACTTGATGAGGTGAGTCAACTTCGTGGTTGGTACACACGCAGCACTTAACTTTAATTGTTGTGCGTACCAGATCGTTGGCCAGTTCTTTTAGTAAGTTCTAACACGATTGAATCGATGCCCTTGCTAACATCGACATCAGTGGTCGATATATCATTCTTCTCATGGGCATGTTCTCCGTCTACACTGGCCTCATGTATAACGACATTTTCTCCAAGAGTCTCCACATCTGGCACTCAGGATGGGACTTCCTTGAGGCCGAACCGAATGGAGCTTCATATGCCCTTTCTAACGGTCATATATATCCCTTTGGGGTGGACCCTGCCTGGCACGGTGCGGATAATGGGCTCGTATTTACAAATTCATACAAGATGAAGATGTCGGTCGTGCTTGGAGTCATTCATGTATGTTCTCATTTCTACTGTGGGGTAGCTCCATTATCACGCTCAAACTATCACGTTTTCCAGATGACGTTTGCCCTTTGTCTACAACTCCCCAATCACATCAAATTCAAACGCCCACTTGACATTTATGCCAATTTCATTCCCCAAATGATCTTTTTGCAGTCAATTTTCGGTTATTTGGTCGTATGCATCCTTTACAAATGGTCGATTGATTGGTCCACTCGAGACACGGAGCCTCCCTCATTGTTGAACATGCTAATTGCGATGATCCTGTCACCAGGGAAGGTAGATTCGACTGCACAGCTATATCGTGGCCAAGGTTTCATTCAAGTTGTGCTTCTTCTACTCGCGGCGGTCTGTGTGCCCTGGATGTTGTGCATGAAACCGTACTTCCAATGGAAGGAGATGCAAAAGATCCAGGGTCAAGGGTACGTTGGACTTGGTCACCGTAGCGGTGGGCCTCGTGAAAGTGCAGATGAAGTTCTGGAAATTGAGGAAGAGGGTAATGGTCGTGTCATTGTGGAGGAGATGGAAGAAGAGCATGTACGTTATTATCAATTAGCAGATAGGGGGTGCTGTCGTTACTGATCGTTATCTACAGGAACAACACGACTTCAGCGAGGTGGTAATCCATCAGATAATCCACACCATCGAATTCTGTCTTGGCTGTATCTCGCATACCGCATCTTATCTTCGGCTATGGGCCTTGTCACTGGCGCATGCTCAGCTGTCTGAGGTGTTGTGGTCCATGACAATCGAGAAATTTCTAGGGGTGTCCGGTATCTTCGGGACGATCGCCCTCGTAATGGTGGTTGTTTTCTGGTTCTCAGCAACGGTGTTCATTCTGTGCATCATGGAGGTGCGTGTTGCAACGTGCCCATCAGGCGTGGATCAGATATACTCATGCTTCCTTTTCTTCGTGACATATTCCCATCCAAAAACAGGGTCTCTCGGCATTTTTGCACGCGCTTCGTCTGCACTGGGTAGAAGCGAACAGCAAACATTACCAAGGAGAGGGATATGTACGTGATGCAATTTCACATCTATTTCTATGTGCGTGTAGTGCGCGTGCTGATGCATTTTTTCTAACTTACAGTCGTTCACGCCGTTGAGCTTTGCTAAGCTAGACGAGAAGGAGTGACCATACATGTTACCCATATTCTTTTCTGATGTCCTGTAGGTATGATATCGAGCAATAGGACGGTTAGATAATTCAAAGATGCGGGGTAAGGCAGTGAGAGTAGATGCCCCACATTGCCCTTTGCACAGCTCGGTGGCAGTGACGTAAGATCACCGATCTTGCCGGTTCACCGCTTTTGTCGGCCGGCGCAAGGTGAGATAATTTAGATTATCTAGATTTTTCCAACTCCGCAAGAGGCTGTAGCCTTATATCGCATGGAGCGTTGCCTGATCGTTTTTCTTCACTTGTCTCTCACTTCTTTTTCTTGCTCTTCTTCATATCTCAATAGAGGTTCGTCCTCCTCTCTATATAATCTTTCGTGACTGATCCGTTGTTTTTCAGGCATCTAGCCACTCTGTAGACATAGAGCTCGCTCTTGTAGCTTTCGTTTGCTTAATCCCAACTTCATAGAAGAAAACTTACTTTCAACGTCTCAACTAAAGGTATGTTTATGATCTCGCGTTCTTGTGTTCTCTGCGCTCATAGCCAGTTCAGATACTAGAAATGCCTGCTGCAACCGCTACCGCACCTGCTATTCCTTCTCCCGCCTCTCTCAAGGGTCCCGTTGACAGTCAAATCGACGTGGCCACTCTATTTGTGGCTGACAAAGCTACCCGTGATGCAGCCGCAAAGATTCTGGCTTCGGCCGTGCAAAATGACGGCCCTGCCGCCATTGCCGCTGTCGGTTTCGTCGAAGCCGCAGTCAAGGCTCTTGCTGACAAAAAATCTGCTGCTGCTCGTGAGGGCGCAGCCGATGCTGTAGTCGTCCTTGCTAAGGCGGGCGCTACCAAAGCTCTTGAACCCACGTTCGTCGATTCTGGTCTCTATGCAGCTCTAATTGAGGGTTTCGCCGACAAAATGCCTGCCCCTCGTAATGCAGCCGTCGAGGCAGTTCGGGAGTTTGTAGCCACCATGAACCCATGGGCTACCGGTCTTCTTCTTCCCGCACTTCTTCACGAAATCAAAACTGCCGGTAAATGGCAAGTGAAAACTGGCTCGCTTATTGTCCTGAACCAGCTCGTTGTGTCTGCACCCCTTCAAACCGCTCGTCTGATGCCCGACATCGTTCCTATTCTTGCTGAGGCTATCTGGGATACCAAAGCAGATGTGAAGAAGGCTGCACGCGATTCCCTTACAAAGGCTACTGCGTTGGTTTCGAACAAGGACATCGAACGCTTTATTCCGGCTCTTATTAAAGCTCTCATAAATCCTGTCGAAGAGGTGCCGAATACCATTCAGCTCCTCTCGGCTACTACATTCGTTTCCGAAGTAGATTCTGCTACTCTTTCCTTGATGGTTCCGCTTTTGTCTCGTGGTCTCCTAGAGAAGCTCACTGCTACAAAGCGTAAGGTTGCAGTGTAAGTGTTGAACTCTTCATTTCCCAGACACGGATCTCATCTCGCACATAGTATCGTCGACAACATGGCCAAGCTTGTAGACTCTCCTGTCACTGTCCGTCCATTCTTGCCCAAGCTCCTCCCAGGCTTGATCAAGGTCGAGACTACCATTGGTGACCCCGAGGCTCGTGGCGTGGTTGGCAAGGCCATTGCCACTCTTCGCCAAGTCGGTGAAGTCCCCGCTGAAAGCGATGGTACCGACCTCCCTGCACTGAAAGTTGCAGAGGCATCACAACTTACCTCATCCCTCGCCTCTATCTACAAGAAAGCAGGCGCTCCTACTCTCTCTACCACTGACGCTTCTGCCGTCTATGTCTCGCGCCTTGCTGCTAACCTTGTTAATGCCAAGAACTTCGACGTTCCTGAGTGGGATACACTCGCACCTTACCTCGCATTCCTTACCCCCACTCCTGACCCTGTTTCCATTTCAAGGGAATGGGTCGTCCGCTCTGCTAGCGAGGACACTGAAGATGACACAGTCCCTGACGATGAGGAGGAAGGTGAAGACCTGTGTAACTGCCAGTTCTCCCTTGCCTACGGTGCAAAGATTCTCTTGAATACCGCTACCCTCCGCCTCAAACGTGGTCACCGCTACGGTCTCTGTGGTAAGAATGGTACAGGGAAGTCAACCCTCATGCGTGCTATCACCAACGGACAGGTTGAGGGTTTCCCCTCCCCTGATGAGGTTCGCACATTCTATGTCGAGCACGACATCGATGGCAGTGAGGCCGACACGTCGGTCCTTCAGTTCATCCTTTCTGATTCACGTATTCTTGCTGGCGAGGCTGAAGTTATCGATACCCTCGCTTCCGTCGGTTTCAGCGATGAGCGTCAGAAGCATGCCATTGGCAGTTTATCCGGTGGATGGAAGATGAAGCTCGCTCTCGCCAGGGCCATGCTCTTTAAAGCTGACATCCTCCTCCTTGACGAGCCCACCAATCACTTGGATGTCGTCAACGTTGCTTGGCTCGAGAACTACCTTGTTAGCCTAAAGACCTGTACCTCCATCATCGTCTCGCACGACTCTAGCTTCCTCAACAACACAATCACCGATGTCCTCCACCTTAACCGCTTCAAGGTCAAGAGATACCGCGGTAACCTAGAGGCTTTCGTCAAGGTCGTCCCTGAGGCGAAGTCTTACTACACCCTTGAGGCTGCTGAGGACTATAAGTTCAAGCTCCCAGACCCACCTTTGCTCGAGGGTGTCAAGACCAAGGAGAAGAGTTTACTTAAGATGCGCAAGGTTGGCTTCCAGTACCCCACGCAACCCGTCCAGCAACTTTACGATATCAATCTACAAGTCTCTCTTTCGTCTCGCGTTGCTGTACTTGGTCCCAACGGTTCGGGGAAGTCGACACTAGTAAAGCTCCTTATCGGCGACATGGAGCCCAACAAGGGTGGTGAAATCTGGAAGCACCCCAACTTGGTCATCGGTTACGTTGCTCAGCACGCCTTCCACCATATTGACCACCACCTTGACAAGACTCCTCTCGAATACATGCTCTGGCGTTACCAGACCGGTGAGGATTTGGAAGAGATGCAGAAGGCCAGCCGTCAAATTACCGATGCTGAAGCACAAAAGATGAAGGACGGTTCCCTCTATGTTCACGAGGACGGGTCGAAGAGGTTCATCGAAGAGATCGTTGCGCGCAAGAAATTGAAGCAGTCCTACGAGTATGAGGTTTCTTTCAAGAACATGAGTTCTTCGGAGAACGTGTGGATGCCTCGTGATGAACTTATCAAGCGTGGCTTCGAAAAGGTTTGCATTATTCGCTTCTAGCAACTGCTTAATGCTGACGGTTCTCCTCTTTGCAGAAAGTTCTCGAGGTAGATACTCGCGAAGCCCAACGTCTTGGTCTCTTGCGCCCTCTTGTCCGTCGGGAGATTGAGAAGCACTTTGCTGACTTCGGTCTTGAGCCCGAGTTCGTGTCACATAACACTATGAGGGGTCTGTCTGGTGGTCAGAAAGTCAAAATCGTTCTTGGTGCTGCTACATGGCGCCGACCCCACGTCATCTGCTTGGATGAGCCGACTAGTACGTTCGCTAACTTTTTTATTCTTTCTTTCACTTATGTCCCACGCAGACTATCTTGATCGTGAGTCCCTTGCTGCACTCATCGAGGCCTTGAAGGTCTTCGAGGGTGGTGTGCTCGTTATCACGCACAACAGGGACTTCTCTGAGTCCCTCTGCCATGAGGTGTGGGCCATGCGTGATGGTCATCTCGAGGCTTCCGGTCACAACTGGGTCGAGGGCCAGGGTTCAGGTCCTCGCATTGACAAGAAGGATGGCGAGGAGGAGGTTCAATATGATGCCATGGGCAACAAGATCGACAACAAAAAGACAAAGAAACTGACGTCAGCTGAACAGCGCAAGGTCAGTCCGCTTCCTTTTTTTCTCTCCGAATTACGCTCAGTTTTGATTTTTACAGCTTAAGAAGGAACGCATGGCTCGTAAGAAACGGGGTGAAGAAATTACCGATGATGAGCTTTAAGTTGTCTACCGGTCGTGGTATTATTTGATATGTTCTTGTGTGCCCCTCATCATGTATTCGCATTCATGCCATTTGTTGTGTTGTTACCCTCGGGCTGTTATTATGTACCCTGTTCACTATCTTCATATAATGGATTTATGGATTCTGTCTCATGTCTTGGTATAAGCGCGTGTGGCACGTGCTCCAGCTGGGGCCATGTTATGGGGCCATGTTAATTACTGCGAACGTACAGCTTGGAGTTTGTGCTTCTTCAAGTTCTTGAACTTCGTGCCTTTAGTGGGTTGTTCACGTCCCGTTCTCTTTACGATCTGCGAAATGCCCTACCTTGACGACCAAACCTTCAATTTTCATACCAGAGACATCGGCACGCAGCTGACTCCGAACGCTACTCAGAAGACAACTTTAATCGTCGCAGGCTGCTATGTTATACTTATCGCTATTCTCTGGTGAGCGTCTAACCAGCCCCCCTGCAATGGCCACGGTTGAGCCTTTTGTTGCAGGCATGTCCCAGTTTTGAGTTGGATTAGTGCGTACCTCTTCATGTCATAGTACCTTCTGCAACTCCCTGATGTGTTCTGGATCTACACGCAGTATACCCTTTCAAGTATGTTCCTCTTAAAAATCTGAAAGGTTGTACGTTGATGTGATTGTAGACTGCTTACTGTGGGCTTCCATGAGGTAGGCTCGTCTCACCGCTGCTCAAGACATGAGGCCTTGAGGCGTCAAGTTATTCCTAGATGAGCCATGCAATCACCGGTATCTTGACGTGCGCTACCATTCATTCGGTCGAGCTTGATCGTTAGTTCACTGTCTTTTATTTCGCCATTAAACCTCTACTTACTCCATCACCATTCGCACAGCCGACGAAGGCGGTGAGACCCGCATGTCGGGCGGTATACCATGGATCACCCTTCCTGCTGGATACCTCGGGTCCTCATTCATCGGCGCTTGTCTTATTGCATGCGGATTTGATACCAATGCGAGCAAAGTAGCTTGTCTTGTTCTCGGTGTATTTTTCCTCTTCACGTTGTGGTGGGCGCGCAGGAATTGGCTGTGAGTATTGTTCCTGCATTGGTCAACTGGAGAAGGACGGATACTGAGCGGATTACGAAGGACATGGCTGCTCATTCTTGGAGTGTCTGGCATGATTGTGGTGTTCTGGCTAGTAGCAGACAGTGTTGCATTGCGTTACTTCGTGAGTTGTTCTGGCCGTTTCTCATATTCCAGGCTAAACCTCTCAATAAGATCTTGTTCATTGGTGTGATGTCAGACTTATATGTGCTGTGGGACGTAATAGGTAGGTCTACCCTCATGGTTTTCACGCATCAGACTAATACGTTCCTCCAGATGATACCATCGCGCGGAAAGTTAACAGTTCTGATGCCTCGGCCTTCGCTCGGGTTTGTGGCTGTTTCCCATCTCAAGGTCAAACCCTCTACCTCTGGTGAACGTTAACCCTTGCTGATACTCCTATCAGCATGGGGCCTCATTTGGCTTATAATAGCCTTTATTTTCTTTGCCGCTGGCGTCCTCGTGGGACTTGCTGCATTCAAGGTTCTTCCCTCCACCTCCCTCGACAGGACAGCACTAACGAGTAAAATATGTTAGGAGTCTTCGTCAGAACAGCAATCGGAAGCTGCGCACTTCCTTCCTGCTCCAGGATCGAGCGGTGCTATGGCGTCTGCACCATTGCCGGGTGTCCTTGTAATGATTGTTACAGCCTTCTCGTGGAAGCTGTTATTGTGATTCTGAAAATCACAGCCAGTGCTTGGGCTTAGTGGTTCCAGATATCATACTTTTGTAGCTTGTATCGGTTTTAGACGCAGAATGATGTTTTGTATTCCAACGACTTCATGTTAATACTGTTTTGACCCGTCTTTTGTGATCCGAATACTATTTGATGACTTTGTCCTGCACTATATATAACAAGGACACTTGCATAATTTAGCCCAACTCCGGCCGGTGCTTTGATTATGTAAACGTGTGCTCCATCTTTTCCACTCTGATCGTGAATGATACACCTTGTTGGGTTTAATGGCACTTGCCTGGTGCTGTTTGTAATGGCGCAACGGTCGAGGAGGTGAGAGGTGTACGCGTCCCTTTAAAAAACGAGGTTCTCCGCATCTGACATTCTCTACTGCGTAAATGTTGTATAGAACTAACGATCCTTTGTAAAGTTGTATACATCGTTGTATTCAAGTCAGTGATAGTAGATTGCTCTTATACAAAGCTAGCTATTTATTATTGGGTATATTTTCACTGTACGCGCTCAGTGAATCTCGTCTTGAAGAATGTGATTGCAAACTCCTAAAGGCAGTAAAGAGTAAGTCATCATCGATTCGTGTAATTATATGCATACCTCATCATAGGTTTGCTTTAAGCTCGGACGATCCAGCATTCGCTGGGCGTATTTCATGAATTTGGCAAATTTGGGTCCTTTTAACTCTTCGCCCAACTTGTACCCCATCCCGACGGGGAACTTCCCTGTTTCCAATTAATCAGATTCAACTTCACGGTAAGGGGCGTGAGTGGGTGTTCTACCTATGTCAGTTTTGGTGATGATCTTGAGCGCTTCGAATTGCGGAGAGATGCATGCATCTGCGATAGTGTAGTGATCTCCAACCGCGAAATCTCTTCCCTCCTCGAGAAGTTCTTGAATGAATTCAATCCCCTTTAGGATATTGTCATATGGCTCTTTCCCTTGAAAGAACGCGTAGCACGGTCCCTCGATGTGTTTAGTAGTCGCATCGATAAAGAAACGGACTTTGGCACGCAAAACAAGATCCTTCGGTAGGAGGCCAGAGTCCGGATAGAGATCTGCCACGAACTCAAGGATGACATTCGATTCTGCGATTTTAGCGGACAGGGGCGAAGGATCATCGGGCTCGACGTTGGGTCCTCCATATGTCACAGCGGGCACCTATAGTCATAATGTCACACTCATCTGAAATGGACATAAAATTGTATCACACATACCTTACCGGCGGGGTTCACTTTACCAGCGAACCACTCTGGTTTATTCTGGAAATCAACTTGGTAGCTTTTGTAGGGTGCATTGGCTTCAATAAGAGCCAGTTCAATCTGTCAATTTGCGTCAGACTCGTAAGATGGTGTCACCAGTCATTTCACCTTCAGGCTATAGGGTGAGAGCTGTAGAGTGTGGGTCAGGCAAGTTTTCCACTTTACTCTCCGTCGTTCCTCACCTTGTGAAGGTACAAAGTCAGCTGTTCGGACATGATGATTTGAGTGTTTAACAAAGGGATGGATGCTCAGGTTTATATATAACACAAGCAGAGCTTCAGGCCCGGCCGCATCGGTCATCGCATCACTGTTTGTGAGCTGATATTGGGTACTGCTAGAGTTATTTGTAATCAGGGAGGGTTGCTACGCGGGAATGAAACTTACTAATTAACAGACTAGTCGGAGGTCAATCATAATATCCCGATAACTTGGTGAATGAGTCAGTTGCTGACTGAGATTTACCTGCTGGTTCACGGCATACATCAACATTACAAACTTAATCAACAACTGAACTTACTAAGAAAATTACATGTCACGGAGCAAGTACTGGTAATCGTAGTATCAGGAGAAAGCAGTAGCGCTCGGCATCTGCCATCACACTCGAGGTACTATGATCATTGATCATCAGATTTATAGCCTCAATGAAAGTTTCAACTCTGTTTACATCCCTATAAGTATACTTTTGATGGTGGGGCTTAGTCCGTCATAGGTAGCCTAACACTTACCAACGTTCATCGAACAATTGAGCCTTAGCCCTTTACGGCCCACTTGAAGGGATCACCGTGACAGTCAAATTGACTACTCACAGTGGCGCAAGCAAAAGAAAGTCTTATGATGTTGGGAATGAAGATGAACAAAAGTGCTTGCTGGCTACATCCAACTTGAAACACTCGTCCTCTGTGGAAATTACGCGGAACCACGAGTCCACAACGAAAATTAGCACTAAAAAAAATATCTCGGAAGCAGTGCTGGCATGTCGTTGGCAAGTGCGGCGATTGAATCGATGATGGCCCGTTCGAGATCAATCGTTTGCAGCAATTACCTGCTTACATAATAATAAATTACCACAAGTAGGGAGTTGGGAGAGACTCACTTTGGAATAGGGTGCTTTTGCATTTGACGATTTTCCTTCAGCTCCGGCTCACGGGCCACGGGTTTGTCTGTAGGGCCTGGCCGTCTATAGTTCGATGGACATAAGAACATATAAACATGACGCCGCTCAGCATCATCATTGCGCCGGCCTGCAACTCGCGTAACTCACAACTTTGTATCAATAAGTTCAAAGCCTATTCCTCTTACCTAGTTTCTACTATAACTTCGAGAAAGAATGGATCCCTATTCGATGCTATTCAGATATTCCGTTTTTCCAGAGGAACCTAGAGACCGGAAAGTGGAAGGAGCAGAGAGTGGATTAATTGGCGAGCAGATTCCATGGGGTAATGTCGGACCCATTCGCGAGAGCTTCCTATTATATGTTAGTAATGTTGTCGTTCTTGTTAGCCCGAGCTTGTCTGACAGTACTATACTGTACATCTTTACCTCGTTGGTTACGGTTTTTTTTGAGATGATGCTAGGATCAGTAATTTATTGGGGTCTATACAGATCCGTTCATGTGCAACAGAAAGCAGCGGTACCATTTAAGAGTGGGCGGTCTGTTGCCGATACAGTGCCATGCGCGCTGCCTTCTGACTCAAACCCATTCCAGGTTGCTTGGTGGCAGCATCTCAAAAGACCCATGACAGAAACAGGTGCCTGCGCACTGTGCGGAAAGATCGAAAGTCAGTCACTAGACTTTCCTGACGACTGGAAGCTGCTAGGAATAAGCGAGTCGGGGGCTGGCGCCGTTACGATTGCACTGGCGACTACATACCTGCGGCTCTAGTTGCTTTCAGAACATACTCTTCGATCTGTGCAACTCCACAGTATTGAAATAGACAATATCTGGATATACAGAGCTATTCACTTTGCTTTCACTATCATAGAGACAGACACCAGAACAGCATGAGTACACGTAGGGACAACACAACCTACCTCCACCAGCGAATTATCTCCTGCCACCATGGTCTCTCTCCCTCTCATTAGACACCCTCCTGCGCCTATCACCTCCAGAAGGTCGCTCGTTCCGCTCTCTCTCACGATAATCGTCCCGCCGTTCATATCCAACATCCCGCCCACCTCGATCCCGTACATCCATATCCCGCCTGCGAGGCGGAGGGGACCGGTCATCTCTTCGGTAGCGAGGAGAATCGCGACGGGTATATCCACGTCCGTCCCTTTGTCGCGGGGGAGGCGATGGGGATGGAGTGCGGGAGGAATAGCGTCCGCCTCGACGTGGAGGAGGCGAGCGAGAGTCATCTCGAGCACCACGGCGTGGGGGCGGGGGCGGAGTGCGTGAGTCATCTCGGGCGCCACGGCGTGGGGGTGGGCTACGTGTGTCGTCCCGCCCATCACGACGTGCGGCGGAACGACGAGAATCGCCTCGCACACTACGGCGCGGCAGAGAACGTGAGTCATCCCGCCCTCTGCGAGGGGGAGAAGGAGTTCGTCGACGCCGCCTAGAGTCTACAGAAGATTCAGAATCTGATGGGGAAGTGTCCGAGCCAGAGTCGGACTCGGAATCAGAATCAGAATCAGATGAATCGGAGTCGCTGCTAGATGAACTCGATTCTTGCTCCAACATGGCACGTCTTTGTTCCATAATGAGGCGTGGAGCATTCTATTGCAGAAAGAATGAGTCACTTCAGTGCCTCGGGGCTGTAGACTTGACATACCTTAAGGTACTCTCTCATTTCCTCAGTGAGAATACCAAGTCCAATACTCGTGAAGTAGTTGATGGAGAACCGTGTGTTTTTTGGATTGTCCATTGGGAACATGTCCTTGGTTGCATGTTTGATCTGTTCATCCTTGAACCTCTCCGCGAGCGTCTTCAATCCCATACTCTCCATCATTTCTTGCATCATAATTTTGATGAAAATCCGACTTGAGCTCGTCGTATCCTCCTCGTTGATCTTAACACACTCGAGCACGATCCAGGAGATAGCGTCCGTCGCAAGCATGTGCCCGAAGAAACGAGAAATATTGCGTAGGCGATTAGTCTCGTACCGATGGATTGTCGTGTAGTAATTGACGAAAGCCTGCTCAAGAGCATCCGTCCAAACACGGTTGAGTTTACTGAAGCGCTCTCCAACAAGACCGTAAAATGTGGAGTAAGAACGTTCTTGAGAGCAACATTCGATTACCATGTTGATGAGCTCAATCTAAAAGCATAGTCAAGCATCTGTGAAGTGTTGACTATACGGCCACGTACCTCATCGCCTTCTTTGATCTGTACTTTGAGGAGCTTATGTACAGCTTCTTCATAATTGAGGGCATTCATGATAGTCAAGTAGATCGTTCTACGCAGGTTCACGAGATTGGTCTCTGTGCGGTCTTCGATGCCTTCTTTGTCCGCGACCACTGCATGACATGAACTCACAACTCGAGATATGATGCAGAATGGAACAAACCTTCATCTTCATCCTCGCTAGACGATTCTTCAGAGCCAGATTCTTCGTCCTCTGAACCTTCCCCTAGAATCTCAGCCTTAATAGATTTATACTTTTCCTCGTTCTCCAGATAATTAGGATCAAGCTTGAAGATATCTGCATGCAAAATTCAGGTAAAACTTCCTCTGTTAGAACATGAGCACGCACTTAGTCCTTCTTGAACCTGAAGCTCTTCCTCAAGCTGGATTTGATGTGTAATCTGCTCTTCTTCTTCAACCAAGTCAAGGCCTTCAGGAAGGATTGGGTTGTCCTTGTACTTATCCTTCCGAGTTTGCATCAGGACCTCGATCATATATTGAACCCTGTGGCTGATTGACCCTTCGTTTAAGACAGCACGGAATCGCTCAAAGACAGTCGCATTGGCCTTTGGTGAGTTTTCAGCTAGGAAGGCGCCTACTTCGCGCATGAAGCCGACAGCAATTTCAATCGAGTCATCGGTGGGCCGCTCGAGAAGAAGAACTAGGATTTGGAGAGCTATGATTTCGTGAGCGACGGCTTGATTAACGAGATGAGCGATAAAAGTCGTTGTTGAGTGGCATACAATCTTGGAAGGTGACGTGAGCAATCTCGAAATTCGACTGTAACTTTCAGATCTGTTTACCTTGTCATTTCGCTTGAACGATCGTCTGAATTGACTAACCAAACGAGTGAGAACAAGTTCTCCCACTTGGGGAAGTTTTGTGTTGATGACGGCCACCACAGCAGCAAATACAGGCGTAAATGGCAAACTTGATGACTGCGCCTTCATGATGCTCCGGGAAAAAAGGCCTCGACCGCGGATGAGATTTTCGGAGAAGAGTTCAGGGACAATTTGCTTTATATTCGCAATATTAACTCGGTTGACAATACCAGTGAGAGATTTGCGGAGGGCATCCCAAGACAATCGCTGGTATTCCGGGCTGGTTTTATCATTGGCGGCGGCGGCTTGTAAGGCACGTAGACGTGCAGGGGGCATGTATACCCCGCCAGAGCGTGAGCCTATGAGCTTGGCGAATTCAGCCTTCTTCTCTGCTTCGTCCTGTGCACCGTCCTGCATTCTGGAATTTGACGCTTTTTCGAGGTTCATGGCTGCTATATTTGCAGCGAGTTGCCTCTCTCTTTCGGCCCGTCGAATGGGGTCCACATCACTTACACGAGGGAGGTCTATATGAACCCGTGACGGTGACTGCGAGCGACGACGAGTTGCCGGTGGAATGCCATCTGGTTCACCAGGTGAGCGAGAACGAGACCTGAAAATATTTTAAGCATTTAAAATACTTCAAAAACACGATCTAAGTACCTCTTTCTACGCCCAGAGGAACCGTCTGAAGCAATTTGAGGGGGTAGGTCTGTTGTCGCCATCGTCGTCCGTAATGAACTGAACTCGTGGGAGTTCTTTCAATGCTATACGCTTAGTCAGCAGCACACTAGTACAAGTCTACTGGTGAAATTTGGATACTACACCCAGCATGGCTGACAAATATACACCTCCCAGTCATATCACGCCCGCTCATGCCGCCGCCAGATACTGCATATCATGCACGGGTCATGGACATTAGGTTCCTCTTTTACACTTCCACCATGCAGCAATACGTACGGTCACAATGCCATTTATTGATGTCAGTATTGGACTCACGTTGCTGACAACAAGTAAGAAGACCTGCTGTGGCCTGTAGAAGTTCTATCGGTAGTCGATGGATATACAGTTCCATCGGCATTACGTCGGTGGGATGCGCGAACGTGAACGAAAGAAAGACGATGTATGGATCTCATTGGGCATGTTCATGCTCTTGATCCTGAATGTTTGAGTTGAGCAAGTCTGGGATCATTAGGCTATGCTAGCCGGACCGCTATGGAGGTCTCGGCATCCATTACTAGGGTGAGTTTCAACTTTTGGGTAGCTGAATTACAGTCTAGTGAAAGTGCTATGAGAGTTAAGTATCCTGAAGCGCATGTTCCCGATGTCATGATTGTCAGTGCCATCTTCCACAGAACCCAAAAAACATCATCAATTCGACTGTGAAACACTGGTTCATGATACCTGTAATAGAGAAGTTAGGTATGCTGATGATGCTTATAAGAGAATTCGTACACGAGCGCTGATCTCCGTGAAGTTCGGTACTCGAACCAGGGGGTTTCGAAGTTAAGTTTCCACCCCGAGTTGATTGCTTTCATTCTACTCACTTCAGGAGGACACCTACAAGTACAAGTGCGCTACATAGAGCCTAGTACCCAGATCAATAACCTCGTATTCGCCGCTATGACCTATTAGCATCTGGAAATCACTGAATCGCGGCGACTGGCAATATCTTGTAGTGAGCTATCACGAAGGCAAGGATGTCCATTGATCAAACTCGATGCGAGACTTCCAGGCATTGTAGAATTCATCGGTGTGTGCTTTATGTATGATACTCATATTGAGAAACGCAGCTTCAGTTTCCTTGCTGAAGTTCGTCGTGAATTTCGATACTCGTCGATCTGAAGCACGTTTCTAGACGAACAAGGTTCAAGTTCAATTTCCATGACCAAGTGCATAGGTCAAGGTAACGGAGCACTTACCCACAATAAGTAACCTTTCCCACAATTGCGAGCAACGACTCAATACGGTCCAAAGAAACTTTCCTCAATGGTGTGTCCGTCTGAAAATCTACCACTGGTACCCGGAAAGATGCTACCGCAAGCACCGACAAAAGACGATCAATTTGTCGTTTTTTTAGTGCTCCAACCAAGGTTAATTTCCGGAAACCGGGGAGACGAAGGAGGGTGAACATGTCGGTAAACCCTTGCTGAGAGTGATACGGGAAGGAGGGGAGGGGGAGGGTTATCAATTCAAGTGTTGCTGAATAAATTTTAGTGCCAAAAATATTGCACCAGTACACATCTTCATCAACCGCGATGGTCTCCAGACAAGGGAGACTGGCTATAGCGGAGTATATAGCATCCGTGAGAGCGTTCCGAAGGTGGAGATGACGTAGAGCTTTGTGAGAGGTGAGCTCGGAGACCAGATTGGGAAAAAGAGTGTTGATATATAGACAAGAGATATTTGGTGCGTAGAATTTGCTGAGAGTAGAAAATTTACATGCTAAGACCCTCAACTGAGGCGTGTCGAAGTTAAGACCCCAGTTACAACATGGCATAACGACCGTTTCCCAACGCTTGCTCTCAGAAAGGAGGATATCGAGAAATGACTTATTTGCTGTCGACGTTACACAGTAGCATGTGCGCTTGCAGTATGAGGCGTTGCAAACGATGTGAAGGGTAAGGGGGAAATTACCAGAGCGAGCAAGCCAACACTGGAGAACATGCGGAAGAAATGGTTTGAGCAATGGTTTGAATTCCATAGGGAGCACGACTTGGATGCGCGACCAGATTTCTGCCGTTGAATGAGCAACGACTCGCCAAAGGTGGCACACCCTGATCAAGACTAGGGGAGGGCTAGCGACGTTGACCGAAACGGTCTTACGTCCGCAAGAAAAGATACTGGGATAGTCTGGCCCGCTGTTAACGATGAACAAAAAGATTTGTTGTAGAAGTTCCACAGGCAGGCGATGAATGTACGGTTCTGTCGGCGCCATCGCGTTGACAGGAGAGAAGAATAATGCATGGATTTCACGGAGCACTTGCGTGCCCTTCTTGCTAAACGCCTTGATCAATGTGAGCGTCATTAGGAGACCCAGTAAGTAGTGTGTGAAAGGCTTGTTCCAGGAGTAAAGTTAGGAGTCACTGCATCCGAGTCCCGGACGGTCACATCATGGAGACACTTGAGGTCTTGGCATCCATTACTAGGGTAGGTTCAAATGTATGAGACTCCATAATTATCGTCTGACCTGCGAATACCCGGATAGCTGAGCGATCGCGTAGTGAGAGTGTTGGGCCAGGTGAGTCAGGGTGTGATCCTGGAAGCGCGCGATCTCAACGTCACTCTCTTCCACAGAACCCAGGAAAATTTACACTTCAAGGTAACTTCTAACCGTTTCCTTCCAAGTCCAAGCTCGAACCAAAGAGCTCTGCAGGAACAAACACCTATCTTATCGGCGAGTCCAATCCCTACACGCTCATAGACACTGGCGAAGGCAAGGACGCCTTCATCCCTCAGCTCGAATCCGCCCTCTCCGACACCTGCAAGCTCGTGAACCCAAATGAACCCCACATATCCGACATCGTCATCTCTCACTGGCACCAGGATCACACAGGTGGGCTCAACTCCGTTCTTTCGCTATTGCGGAGAATGTGGGATGAGCGGAACATACCGGCTCAGTTCAAGCCGCCCCGTATTCATAAATTCCCCTTTGTGAATACGTCATCTGACTCTAACGCAACTATTACACTACCACCTCCGGGTACATACACCCCCACCGCTAACGGTGCCTTTCTCCACGACCTTGCGCACGGCCAGCTTCTCCACATAACCGGCTCGCCCTCGCCCATGCGAGTCATTCATACCCCAGGACACACCACCGACTCCATCTGCCTCCACGTCCCCGATGACCACGCCCTTTACACAGCTGACACTGTGTTAGGTCAGGGAACAGCGGTATTCGAGGATCTAGGAACATATATTTCCTCTCTACGCGGGCTCCTTGCATTTCAGTCTGATTATACTGTGTTGTACCCTGGGCATGGTCCTGTCGTCGCTGAGGGCCCTAAACTTATCGGTACATACATCGCGCATCGTATGGAGAGAGAAACACAGATTGTTAGCGTCATTGGGAAACCTAGTCCTGACGGGCAGCCTTGGTCTACGTGGGGAATTGTATCCACGATATATTCTGCGTATCCGCAGAATCTGTGGGAGCCCGCTGCACGAAGCGTGAATCAGCATCTTGGGAAGCTTCAAGCGGAGGGCAAGGTGAAGAGGGTTGGGGGTGAGGGCAAGGACATTAAGTGGGTGTTGCTAGCGAAGCTGTGACAGAGAACGGCGAGGGGATCCACATTCTATGAAAGCAATAGGAAGGATATAGCATGAACTAGATCGTGCATTCGATGTAATATACAAATGGCATATAACGTGAAAATCTCGCGAGCACACGTACATTTAATGCCGTTACAGCGCATCAAAGTTGATATGATGCGATGCTCTCCTACGCTCCAGCTCATCCTCCCTCTTTTCATTCAGGTGCAGGACAAAGACGATGCCCGCTAAGATGAAGGTCGCAGCAACGACTGTAAGCGTTACCCATGGGACCCAAGCCCCTGGTCGAAGGAACAGTTCCCTTCGCCATGCCCCATCACCAAGAGCAGGGTGAATGACAACGCGCGAATTCGGAATGACACCTTCCATATTGATAAAATGTTTCTGCGCGTGCTTGGTTGAGCCGACAAACAGGTTCTCGATGTAATTATTGGTGCGCCCGAGCCCGAAGAATGAATATGGTGTCAGAAGGGAATGGTAAGAAGTTTGAGGAAGCTGCCCGACTTGAGCAGCGGTACGACGGCCAGAGGTGTCAAGAACCGTGTATTTATACGATGCACCCGAGTAGCTCACGCCGAAGGGCTGCATCAACTACATCAGTGCAGTTCCCAGCGAGATTAGGGAAATACTCACGGAGTACGTCGAGCCGTTTGACTCTGTACACAATCCATTATTACATGCACCATTTAGCACTGAGCGAGGGATGAGCGCATGCCAATCATGAGGATATAAACATATTCTTCCTCACCTATAGCATTCAAAAAGAACGCATCATAATAAAAGTTGTTCTGGACAAACAACACAGTGCCTTGCTTCTGGTGTCCATCTCGCTGCACAATGATATCTAGCGTACCCTTGCATGCAGGTCAATTCAATTACATATGTAGAATCGAGAAAATAAATACTCACATCCTCGTCCATATCTAAAAACGAGACTCCGCGTGCGTCCTTCACAGCTTCCAAAGGCTCAACGCCCTTCGTGACGAGTTCGAAGCCCCTCCTGCCATTGCCCCTTTCGTCGCACCCTCCCAGGCCCTTGGCACAAGGTTCGGAAAATAATAATTTGGGTGTACGCAACTGACCGGAAGGGTTCGAAACGATGAGAAGGAGATCTGGAAAACCATCAAGGTTTGCGTCTCCAAGCTTGATGGGCAGCGGGATAGACGGAGAATACGTGGTATCGAGGACTAGGAGAGAGCTCGCGAGAGAGGAGGGAAGAAGATCTGAAAGCGGTATCTGTACGTATGCCTGGGGTATACTAAGTAAGGCTACGGAGTGCAAAAAGTGGGTAGCGACGAACGTCGTTTTCGCTTCCTGTACTCAAATCGAACTTGAAGTTAGGGTCAGCAGTGCACAGCTCCTCTGGTTGCCGACATGTTCGATTTCCCTTTTTGTCGGTGGCGGGGGATGTCCGAGAAGGACACAGCGGTAATTGTTTGTTATACGCTATGTTGACAAAACAACCAGAGCCTACACCGGCTGATGAAACGTATGAGCATGAGGGAAATACCATGTCGATGGTGCCATCCCTGTCTGTCTGTTGGTTGGTGTGGGTCGGAGAGGTGAAAAAGGGGTGACAAACCAACATCAGCAAAAGATATGCCCTGCGTTCCAGAAGGCAGGTCGCCGCTCTGGTCTAATGAGAATCCAGAGTCCTTGTTATTAACCCAGATCTGGTATGACTTCCTCCCCGAGCTATCCTGGCATACCAAAAAGATGTCTTCAAACGCAATTACTAAGTTGACAAGTAATATAAATTCATCCTACATACCTGCTAAACAATCACCGTTGAGATCGATCATAGCATTGCTGTGAGGGTTAGCGAGCGTGCATTGGGTTCCAGTAAATGGAGGGTCAATACTATTTCATAGTTAGCTGAAAGATGCTACGCGCAGCCTGAGACACTTACAGTTCAAACAGTGTTGGTGGGCTCTGCGACGTATTCCACGTGTTCCGCCAGATTGTGAAGGGGCCGGAATACGTTCCCTGTGAATATGCAGTGCCTAATAGGTCGATTTGCATGTCTCCATCAATATCAACTAGTATGGGTTCTGAGAGTGTCGAAGATGGCACTGAAATAGAGTCTGACGCTACAGATTTCGATTATGGTGGAACAGTCGATGTGAGGAAGATAGGTCTCACCAAATGTCCCGTTATGATTGCCAATGTAGAGCGTCATATCTAGCCTGTCAGAGGAAGCGCGATTTGAGCTCATGACAAGCACATCGAGCTTGCCGTCGTGCGTAAAATCGCCTGGGATGACATTATAGATAGGTCTCGAGTGTTGTACTGATGAGGCCTTCTTAAATGAAAACGCGTCTAACGGGAGTGAAATGATCAGAGGGAAAAGTTATGAGGTGCGCTATGGTCTAACCGTGTTGCCAGAGGTACACAGACAAAGTCTGCTGGTCCGGGTCTACCGACAGGACGTCCAAGCTATTGGGACGAAAGATTCATTATATCATCTACATATAGACACATATTTGACCCACAATTGGTCTCCATTAAAGTCTCCAAATGCGACTACCCGATCCCCGTCGCTAATGCCCAGTGAGCCCGCATCCAGGAGAGAGTTCTTTGTGAACCGTTTCGCCGAGAACGGCCATATTGATGCAACGGGTGACGAGAGCAAAAATATGGTCAATGTTACGTATGCTGGAATAGATAGTAATGGCTGGTGTCTTTGTGCGCTCCAAGACTTGAAGAATGGGCTGGCCATGTGAGTCCAGAGTCACGCTAACCAGCTGCTGCGTGGTAAGTTTATGTGTTACTCTTGGGAAAAGAGTATTAAAGCCACGCAAACCCTGAACGACTTGACAACACGCTTCTTCTGGGGGGGTAACTGAGAGAACTCTACAGGTTTGATCAATGATGACAGTATCAAGCGATGAGGCAAACACATTCTCCTCACGTGATCTGCACTGATTTACCCGTGACGCGTGACTGCTTATGTTGATTTCAAGTGTTCGCTGAGACTCGACCTTGCCCGCGAAATGTGTGGGAAAAAACCGCCATGACAGGTTGGGCCCCTAATCACCACTAGACTGGTGACCCCTATATGAGGCAAATCCTCGATAGAGGAACCACCACCTTCCTACCAAGAAACCTCTTAAGACTCATACTTGACCCTCCTTCCAGTTTATTACTACTCTAAGCATGGATGAGGACAATTCTCCTAGGAAGAAGCCCTGGATTCAGAGATTGCTGAAACAAAGTTGTTCAGAACTTCATTTGGTAGCGGAAAGGCCAGACATTGATGTATAGACTTTCATCATTACAACTATGCCATTGTTTCTGATTATGATCACAGCAATCTTCTCTCCTGTCTTCGGGCAGTGGATCTCACAGAGGATCATCGAGGTTTGGCGCCAAGTACTTGCGCAAGGCGACCGGCGAGCATTTCACTCAACAGTATCCCAACCCTGACTCGGAAACCATGGTACCATCGCCAATTCAAATAACCCAGGTAAGTGTAATCTCAATTCTGTGTATGCCCACAGCGTGCGATGATTGTTACTTGCTCGTGCAGCATCCTTCACCCCTCGTCGCTTCCACTCTGAATGCTGCCCAATCCTCCAGTTCAGGCATCGCGAAGGTCAGCTCGAGCAGTCTTGTATCTTTGTTTCGATGACGTACTGAGGCTCATGATCAGATGGAATCATTACCTGATGTGACGCATGTGTCAGAAACGCTCGCGGACACCCAAACAGGTGTTGCAGGCATCGTTCCTACTTCTGGAATCGAGCAAACTACCGCTTCAGCAACGGACAACCTACAATCTGTTTCTGACTCAGAGACGCTCCGTCAGTTCTCCGAGATGCTTGGTATCCTGAAGACCTTTCACGCTGTTGTTGACGAAATTGCAAATGTATATCCGCTTATTTGTACCTAGTACGTCACTGACATTTATCTATAGCTACATCCCTATGCAAAGGTGGCGTTGGGTATCTTGACACAAGCGTCCAAGGTGCGAATTTCCATGTTCTCGCTGCCACGAGTTAAATATTTTGGTAACAGATGATTATCGATCAGGCACAACCAGATGACGCTGTATTTGATCTGCTTTCTAAGGTCTGCGATGTCTATGCTTTAGTAACAGAAAGGAAGGCACTGGCAAAAATTTCGTCTATGACTAAGGTATACACAAAGATAGCCCGACAGACGCTGAAGTGTGCGGAATTCATGGTCCATTACTCGAAGAACCAAAAATTTGGTGAGTCCATGCTACAACGTCATTGCCTGGCACTCAATGTGATTTCCTTTCTCTTTCTACAGAGAAACAGCTTCTCACGAACATCTTCAGAGGTACGAATGCCGAGATTCACAGTCACAGTGATGCTCTCGATGGTCTCATGCAACAGTTTCGAGATCATGTGGCTCGTGACACCGTGAGCATCCTGCAAGGTTTATGTAAGGATCAGTCTCAAGCTCACCGTCAACCTCTCTGACATTTTACGATCCGTGATCTAGCCGAGGGTCAGGACCTCAGCGGCATGGAGTATGCAGCTGGTGCCGGACTGAATACCTCCAAGTGTTGTTTACCAGATACTCGGGGCGAGCTTTTGTCGGATATCAAGTCCTGGATTGGCAGTACTGGGGAGGATGTACCGCGTATCTTATGGCTGTCTGGCATGGCAGGGAAAGGGAAATCAGCCATCGCCCATACAATAGCCAACTGGTCTGATGATCTCGGGGGTCTGGGAGCTTGCTTCTGCTTCGACCACACGCGAGGAGCGGATCGACGCCACGAAAAGATATTCTTCACAATCGCGCGTGATTTGGCCGATTGCAATCCTACCGTGCGAGAAGCGTTGGCGTGTGCGCTTCACGATAACAATAAGCTGAAGCACAGTGCAGACATCGCCAGACAATGGCAGGAATTGGTTGTAGGACCTGTACGAACGGCCTGGAATGATCAAGACGTCGCTGCACCCATCCTAATTGTCATCGATGCATTATGCGAGAGTGGTGATCCAGAATCCCGGAAACAGATTCTTCGTCTGCTTGCTGGCAAGCTGCGCACTTCTTCCTCTCAGCTAACTGACCTTCCGGCAAGCTTTCGTGTTCTCATCACTTCCCGTCTGCTCGAGGACATTCACAACATCCTGGGCTCCACACCAAATGTTCGTCATATTTCCATGGATGATATTCCGATTGCGTCCACAGAACGTGACATCTTCCTTTACATCTCCGACGAGCTACACGATTTACGCCATGTATTGAACGATAGGCACGTCAAGATGCTTGCTAAGAAATCTGACGGCCTGTTTGAATGGGCTCGTCTTGCCTGTGTGTATATCACGGGTATGAACAAAGTGGGCGTGGATCCGATTGATCGGTGTCAGGCTGTGTTGGCTGGAACATCTACATCTCGAACAGGAACACATCTGTTAGATCATATGTGCAGATGCATATTGGGAGACCTTATGCCAGAGGATGAGATAGAAATCGCTAGGTTTCGCTCAGTGATGGCGCAGGTTGTTGCATCGTTTGAACCGCTCTCCATGACTGCGTTGATCGCAATGCGACAAGATTATCCGATTGAAACAGATCGTTACATCGTGGAACAGGTGATTACGCCAATGGGCTCGCTCTTGACAGGGACTACAGATCTTCAGACTTTGATTCGTCCCCTCCATCCATCCTTCTATGACTTTCTCACAGATGAATCACGCAGTTGTGAGTTCTTCGTCGATGTGTCTTCAGCACAGAGCAACCTTGCCTTTAGCTCGCTTCGGATCATGAAGCGCGGACTTCGCTTCAACATCTGCTCTTTGGAGAATTCGTACTTGCCTAACTCTTCCATCCCTGACTTGGAGAAACGAGTAAAGGAATCCATTCCAGCTGAGCTATCATACTCGTGTCGATTTTGGGGGGCTCATGTCGGCTTTACGCCCTTCAATTTGTCGCTCGCTAAGGAGATTGAAGCTTTCTTCGATGGAGAGCGCCTTCTTTTCTGGTTGGAAGCACTGGCTCTGATGAAAAACCTCGGTGACTCCATAGTGACCCTCCTATCCGTTGCAAATTGGTTTTCGGTGGGTAGCTCAAGTTTCTTTTTCCGATGAATTCTTATGAGTAATGGGGTGGTCTTAGGGTCATACTGAGTTTGCGCATGTCAGTGACGCTACCAGAGATACCCTACGCTTCGTCCGAAGTTTTGCAACCACCATTTTACGCAGCACTCCCCATCTGTACTTGTCGGCTCTGCCATTCGCTCCAATCCAGTCGAGAATGTTTTGCAAGTTCGCTGGAAAGTTTCCTTGCACCCCCCGCATTGTTGCTGGCCATGTCGTCAACTGGCCTCAGATAGAAAAGATACTCCACACGAACGTCGCGGTTTACTCGGTTGCAATGTCATCAGATGGCAAGCGTATTGCATGTGGTTTACACAATAAAACTATCCAGGTGTGGGATATGGAGATTGGCGAGGCATTGTATGCCCCTCTTCAAGGCCACACTGATCGTGTTGTGTCCGTTGCATTCTCGCTGAATGGACATCGCATCGTTTCAGGTTCATGGGACTGTACAGTGCGGGTGTGGGATGCGAAGACTGGCGAGGCATCAGGATCTCCTCTCCAAGGTCACACCGACTCTGTTTTGTGTATCGCAATATCGCTGGATGGGAAGAGCATTGTGTCTGGCTCAGCCGACAAGAGCATCCGCGTGTGGAATGAGGAAACTGGGGAGTTGGTTGTTAGTTTCGAAGGTCACGCTGACCATATTCGGTCTGTCGCAATCTCGCCAGACAAAAAATGGATCGTTTCCGGTTCAGACGATAGGAAAATCCGGGTGTGGGATACTGGGACCGGGGAGGCACGTTCTCGCAGTGGGCACTCTTACCGTGTTCAATCTGTTGCATTTTCACCAGAAGGACATCCGATCACAGTGGCTAGTCGGGATATCAACACATTTCAAGTGTGGAATATGAGGACGCACGAATCGTTGAGTCCCCCTCTCCGAGGCTACACTGGTGATATACTCTCTGTTGCAATCTCACTGAACGGACGCATTGTATGTGGTTCACAAGACCAGACTATCCGTGTGTGGAATATAGGAACTGGCGAGCCATTGGGTGTTTCTCTCCAAGGCCACACTGCCCCCGTTAATGCCCTCGCCATCTCTCCGGATGGTGACTGCATCGTGTCTGGCTCAGATGACTGCACAGTCCGGGTGTGGGATATGAAGACCTACAAGGCAGTGGGTCCCCCTTTCCGAGGGCATACCGGACGCATTTTGTCTGTCGCAATCTCGCCTGACGGCAAACGCATCGTGTCTGGTTCAGAAGACAAGACTATCAGGGTGTGGGATCTAGACTTTCTAAACCGACACCAACCACCTGAAGCACCTGCGATATGTGTTTCATCCGACCCAACTCGTGTCCTTCATTCTTCCGTCTCCTTTCTCCAAGGTTCCGATTCTGAAATCTCAGCCCCGTCCCACACGAATGAGGATGGATGGATTGTAGGTCCCGAAGGACGGCTTCTTTTCTGTGTCCCGCTGGCTTTATACTCTGGCGCGATGCATGATTTGTATGCCCCAGGCAAGACATTGGTGATACCCAACAACATTCCACAGCTGGACTTGAGTCGTGTCGCACACGGCACATCATGGCACGAGTGTCGGGGACAGTAGTAGTGTACCTAGTGACGGAAAACCCTTTCCTTTACGTTTGATCATAACCCTTATTACATTGCTACCCTAGAATGCCACCCCGTTAGAACTCCCATCGGTTCATACTACTGTCAGTGAGAAAGCAGAGTAGTCTTTATTTCCCTCTTTCTGAGTCACGGTCCTATCTCTCACTGTGGCGAACTTACACTGCAACGCACAATTAAATGTAGTGCACTTACAGTAGGTTGCATTACTAAATTGCAGCTTTGTTTGCCAGTCAAACATTGGGCCTCATGTTAATCAACTGAAGATCTATGCGCATTTTGCAGATTGTAAGGATCGTATATCCTCTACGCCCGGACCACGGCTTCAAATCAAGAACGTTCGAGACCGTCCACGTGCCATGCAACTCTCGTTCTTCATACCGTCACTCATTCGATTTTCGTACCTATAAGGCTGATGGTGAGTTCGGTAGGGAATTGTGAACGAAAAGAGGTATCAATAAGGCGTGTTAACCGGTAACACGAAAGCAGGAGGTACTAGGACTAGAGAGGAGGACTTTTCGAGAGGCTTTTCGGTCTAACTTGGAGCGGGGATCTCAGTGTAGGATTCGCTGTAGATACGAGTGTACATGGGCTACTTATACTGAAAAACAATAAGGGTCCTCGGTGATGGATGAGCCGAGCGATTATGTGAGGACGAGGATAGAAAAAGGTGGCGTCGTACTTGGATAGATAAGAACGGAAAATAAAGAGGGTATGAAGATTGAATGAGTAGTGTTGACGGAATAGCCGAATAGTGTAGTTGACAGCGGTGAATTGAGAATGGTGTGTCAGTAACGATGGGGAAGGACTGAGAGTGGACAGAGATAACGAGCTTGTTGCAAAAAGCAGGAACTGGGACCATATGGATAGACGACGGTAGTAAGGTAATGAAAGAGGAAAGGAATGTATCCGCAAAGGCTCGAGCGTTAAGGTTTGATCTGAAGCTGTGGTCGGGGAGTAGAGGACATACGGTCCTTACATACCCCTTTTTTCTCTCCATTCTACTTTACTTTGTCGGTTGCAATGCCACTTCCTTTTGCCTCCGTTTTCATACAATCGTTCGGTTTATCCATACCTGAGGACCCTTACCGTTTCGCAGTCTAAGTAGTTCATGTACAGTCCCTATTCCCGGGGAGAGGCGAAGCCAATTCTATCCTAGATTCCCTGCTCAAAAAGCACCTCAGAAAGTCCTTGAAACGTCTCGCCCCTGGTCCTACTTGTATCCTAGTAACTACGTCTACATGTTCGTTGTCACTATCACCCTCAGGCTTACCCATCACTTATCTCTCTCTTGTTCTATTCATTTTCCCCTTCGAACTCATACCCAGCCTTACAAGATTGTGCATAATAAATGATCTTCTTGTACTTCATCTGTTCCATTCTGCTACTTAATGAGCTCACTCTCGCAAAATAGATTAGGGCTGCACAAAAATTTCATTCGCAACGTTTACTCACATACTCTCCTGCCGTTGTCACTATACTCTACTATAGATTTGCTTTCCCGTTCACTTCCTGCAGGATAGATAGACTGTGCAAGTCAGAACTCGTAATGTGGGCCTCAACCATCACTCGACATGGCTCGTCCAGCATCGTCCTCTCCTCGTCAGATTCCATTGCCTCTTATTTAAAGAGATGACCCACTGCATTTGACCCCTTCATCCCCCGAAGCCTTGCCTAACAGCATGCATATAACATGACGCCATCCAAGTACCCCAACAACCTGAATGAGTACTAATCACAAGCAGCTGCTCATCCACAATCAGCCTCTCCTGAAAATACTTTGCTCACGATTCGCGTTCACCGGGAGGAATGGTGGAAGAATGGATAGGATAGGTGATAGTGACCGAAGGTAAGGCAAAGAGGAGGCAGCATGTGAAAGTTGGTGTTCAAGGAGGGGGGATGATTTTGGGCAACGGCTACCGCTTAGAGTTTCGTGCTGTATGTTAAGACAGTGTATAAGGCCATGATATGACATCATGAGACCAACCGTTGTCGCACATGCTTACACCTTCGAAATAAACAGGCTCTTCAACATAATGCTCAGTAGCTTTAGAGGGACTTTGGCTTGTTAAGGCTAGCGGTGTAGCAAGACAGCGTGATCGAGTTAGCTTGATGAGTTACCGGGGGCATAGCTAAATGACAGGGTGGATCATCGTGGATGGCATGTTCAATCAATGCGAAGGCATGCAGGACGGTGTGCGAGAGTAGTAATTTTAAAATGAACAGGAATGCAAGAATGGAAGGCAGTTGGAAGTGATAACGGATTGAGGAATAGGAGGATTCCTATGCATGACAGAGACTCGGTGATCTCTGCAAGGAGGGTCGTCAACTAGATGTCGAAGACAGGTGAAGGGGAGAAAACAAACACATGACGACCTCTGCAAGCCCAACACGTGCAAACATGTCACGCAGTTTGCTCCTATCAAAAGGTTGTCATCCAATCCTTCTACCCTTCCTCCTATTGACTCAGAAGAGTAATGTCAGGAAATATCCCTACCGTAGTCGCCTCTGTTCCTTTCTACATCTCCAGTGAGAATTTACCATTTGTCGTGTATTCTCCCCTAAACATTTCTTCTCCTAGGTATTGTCATCCGCCTCAATGATGCTTCGAATAAGAAGATCGATTTTGCCGAGTTAAAGTCCGATTCACAGCGACAGGAAATTCGCTACAGTTCGGAACAAAACAAAGAACTCAGTGCAAAGTTTGATCCCGCTATGTGAGCCCCACTTATTTTGGTACAACTCGATTAGAACATCATGGCACAGTGCGGTGACCACCGAGCGGGTTTCCTTGTTTGTACACTGTCAACACCACGCTATTGGCGTGCTTCCGCGGAAGACCACTGTGAAGTTTTCGTTAAACCGAAACGACATGTTGTCCAACACAGTGAATCAAGACGGTCAACGAGGTGAACAAATTTACTTCCAGTTGTGTTGCATTGAATTTTAGTTTGATGTGATAGAGTATCGGTCGACTAAGGGGGAGATGATTGTTGTTATTGCAATATCGGCAGTATATTGGTCTATAACCTCAGAAGCAAGCTAAGCGTCCTTGTCCATATCGACCATTATTGTTAATATCAGACAGCTGCGGTCGACTAGCAGCAATATTCTGCAAATTTGCCCAAGATTCCGGTTACTGGTAATAGGAAAGGTTTGTTTTTGACATTGTCTTCCAGCATGGATGACTGATGCATCCGCTTCACAGACTGGAGTCGGAAAGTCATCATTGGTTCACCAGGCATTCAAAATAAATGAAGTCCGCGAATTAGTTCCACATGGGGACAGTTACTGATAATTGCTTATCTTTCACAGTATGTTTCTGAGAACAACCGTGGTAAAGCAGATCTTGACAGGGAATTCATTGCGCCAAAACATGAACGATTTCTCTCCCACGATAGCCAGGGGGTTGAATCTGGCGACAGCGACTGTTTTACGATTGTAAAAGATTTCATTGACCGCCGACGCAAAATGCCCAAACTGCAGGACAAAATCCACTTGGTCTGGTACGGTTTTCTGGTTTCCACCGTCACCCTTCCATACTGACGCTGTTTGAAGGCTCTGCCTCCCGATACCTCCTGACAGGGGACCGTTGCTCGAGAGTGGAGTAGAGGAATTCCTCAAATTCAGGAAGGAAATTCTAGGCAATAGTGCGCAGCGTCTACATTCCGTTTATCGTAACTCATATCTTAAAATCTAGTTCCGATCATTGTCGTCTTCACCAAGCATGACACTTTTATCGACAAAGTGGAACTCGACGTCATGGAATTAAACTACGAAAAACCCGAGCTCGACGATCTCAAACTTGACACCTGGCATATCCTGTGTGTCGAGCCGCTTCAGGAAATAGCCGGGAGCGACATCCTGCACACGACTGTTTCTAGTAAAGTGGTTTCACTTCTCTAGTCCCCGGTGCTGACACACCATTATAGCGAAGGCAAGGCATCAAGAAACCATAAGACAGCTGATCGATCTCACAGCCACGAACGTCGAAAAATACATTGCCTCAGAAGCGGCATTAGCCCAGCGAGTAGATATCGATCTTAAAATCAAGGCATCGATTGCGTATGTACAATCACTCTCGTGTTCGTACAGCTTTAATTTCACACCTTTGCTCTCCACAGTATCAACAAGAAAAGTCGGTCTTGTCACAGTCTTCAATGTCTCGTTAACTTCCGAATTTATAGGATATTGGAGAAATCTCGCTTCGGGCATGCACTTCATGGGGTTTACCATGTCGCACCGCTTGCTCGTGATTCACAAGGACATCATTGACGTTTGGAACCTCAACGACCCACACTGTGTAAGATGCATATCCAATTTGGGTTCACGTCACAGACTACAGACTGCTGAAATGTTTCTGCGTAGCACTTGGCTAGTGACCAGTTCAAAAATCTGATATCAAGAAATCTAGACAGTGTCGACTTCCCGCACGCAACAAATGCTTCGTAAGTTATTACTGTTTCTATCTGAAACGTAGTTTATAGGGTGACCGATCTAGAAACATTGCCTTGCAGCAGGTTATGACGTACATCGCGGATTTAACATGTATCATGCAGAACTTGGTCCTGCTAGCACCGACAGGGCCTATTTCTCGTCGCGTCATCAAAATCATTATCAAAGCCTACGAGGAGACAGGCAAAAGCAGTATTCACTCAGCAATTCAATCGTATCCGTCCGTTACGCGTAGTGGATGGGATCATGAGCTGGAGGAGATTGCGAGATTGATTAAGAGTCATTGTATCAAGGCTGAAGCAATTCAGGGCCTGAGGGCGACGATGGATTTGCAGGACGACGAAGAGTAATAGAGTCAACCTGTATAGTTTTCGATGACTGTAAACTCTATACTGGTAGCGTACCGTGTTCACAACGTGTAATAGTATGCGCATACATTTACTTGTCTATTTATGCGTCTGACCTGAGGTTGAGCTCGAGCGACAAAAAGTGCCTGCACTTCGTTCGCAGCATCAGGAAGTCACTTAGACGTCACTTATTCTCCACTTATTCGAACTTATCTCTGAGAGCTGCTTTAAAAACACCAATAGCATTAAAAGCAGACTAAAAGTTGTATCACTGCGCTCATAAAAAGTGCAAAAACGATGAAAAAAGAAAGCAAGTTGACTGTTGAGTTAGTAGCTTGTGACAGGGATGATTTACGCGGATGGTGCATTAATATGATATATACCGTAGACGCAGCTTGGAGTGTGAAAATGTTCGAGAATATGCCAAGAAGGAAGATGCAGGAGACATTCTGTCAAAGTAGTAGTACTACATTGATTATGGTTTGTGCACCGTTATGTAAGTGTCGCTTGTCGCAAGGTTGAGAGTTCGAATCCTGTTGATTTTTACACTTTTCAGGCGCGTTCTCCAGTACACTCAACTTTTGACACTCCTCAAGCGGGAGGAAAGTCTATGGGCACAGAGGGTCGAGAAAGCAAAAACTCTTATGCCAGAATACGAGCCTGCCTGGTGGTTGCAGGGTCGTGCTAGTTGTATTAGTTAGCGATTTTGGGACTGTCTCGTTGAATCAATTCTTCTCAGTGTATCATGTACTAGCAAGAACTGCTGTTTTGACTGCACCGCGGACTGCCATATAGTAGGTACAGGCTGTAATGCAAGACAGATAAATTTTTGAAAAACTTATTCTTACTTTGCTTCAAGTATAACACAATCAAAAGATTGAAATTGCGAGGCTGGTTAGTGGTGGAATAATAAGTATCTGAAGGGAAGAAACCGGGGTCTGAAAAGACGTGTCGGCACAGCTGGAAAAGTAATTCTTCCGTTCGTTCATGGAGTGCGGAACGGGAAAAAAGCCATTGTTCTTGCTGTGGTTATCGATTGGACAATAGTACCATGACGAATAACATCAACTTGAATAGCGGAGTCTTGTGCAGACGAGTCAGAAGAGTCATATGAATCGAATTGACTCACCCACTCATTTGAGAAATCACGACAGGCGAGACTTGAAGCTCGGTATCATGATAGTGATGCCGATGATATTTAGATTTGACTCCGTTATCCAAATTCACATTTGGCTCTATGAGCAGCAAGATCATGATTATACTCGATGGAGGGAAAAGTCATGATGGGGGATGGTAGTCGACGATCGGATGCGTGAAGACGCGTAACGTTAACTAGATGAGTCCATACTATTGGCATTTCATCATTTATTTCCCACGGTCAGCATCAACCCATAAGCATACGCTCTAGCAGTCAGAGTTCCATCCAAAAAAAGAATATTTCATTCGTAGATTTCGTGCACATTTACATCTTCGGCGTTTATAAAACTAATATCACTTCGCGTATTCACTGTGTCTTGATCTTCTCAGCAACACCTACACGTGAATTAAAAGTCATCATCAGCACCGATCACCAATACAGAATAAGATCAACTAATGGAACTCACCCCTCTTCCAAACAAGCCCATAGTTCTTTGCAGTCCGGGTGGAGAACATTCCCGCAAGAATTAGCGCGCATAGCGCACGAGCGGCCTCTGGGTCCATAGGACCGACTTTATCGCCCGTGTTTCCGAGGACGGTAGAGATGACGCTGTGGAGCTCGGCCCAGAAGGGCTGGGCGTGCGTGAGGAGGGCATAGAGCCCCGTGATGAACGGCGCACACCAGATTTCCGTGGCTGTCCAGCCGTAGGGCTTGATCGCAGCGGGGGTCACAAGTGTGAGCGGGGTAGGCTCCAGGAAGGAGAACATGCTGGTTATGAACAAGCCTCCATTAGCAATGACCTATTGTGGGCAAAGGCGGTTAGAGAAACCGAGACAGGAATAGAAAGGGACAACGTACAAGAGAAGAGAGTAGAAGAGTCCATGGGGAAGATGCGATAACGGGGGACGCATGAGTGATAACGGGTTTGGGTATGAGGCTGCAGAGAAGCAACGCGCGTGTGAATCCGTCGACAATAGACAGTGGAAGCTCAGTGCTAAGTGACATGGGTGGTATAACAGGGATATACTCTACAATCGCCTGTGCGGCAATGTACACACCGGGGGAAACACCCGAAAGCACGAAAGATGGGGGAACACCAAGTAGAGGACCTGAATGTGGTGATCGGTCAGTATGCATAACGCATGTTCGAGTTAGTAAAATACCTATGATGGCCTCTCCTCCAAATTTGATTGTCAGCGAAGTACATGCATCTCTTAGGAACGACCTCTCCTCCACAGACTTTCCGCCAGCACGGCGCTGATGCCTAGCATATAAGTCTTCCCTGGTCTGTCTCAGGATGGTGCAAAGCCGCAAGGCAGCTACAAGCTCAATGGGGCAGACTTTGATACCAAACCAACTGAAAGGTGCTATGGGTTCGAGGGCATAACGATACAAGGTTATGAATGGCTGGAGAGACATGACGGGTTTAAAGAATGGTTAACGTTGAAGTCAAAGTCGTAGAAGATAAGCAGAAGAAGTCCTGAGACATCCCCCTTCGGCTCAGCGCCTGACACGGTGACACGCCATTGTAACAGTAAGCCGGCTAGCAGTCGGATTTCGGAACAACCGTAAGCCACGTATAGGGATTTCATCGTTTTGCTTATAAACAAACCTTACTTCGGCCATTGCAGATAGCGTACGAATACAGCAAAATACGAATATGTTCAAGGTAATGATCACCGACGATATCATTTTCATTCATACCATACAGAGCCACGGTCAACAGGTGGAGCAGCAAATAAATATGCGTAATGATGATGCTCACAGCACTACCAGTCTACCACGAGAAGGGTTAACACAAAGTCGACCAAATTCGTGACAGCCGTGAAATTTCGTTAACAGCAGCCAGTCCAATGTAACGATCCTAGTTTTCACTCCTCGCATCTAATATCATCGTCGACCGCTCCAAACTTGAGATCGTCCAAGACGCCAAGCAGATTCACATCCCAATTCTGGAAGTGTAGATTGACAGCCGGAAAGTTCGGGCACGTCGAGAAAGTAGGAACACCATCGAACAACTGAGGTGCGCGCTCGTATATGTCCATCTTCCGGTCCTCGGAAAGTTCGGTCCAACATGCTCGGTGCATCGGGAGATCAATGACGTTAAGTATAAATGCACCTTTATACGCTGCTACAGGTTCTTTCAGCTCAGACCCTGGCAACCCCGGAACCTCCATGAATACGTTGACAGCAAAGTTAAAATATGTTAGTTCTTCGGCGGAGTAAATCATATTACCGAATTGAACCGGGGATGTGGCCACGCTTAGTCGATCTCCTGCAAGTGGCCTGTACGAGGCCAAAACGCCGCGCTTAAGAGACATGGACCACAGTGTTTCTTCAGGATGTTCTAAATTCTCAGAGTTTGGTGGATGTTCCGTAGGGAGAACATGCATGACTATGCCATACATATTATACCAACATGGTGCATCCATACATACGACTTCGCCGTTTCGAATTATGACCATAGGAAGTGGCTCGGGGAACGCGTCCTTGTATCCTTCAAGGTGGCTGGGAAGCCGTTGCAAGAGCTTGATGGAATAGATTCTCGGGCTTTGCAGGTCATCTGGAAAGCAGGGATTTCGAGGAACTTTAGAGTAGTATCGGCGGGTGACAGCATCCTTGTGCTTGCAGAAGTTGCTCATGAATTGAGCATATAGTCGAGTATCTGGCATGTCAAAGAAAGGCGGCGGATGGATTGACATGCCATGGAGATCGATGAGCTTTTGGTGGATCATTTTCGGTATGATGCTTTCCAATTCGATAAGTTCCCTTGGTATGCAATAAGTAAACGGTGCAGGGAGAGTAGCTCGCAGGGCTGTCCCGATCGACCTGGTTGCTAAAGTTGGGATATAAACGAACGTCGGTCGGACTTGAGGGATTCGAGTGGCACTGTCATCGCGTACAAGTATGCTACTGACATCAGCGGGTATGGGTCGTGGTGCGTATAGCATATCGTGAGGCACGTAGTGCATGTTGCTATCAACGTTGTTGGGATCCCCTTCCAAATCGTATTGTGCAGGGTTAGGGACCTCCATTGTGTGTTTGACGTGCATGCCAGGTAGAAAGAATGATTCTCGTACCTGTTTGTCAAAATCAGAAGCGTCGGAAAAGCTGGGTGAACAATGAGCAAAACTCTGAGAGGGTGCGCCGATGGTGGTAAACTCGATGTCACGCAGGATGGGCTGCGCGAACTTGGACTGCATGATGTAGAGATGAAAGTTGATGACGATGCAAAGGAAATACCTACTGTTTATATATACCATGCTTGAAGATTGGAACAAAGTAAACGATATTTTCATGTCATTATTCTTATTGATAGCGAACAAAGAATGGTACAATGGCGAAGCGGCTGTAGTGGCCCTAAACCGGGAATGCGAGATAGTTCTTTCCAGCGATCCAACCCATGAGTGCGCTGGTTCAAGACTGTCCCCTCCAGAAAACTTGGTGTCCACATGTTCCTTGCGCCGAAAGGTGTAATCGGACTTGGAATAATCGGTCCTTGATTGGCCAGGGAAGCAATTCCGCAACCTGCAGGATCTGCCGAGTTAGTCGTAGGAGAACAGGGCATGTCATCAGACGCGCTGTGGGTCGTGCTGCTCGCAAACCTTTTGACCTTTTTGATGAAATAACTTTACAAACCAAAGAACAATTAACAATTATTATAATTTGCTCCACCACGACAATATCGGGCACACAAAGCAGAGTCCTATTAAGAGAAAAAAAAATGTAACTATACACGCTGAACTACAGACACACACGCCCGATTGCTACAGCAAAGGCTACAGTGACTAAACGTAACAGCAACTCTATCCATGTCACCTAACAACATTTGCTGCCTGTTGCAGGTGTGGAAGAATCAATCGCGACAGGAATAGTGTCACTAGTGGGTCCCTTGATGGGGTCAGCAGATTGCTCAAGCGACTTGCTTGAGACGATCCGGTAGATGTCTGGGAACACGTCAGTGCAGGGCTATTTGATATGCAAAGACCAAAAAGTACCGGTAAGGATAGTTTGGAAAGCCGACTCGACATTTGATGCGTCCAGCGCCGAAGTCTCGATAAACGAAAGTTCGTTCTCCGCTGTTAGAAAATCGGCATATGAGCGATCCAGTCACAATCGGTTCATGTAAGACATACTGGCGAAGGACTTTGCCTCCTCAGTAGGAACTGCCCTCAAGTGTTTCAAGTCACTCTTGTTTCCAACAAGCATGATAACAATATTCGAGTCCGCGTGATCCCGAAGCTCCTTCAACCACCGCGTCACGTTGACGTACGTTGCATGTTTAGCAATGTCGTACACCAACAGAGCACCAACAGCACCACGGTAGTACCTGTACAGGCATTAACCTAAATATTACACGGCAACTGCGGAGGCAAGCACGTACGCGGAGGTAATCGCACGGTAACGCTCTTGACCTGCAGTATCCCATATCTGTGCCTTCACTGTCTTGGCGTCGACATTGATCGAGCGGGTCGCGAACTCGACACCAATTGTGGATTTCGATTCTAGGTTGAACTCATTACGAGTGAATCGCGAGAGAACTGGGTGATGTATATAAGCGGTTGCGCGTCCCTCGATAAAAAAGCACTATTCCTTACGATTTCTGTAGGCTACCGTGAGCTAGGAGACGATATACGGAACTTGAGACATGCTTACGATTTGCCGACTCCAGAGTCACCAATTAGGACAACCTATGGAACGGAAACTGGTTAACACTGTGGAAACTATTGCATGAGAGGACTACGGACCTTGAAGAGATAATCATATTCGGTCATATCGAGTTTGTTGGGAACGTTAAACGGTTGAAGAGCTCTATGTACGACGGAGTCTTGGTCGTTGAAAAGCACAAGCAGTGGTCGGAGTTCGAAAGTGAGAGCAAGTTGGTACTTGTTCCCGCCTGGCTTGATCCTTGTCTTGATGATGTGACCTCTGTTGATTGGAGACTGATAAGTAATTATTTTAGGTCGTTCCAGTGTTATGAGGCTGTTCAACTGTTGACGCCGTTGTCTACCGACAGATGTGATATTTCCATGTTCGTATGTACTAATATCAGTTTATGTATAATTGCACCAACTTGCCGCTTCTCTCTTTCATCTCCCACAAAACTGGGGGGCCGGTGCCTCGACATGCTTTAGCTACCACCGGGCCGACCCCGTGGTCACGATGGTTTTGTCGGTCTGATTAGTTGGCACCATCTAGGGTCTTCACGCTTGTTACAAGGTTTGTTAGTGGCTTCTTCCATGTCTGCTCCACACACCAAGCGTATTTGCCAGATAATCAAGGTGCGTACGGGTTCCCGCCTTCTGTGATAAATGCGACCTTTCATTACAGCTCAAACCAGAATGTGCAGAAGAGTACAAAGAAGTTCACAAGAACGTCTGGCCGGGCGTCCTCAATGCCCTTAGACGGTACCACATCGTGGACTACTCGATCAACCATTACCCGCAGTTGAATTTGCTCATTGCAAATTTCAAGTACACGGGAAGTAACTTTGAGAAAGATATGAAAGCCATCGGGGACGACGAGGAGACACAGAGGTGGTGGAGGCTCACAGATAGTATGCAGGAGAGCTTTAATGACGGTGCATCTGGGAGTGGAAAGGAGATCCCTTGGTGGACGGTGAGTTTTTCTAGTAGACTGGGAATTTTCGCTTCCTTGAATAATTTGTTGAATAGGACGTCGAAGAAGTCTTCCGTTTCGAGGGAGGCTTTTCAACATAATATGTTGGCAAATGTTACTAGTTACAAACTCGATGCGAAACTTAACTTCAGTCTTCAATACATGATAGAATTCATCGGCGTGTACTTCATATATACTTATCTCGAGTAACGTAGCTTCGGTTTTCCCCACTTGTCACGAATTCCGATCTGAAGCACGTTTCTAGACAAAACATTGCATGACCAAGTGCACGAGTCGAGATAGTGGTGAACTTGCTCACAAAAGTAACCTCTCCTACAACTGAGAGCAACGACTCAATACTTTTCGTGTGAACGTTCCTTTGACAACGGTGCGTCTGTCTGAAAATCTACCACCGGCACCTGGAAAGATGCCACCCATAGTATTGACAAAAGACAATCAGGTTTTTTTGGTGTTCCAACCAAAGTCAATTTCCGGAAAATAGGAAGACAAAAGAGGTTGAACATGGTGATAAACTTTTACTGGCCGTCATGCGAGGAGAGGAGAGGGAGGGTCATCGACTCAAGTGTCGCTGAATAACTTTTACTAGCGCTAAGATCATAATCGAGAAACTGTATTGCATCAACCGTGATGGTCTCCAGATGAGGGAAATTGTTCATGGCGGAGCATAAAGCACACAGAAATTTTTCGGAGGTGGAGATGACGTAGATCTTTGGAAATGGAGATATGCAAGTTTTGTTTGATTGGGGAGACCACTGGCAGGTGAGAAATGTATAGACGAGAGATATTTGGTGCATAGAATTTGCTGAGTTCATAAGGGTTACATTCCAAGGCTTTCAACTGAGGTGTGTCGAAGTTAGGCCAGTCAAGGGGTGGTATAACGACCGTTTCCCAACGCTTGCTCTCAGAAAGGATGATATTTAGAAGTCGCCAAGAGTTTGACGTTGTATGATAGGGATAGGGGTGAATCCCAGAGAGATATGGGTCACTAATGCAAAGGGTGAGGGGCAAACCACCAGAGCGAATACTGGAGAAGTCATGGAAGAAACGGTCTCAATAACCTGTATGTAACGTCCCCGGGGAGCACGACGTGGATGCGCGTCCAGACCCCCGCTGTTGAATGTGTAACGACTCTCCAAAGATGGCACACCCTGGTCAAGACCAGGGGAGGGCTAGTAACGTTGACAGAGATGGTGCCATGTCCGTATGAAAAGATACTCGGATAGTCTGGCCCGTCGTTAACGACGAACAAAAATATTCGTTGTAGAAGTTCCACTGGCAGCCGATGGATGTATGATTCTGTCGGCGGCATCGCGCTGACAGGAGAGATTGAGCGAAAACAAAATAATGCATGGATCTCACGGAGCACTTGCATGCTCTTCTTGCTAAATGCTTTAATCGATGCGGGGGTCATTAGGAGACCCACTGGGGACTCAACCAACACCTGTATAGGGAGTGAATAATTAATAGTTAAATAATTAAATGTCGATGTTGGATCTACATCCTGCTAGCTATGCAGTGTTGAACTTTACAGACCCTCTTGTCTGGATATTTAACAGTACTAGGATTCCTTAGTATCTAATACCTGCTGTATCTAGACTTCTAAAATCATCATTGAGCGAATATACCGACAAACGAGGTCAAGAGCTTACTTGTTTCAAGAATTGTTTGAATGCCTCCATGCAAGCCAAGATCTCGATTCTGTTCTGGAGAAAGTGCATCCCCTTATTGTGGGTAGGGGAAGGTCCGGAACATATCGAAGAACGCGTGTTTCGGTCGGGGGATACAGTCCATTACGAACAGCATCAGATAGTTGAGCCGTAACAGTGATTTTGTAGAAGATTGGATATGTGCTATGCATAGTGATAGCTGGAAAAGTGATGGTAGAGAGTCGACGGTAGTGAAGCGACCAGTACCCATATGCCGCAGCAATAGCCTCCGCAATGACTTGAGGCTCTGGGTCCTTCAACTCATCGGCGTGCACCAGCAGGATGATCTTATCATTACCATCCATAATACAGACACCGGCCTGTGCTGGAGCAGTTGATGTACCAACATAAAAACAGATTTTACGACGGAGGAAAATGATCCTATTGCCGTGATCATATTCAAGCTTCTCCATTAGCTTCGCGATAAAGTTGTAGACTGCTATCTCGTTGCCGCCCGCGTTCTCCGCAAGTTCCATGTATTGCAGTAGTTTTGCAGTCTCGTTATCTGCTGCATCTTGTCGAAGCAAAGTGGACATAAAACCATTGAGTAATGGATTATCAGTTTGCCCCAGGAGTGCTGTATGGAAAAACTGTTCTTTTGATTGAGTAACTATACTGATATTGTATGACATGAGGTCGCAGTGAGTTCATTCACTCGGGGATTTGGCAGGTCGTGTCAAGTGAGCCATTGTAGAGATCAAGCGGATACATGTGTATACGCCCCTCTGGACCTTTTAAGTCATTTGTCGTTATTTGTTTGCCGACTAATGTCGTTTCAGATCAAGTTGCAGAGGTTTGTTGCAGGTGAAGCTCCAAGGAGAATGTCAGATTCGTCAGACCTATATGTCCTCCTCCAAGTTTCATTGTTGAACTCAGTGGCCAACGGCTATTTTCCCTGTCCCAAATGCCATGATGGACAGTCTCACTCCTGTTTCCAAGCACCTACCTTGAGGAACAGAGCTCATGCATGATCATCCATTTTTTCAAAATCTGTTTGTATTGTTAATTACAACGATCATGAGATAGTCAATAATATATCAATATCAGGACCTTGTATGGTGGTAATGTTCTCCTACAAAGCTACTGGAGAGAGACTGTTTTTGCCGGAGCCACCCGCATACTACGACAACAAGTATGAAACATCGAGTACGGAACTTTCACGGAACTCAGAGGTTTTGAGAGGCAGGCTTATTACCTTGCTGCACTTCATGACGGTTCCATAGCCAATGCTGAGAGGAGATGTGAGAGCCGCAGATCTGGGACTGGCAACACTCAGCGACATCCAATGTGAGCTATGATCAGAAATAATAGTTGAAAGACTAAATGGTTGGTTTATTTAGAGTGTTTTCATCGAGAAAACCACCAAAGGTTTGACGGAATAATCATCAAATTGCTGCACAACAAGTTCGAGTTCAAGTTCCCATTCGTGAACATATTTCAGATGCTTGGCGCGAGCTCTTTGTCGTCCGTCCCACTGGCATTCACGGAGATACAGTCACTGGCTCCTTCCGATAGATGATGTTCAAAGCCGCAGACGCAAAGAAACTCAATATACTTACATGCCTCAGACCCCAAACATCAGATGGCCTGCTTCATCACGATCTCGAATTCCCACCATTTCCACGAGGATTTATTCGACCTTGACGGAATGGCAGCAGCACTGAGCCGAGAACACTGGGGCCCTCCAAATACTCGAATTTTCCAGCGTCCATACAAGTGCAAAATTTAAGTGAGCGGAAATCAAGTCTTGCAATTGTCATTTCAGATTTGGTTCCTGGAGAGTTCATACGACGAAATTAAGTCCCCTACTAGTAGATGTGACGAACAGTCGAGGCCTAGGCTGACTGGTCACAGCACCGTCTGTGGTGGCCTTCGCTGACACCATTGGCAGGTACAGAAAGGACTTGACGACATCCCTGCCCTACTACGTCAAGTCGTATCAGATCATTTAGTGCTCAAGCTTCAAGAGTTAGAGGATCGATTGCTCGAAAGGATAGTATTTATTTGCTACAATTGAACATCGGAGTAGCACCGGCGTCCATCAGGCTTGAAGTCATCAACATATAGCTAAGCAGAGTCTGTCATTGTAATTAGCTAGTCAATTTAACGTTCGCATGGACCACGATAAAATCCGGGAGCTCGTATAAGCTACAATACTTCAAAGCTTCATCCTTGCTAACTGTTCATTCTAAGGCCAACCGTACTTGAAATTAATTGCCTAATTGGAATTTATTTGGATGTTGGGTGTGACGTTCGACTCTCTGTCTGACTGTCTCCCACCTAGACCTAGTGCTTTCAAAGATGGCAAACTACTTCAACCTAGAGTATACATCCATAGACCATAGCAAATGGAGGAACATTCCTCCTCCTCCAGGATTTTCAAGTCTCGCTCCGAGCGTCAGTCCCATGCCCATTTGTAACCGTCCAAGCTGATGCTTTCCACAGTCCAGAGCACCAGCCAAAGTTCCGACAGCAGTGTCGTCGTCGTCGTCGTCGTATTCATCGTTGAAAGAGAAACGCGCCTGGGATCTCGCTATTTCGCCAGCCAAGTCCCTTCCTATGCAGGCATTTATGTTATACATGTCTGGGGGAGGCGTACAGATATTCAGCATGGGTATCGTGTTCATGCTTCTCCTCTCGCCCTTCAAAAATATTGCTGGAATGAATGCAGGTACGCTGTTTGATGAATGTATCTGTCACAACTCTTATTGTCGAGGCAGCATTCGCACCATTTGCGCCTACAACGGCGAGCGTCAAGTCACTAAAGGTCCTTCCTCTCCAGAAGATAGCATATATCGCGTGCAACCTATTGACACTTGCAGTTGGCCTCTGGAAGTGTCGTTCTATGGGTCTTCTACCAACTGGAACAGGAGATTGGCTTGCATTCGAGAGTCGAGCAATGGTGAGTTATCACACAGTATGCATGGATGCCTCTCAGGCTCTCACATATCTTTACAAGGCACCTGAACTGTCGCTACTATAATCAAGAAATGACCTATGTATGTGGTGGGAATAGTGTCTGAAACCCTAGTCAGATCTGTGCTTCGAGAGCTCGCCAACACACAATTCTGCCCTACTTCGGAACCATCTCTAATCTGTAATGAGTAGACATAAGAAGTTCCCGTCATGGGTATTAAATTCCTATCAAACCCAACAGTTTCCAACAATACGAATTACTCATCAATTGTGGTGTGAGAAAGACAGACGAGATCAGCTTCTCTAAGAGCATGAGCATAGCTTCAAGGTCCACTCAGCCCGTGCGGAAGAGAACAGATGCTACTGGACTGGGGAAAATCATGATGTCTTGGCGCAACGAGAGAAACGACATAAAAAGATGAGAAGGATATATGAGGCAGAACAAGGCGTAAAAGAGTCATAAGAAGATAGAACAAGCTGTACCGTCGTGATGGATCATTCATTAAACGACGACGCATTTATGTGTCTTCTTAACCACAGGTGGTTCCAAGGCCGCAACAATAGCCTTGTGGATTATCAGCCAATCATTCAGATGGGGTTTATCAAAAGATCTTACGGACCTCGTCAAATACGTTCTTCAACCCTTTCTGCGTCAAAGCTGAGCACTCCACGTACTTGACAGCACCGAGCTCTCTTGAAAGCCTCTCACCGTGCTCGGTCGGCACCGGTCGTTGCTTCTGCCTGGAGAGCTTCTCAATCACCTGAGCGTCGTCCCGCAAATCGATTTGCGTCCCGACGATAAGACATGGAACACCCGGACAATGGTGATGCACCTCTGGGATCCATTTCTCCCTCACGTTCTCGAAGGATGGAGGGGACGTTACACTAAAGCAAACAAGGAAGACATCGGTTTGGGGGTATGACAGTGGCCGGAGACGGTCGTAATCCTCTTGCCCTTTTATGTGGAAGTGATATGTGAGCGATTGTATGAAGAGTAGCTACGACAGAAACTACAAAAAGACACGAACCGGCAGTGTCGAAAAGACCTAGCGTGTAGGGATCTTCACCAATCATCACCGTAACTGCATAGTTATCGAAGACCTGCGTTTATTTAGCATATAGTGATTGGCGGTCTTGCAAAATGAACTTACAGTCGGGACATAGTCGCTTGGAAATTTGTTCGTAGTGTATGAGATCAACAAACAAGTCTGACGAGCACACTGGTCAAAGTCCAGGGCATACAAATATAACACGTCACGCACCTTGCCTACAGCACCGTCACCCACCACTACAACCTTGATAGTTTGCATGTCGTTGAGATAGTTCTACGTAACAAACTTGGCTATCAAAAGTGAAAAAAGCAGTCAGCACACGCGTCAACCACGCATTCAAGGACCGCTTTTAGAACGCCTGCAGCATGCACGGGGCTGCATGACAACCACGCAACCGGGGAGGGTGAAAACCTCGGCTGTTGGGTAACAGGGCAAATGAACAGGACTCTTACCAATTGTTCCGAAAAATTCAAGGAGGAGAGTTGAAGCGGGGAAATGCTATTAACCCAATCACGACAGAGAAGGTTGACTCTAATTTACGAACAGAACCTACGTCAGTTGAATCGGTTAAGCAGCAAAGAATGGCGGCGGAAGCGAAGGAAGCAGTCGAACTTACGTCGGTGGAAGAAACGAGAAAGTAGGGTGTCGATGTTAGCGACGACGACGAGCAACGAGGGAGTTCAACTACGACTGCAGTGCGCTTGTCCCGACGAACCGGCCCTAATCAGCCAAATAATGCCAAACACTGGCCTTGAGGGCATCAGAGCTATTAAACTGGCTAATTTTCTCCGTTCTCGTCGTCCAGAACGAATTATCCTAAAATCACCACAACGAATATATAGTAGTTGCATACTGTCCATACAGAAATTATAGAATGCTCATATCATAATTTAGGCAGGTTGTACATGCAAAGTACTGGTACATCGAATCCTTCCAGAGGGGATTTAGCATGTTTCACCCAATCAATCAAGAAGGTTGCTTGACACGGAGACAATGTTCCTGATGAGCAAGTGCGCTAAAAGTAGTACTCCAAGTTCTTACCTAAAGTCACTGATCGGGAGGGGAGTTCCACCACGACAAAAGGCCTTGTGCAGTTCCCGTGACGATGTATGAATGAGATGCACGATCAAAGCCCTATGACGCAGGTTAATATCGCAGATCGCAAAAGGAGATCAAGTATACTGACTGCGACGGCCTGGGTCTGCTCATCTACAGAAGCCATGAAATCAACGAGAACTTGAGCAAAAGTCACAACCGACTCACCGTCTCCATGATCTAGACCACTCAAGACCTCACCTTTCGTTTTGTTCCAGACCAAACAGGAAGAATCTCTGCTATGGAACACTACAGAACGACCACCATTGACAAATACCGCAGGGGTGGATTGTTTTGCATCACTTGTCAAGTCTCCATTTATCGCGTATACCTGCTCGATTTTGCCTTTACGATCCATCCCTTGTATGCCTACGAGATGAGCACGAGCGCCCACTTGAGACACAAGTGCCTGGGTTCCGTTTGGACTGACGTCCAAGTGTCGTCTGTTGCATAGATCATGTCAGTCGTAAGATCAGGCAATTAGGAATAGATCCATGCATTTTAGCCTTAAGAAATGCGTAGGCTCGGAGGGTCCCATTGGGCACTTGACAATACCATCTGTTGTAACCTGTTATCAGAAGTTACTAGTGCGATATTTTAAGATGTCCTTACAATACGCCGTCACTAGTGCCTCCAAGTAATGCCTCACCATCTTCGACGAACTTGATACAAGTCACATTTTGTCGAAGAATGGACCGCTGTGGTTGCCATGTGCCTGCAACAGATCTAATAATACTTTCTGAAATCCGAGAAGCACAGACCTTTGATCCACAGCCATACCCTCACACCGAAACGAGGAAATGCAACGGCAAGGCGATCCCTGTTGTAGGTGAAGCTGATAGATTCCTCCTTCCCCGCATCGAGAAGCTTCGCCCATTGCCAATGATTCTGGTTCTGGCTCAGATGGTCAGCTAAAGTCGACCTCGCAACCAAGACCATCAACACTTGCATTTCGCGTCCATTTGCTAATCATACCATCTTGTCCTAGCGTGATGATACCATTGTCATCTGCCATCCAAGCAACAGATGATATCGGCGAATTTTGTGCGAGACGGGCAGTTTCGACTCGATTTGACACACTCCATATTCGGATAGTTCGATCATGACCTATATTCAAGAGATTGGTACCAAGTAGAAGAGTGAAAAGGGATGACAGAGACGAACATACGACAGCCATTCGTTCACCGTCTGAACTGAAAACAATCTCTCTAACGCCAGCATCGCTATCACTCTTGATCCGTGTGGAATACATACTTTCTTGTGTGGGCCAGGGATGTGTGCGCTTCCGCGGACGCGTGCTTTCCACATCAGACGCTGTAGACATCGCCCGTTTCTTCCCTTTGCTGTCGGATGGCGGTGTTGCACTATTGTGGCTGGAAAATCGGAGAATATTGGGAGACGTCGCTGAAACAGGTAACACAGGTCTTGGCGACTGTATTGAGATTTTCTGCTGCACAGTTGTCGTGGGCGTGGGTGGCAATGGAATGTCCATGTGTTCTGAAAAGACATGAGCTAAGAACGAAGCTTCCAGCTGAAACAAATTCTTGCCGTGCTTGATGTTGGGCTCGCCGGAACTGGATGGAGAGCCTGTTGGTGGTTTATCCCTTAGCGTCCTATGCAAAAAACCAGGAGGAGATGGAGATGTATATGGGACAAAATTTGATAGACCTGGGGGTGTTGTTGACGAGCGAGTGCTCTCAGGCGTGAGAGGTCGATGAGCACCTGCGGGCGGTGGTAAAGCCTTGGATGTCACGGGGGATATAGACGTAGAGCCATGTCCGTTAGCTTGTCGTGTGTGCGGCCAGCCATTACCAATTGCCAATGGTTTCTTTGGCACTGGTTGAGACTGGATTGGAGTAGCTTTGAGTGGGGCAAATCGTGAAGGACGAATATTCAAAGGATTAGATATTGTTCCGGTAGCATTATAGGATATTCTCGCATCGCTGGCTGATGTTAAAGGTGAATAACTAGGCTTGTAAGGCGCCTTATTGGAGTAAGCGATTACAGTTTCTGACGGACGAGGGGGAAGAGAACTGGGGTATGCTTGAGTTCGTGGCGGCTGAGGCACAGATGGAGGGGCTGGAGGTAAGGTGGCTACAGTAAGACGTTGCTCTTGGGTAGATGGTCTTGCAGGCACTGCTGGAGGTGGGGAGGAAGGCTTTATTGGGAACCGAGATGAAGGTGCGCAAGGAGACAGGGAAGTGGTTATAGTGCAAGAAGCAGGAACGAATGTAGGTGCTTGAAGTGGGGGATTGGGACGTGGGGGCGCAGGCGTTGAGATGGGCGTAGGAGTTGACTGAGTGATTGACATATGTGAGTCAAATGGTCCATCATCAGAACTGCAGTACTTGCCTGTGCCTCCGACATGTTCGGTGAGCCGGTGCGAGATTTCGGTGGTAGCGATTTTTGAGCAGTGAGCGATGCGGGCGAGCCAACAAACTCTGTCATAAATCCACCAGAAACGAATGGATTGACGATCGCCGGTTTCTTTGGGACACTTATTGTCAGTCTTGGAGGCAGAGTCGCGAGTCTATTGACAGCAGGAAGCACCACAGAAGGTGGAGACTTTTGGGGAGAAGCAAGTATTCGCTCAGAAATAGAGGGTTGTACAGAGGGAAGAGAGGGAAGAACTGTCTTCGGGGGTGAACCTGATTCCTGTTCTGGCCCAGGCTCTATGGGTCGATGAGGTGGCGCAGGTGCGCGCCATGATGAACCAGTTACAAGACCAGGTATATCAGACGAAGAAGAAGAAGCAGAACTAGGAGAGGACTGGAGATCCATGTCAGCAGTTTCAGAAGTGGGTGTGCTAGGTTCTGCGGGTAAACTGCTAGTATCCCCTGGGTGGCGAAGATCATCTTCAATCTGTTTCTCATCTTGTGAGTCGCTTGAGAGGTCCATACCGTTGTCTTGAGAGCTTCTTGGAGGTTCTGTTACGGGACTTTGAACTCCAAATATATTCGGTATGCGCTCGACAATGGGGGATTGAGGAGGTGTGCTAGACGGAGAGCCCAAACTCATTGGTGACAAGCTACGTTCACGATCTTCATCCATTATCTACTGCGTCTCAGGATCACGCTTGTAAGTAAGTGAATACACACTCACAGCAGGATTGAGAACCGGAGATAAAGATAATTTTTGAGGAGCAGGATATAGTCCCACTACCTCCGACAGGCGTGTATCGAGGCTCAAATCTTCTTTGTCCTCGGGAAGTGATGTGTGTTGTCCGATTTGAGCAGGAGACGTTATTGGAACTGCCTGGACCGAACTCACTGCCCATGATGGCTGAGCCTGGATACCCACTGATACACGCTCAGGTGGAGGTGGCGGGCGGTGGGCGCTATCTACATAGTAAATAGCACATTTAAAAGAACCCCCCGCGGTCAAGCATGTACCACTCACCTGGCATTACGCTCACCTGTTCATATGCCTTGTTCCAGGTTCTCCTCATTTTTGGAGGGACGAATGGAACTTCAACATGTTCGACATCATCTTGTGTTTCCTGTTCTGCCTCGGTTTGTGTATCTGAACCAAAAATATCTCCTTCAAAAATGACGGCCTGGTCTGTGAAAGATCCATCCTCGGAAGCTACAGCTAGTAAAATCTCCTTGCCAGGCTTGACCTCGATTCTTTTCTGCGCGAAAAGGCTAAAGTATGCTACAGTCCTTTTACCAATATCATTTCCGGACTCTTCTGGAAGTTCTACGCGTCGTAGGATGACGTGTGCCTTCTGACTTGCACCATGCCGGCGAAAACGAAGGGACCCCTTTATGCCGAGGACTGAGGAGACGGTAGGAGAAGAAACGGGGCCTACAGAATCGCTGGTGGAGTCAACCATATAGTGCCAGCGAGTCGTGGAGTCCTGCGAAATAGGTATGCACAGACCACGATATAGAGAGACGCTTTGGCAGAAGTGTGTAACGACTTTGCACGAAATATAACTTTGTCAACGTGACGTGAAAATTCACACGCATAGTCTATACAGCACTCTCGCCAGGTTACACTTTTTTCTTTATTCATACGAACAGTGGCTTAGGCTATTGGATCCCGTCTACCGCTCAAAGCCTCCAAGTAGTCTTTAAATGACTCATACTCCGCCCCCGAAGTTTCATCATAGTAGTGCCCTGAAAGGTCGTCGCAAAGTCACCAAATGACCGTTGGGGTGTTGCCCAGCCAGTTCCGCAGGAGTATCGGGATACTGCTAACGACATGGTCTACACACCTTTCAGACGGTGTGGTTTCCCTGACCTGTGATGAGATAGTTTGATCTTCGTATCAGTTTACCAGGTCCGAGCAAGTCCCAAGTTCAAGTTTTGAGTTTGATGATCTCTCCTTTGCGGTGTCTACTTGTGCAATGTAAATACATATTGGCGAAGCTTCGACTTCTGTTTCTGCAGTGGATACAGTCAAATAAGTTAACCATCGCACTGTAAGTGTCCAATGATTCTCGATGATTCACACCTGATTCCCTACGTCAGTAGTAGTAGCTTGCATTATTGACAATGCTACGAGCCATCTTAATGAGATTTTTACTATCTCTCGGCTTCTATTTTAGCCCTCTCAGTGCTGCTATCTTCGGCAAATGGTCTGTTTGCTAAGGAAGGACACAGCTACTCGAGACCAGAGCATGCTACCTTCGGCGAGCCGATCGTAGTCCACTACAGGATAACGAGTATTCAGGTGACTGCTTTATTTTTCCTCCCTTTCATTATCTGCCCAAGACATGCCGGAGAAAATACACACTGGCGCTTCACCAACTCAAGGGGCTGTTCAGCTAGCATTAAAAGCTTGTGCTTGATGCCCCTAGTATAATACTCTGAAGCCGCGTTCTTCGAACGGTTGACCTACCGGTGTGGGAGACTGCTGAAACAGTAAAGTAAGATATGAATTATCTTACAGCTCAATCCACGGTCCTGGATGAAACACAACGAACGGTGGGTTCACCTAAGATGCCAGAGAATTGTGGAAGATTATGATTGTATTATGTTTCAGAATTTCCGGCGACCAAGCATGTCCGAAGTGAGACCCATGGCCATGGCCCTTCAAGGTACTGTGCTCCGGAAGGATCAAGCACCAAACATAGCGATCAAGGACCGGGAGACACGTGTGTTCCCCCAAGGAATCAAGGAATCTGGTGAACGCAAGAAAACCAAATATGTCCACCTTCTGGATCTAGATACGGCTCATGTATTGTTCGGGAGCTAATGTTGTGGAGCCATGGAAGGGGTTACCTTTATGCGGTGGCCCATATCTAAGGAAGGATAAGGACTAGGTTGACTCATACTCTCCTATCAAATCCAGATCTTGTTCGGCATATTGCACTCAAAATACTTGGTTGTATCCAAATCTTGCACTTTCTTAGCTTCTGCCGCTATCACAAGACCTCGATCGCCCGCGCGAGATGAGTCATATCATGATAGCGAGACGAGACCAAAGACGGAACTGATCGTCGCCGCTCAAAGGTGGGATGCTCAGATCAGAAAAGACTTCACCAGTGACGATAGAGCGGGGAGAAACTCCTGATTTTCATATTCCTGGATCATGGGACCAGGCTTACTATAGCGGTTCTATAGACTATGATATATCTAGCAGACGGATAGCACCTCTGCGGAAAAGGAATGGTCTCATACTTTCTATTTCAATCCGATGGCTGGGCACGGCGCCTGATACTGAGTAATTGTTAGGAAAGGGAAAGGTGCGCAGTATCATGACCTCGTGCTATGATATTAGACCCGCATTGGTGGTTATCTTCTGATTTGGCTTCTATAGGGCGTTAATCAAAAACCTAGCTCATATTTAAGTGCCATTGCAATCGTCTTTCTCGCTGGTGCCCATCGATAGTCATACAAAGTAAGTGACTCTTTCATGATCCAGACGTACACCTGACATTGAATTGGCTAGATGGAGATTTCCTTGTGCAACATCGCTCTGGCAGTTACCACAGATGACTTGACAATCGCGTTCGCCAAGATACTTCACAACCCCCCTTTTCAAGCCAGTCCTCTCCTGAATTTTGAAATCCACCTATCAGACGAGTCACACCTTAATGGACAGCAAGGTATCCTCACTCTGCCAACAGAGGATGTAGGGGTTACTTTCTTGCGTGCTCATGGTGGCGTAGGGATTGTCGTTAAAGGTCGACCAATCCTCATCAGCAAGAGCACGCGAGCCATCCATAAATCCCGCATTGAGAGGTTGAATAACACTCCATGGCGCGACCCAATACAGTTACGAGAGGAGCAGGAAAGGCTTCTCAGTATACACCAGTCTTTCCAGCTTCTTCGCTACTCGTTTGGCCGCTTCCTGCGGGACGGATCCTTTTCTTCACAGGTCTCTCCTCGTGGCACAGCTAGCATTGTCTGTGATCAGGAGCGTCGGCAGCTACGCTTCATGTTTATGCCTCAGTTAAACACCTCTAACGACCCCTTCGGCAATGATATTGATTGGGAGGAGATCTTCGGGTACCCAACCGTCACCGCGGCTTATTCGCTTCAGAATATCGCAGCACTAGTGGGTAACCGGGATGAAAACACAAATATCCTGTTCATTCGTGCTGATGCACCCCCTGTGTACTCCTTGCAGAGGGTGTTCGATGGAATTGGGGACAGCATCCCTAGCCGTGTGGTGGGCTTGGGACATGGTCGCATACCATCGGGTTGCCATAATCTGATGCTGGTCTTCAGCAACCAGTCAGACACAGATATGTTCGTTTACGCATGTCGCAATTGTCTTCATCTGCGTTACTCCACACAACACCATATTCGAATCCATGATCATGTCTCAAGCGGTATTCCTGTTGAGAAGCTTCACGAGTTCTGCTCTCAGTTACCATACCAACTCGGGTTCGAGGTGGATAAGGCCAGACTCGATTCTGTCTTGACTGGGATGGAAATACTTTCGTTGAAGGAGGACATTCTCGCGTTGCAAGCTGAACATGGCGACAATGCGCCAGAAATATTTCGATCTTTTACCTCTAAGCTTGAAGGACGTAGTGCCAGTCGTATAGGATATCGCAAACGCCAGGCGCAGCGGAAATCAAGTCAAGAGGATTTACCTTTTCTTCTTCGCCGAGTTACGCTAGATTTTATCAGAGAGCATCAAAAGCCGCGTCCCCTTCTAGCTCCGCCACCGCAAAGTGGGGTATACCTATCCTATCACCTCATCCTAACGCCGACACGGAACATCCTAGAGGGACCTTTCCCAGACCAGTCCAATAGCGTCTTACGCCGCTATGGACATCCTGAGTGCTTCCTGCGTGTCAGTTTCCAGGACGAGAATCGATCAAAGCTCCATCGGGAGGCCGATTGTTCTATTCTAAACGTTTTGGAGGAGCGGTGTCGTTCTACTCTTCTTAATGGCTGCCGTGTGGCTGGACGCCAGTTCCAGTTCTTGGGATATTCGATGAGTGGTCTGAAAGAACATTCGGTGTGGTTTGTGACACCATTCAAGGCTGAGAATGGTAAACTACTGAATGCGCAATTGATCCGGGACAACCTGGTGAGTCGTCACTGGCCCTCTTCGATCTTGCCAACTGAATGCAATGCCATTAGGGTGATTTCTCCAAACTTTACAGACAACCAGCTCGTTTGGCTGCGAGGTGGTCCCAAGCCTTCTCTGGTACTGATCCATCGATCACACTTCTTCCCGAAGAAGTAGATTTTCATTGTCCTGACAGATACTCGCCTTCTGGCAGGCTTATGACAGACGGGTGCAGCTCTATATCGGTTGAGCTTGCCGAGGTCATATGGAGGTCTTTGCAGCGGGGGAAAAGGCGATCTGCAAAGCTGCGATACATTCCATCGGCCTTCCAATTTCGACTCGGCGGTGCCAAAGGCATGGTCGTCCAAGATCCCACCATCGAAGGCAAGCTCGTCCGCCTTCGTCCATCGCAGGTCAAGTTCGATGCACGGGAAAATCTCACTTTTGACGTTCAATCGACGTCAGCGTCACCGAAACCGATGTTCCTCAATCGTCCACTCATCTCCCTTATGGAGTTTTTGGGTGTGGACATCCAAAGAATCATTGAATTGCAGGACGATGACATCCACAAAGCCCAATCAGTCCGATCGTCGTGCACCGATGCCTCAAAAATTATGCAGCAACACGGAATGGGGGCATCTTTCCATTTACCGTCTCTCTTCTCAAACATGTCGTCCATTTTGCAACTGGAAATCGGAAATACGGATAATAATCCGTCTCTGTGGAAGAGCAAACTCATAGAAAGCTCCCTGTGGTGCGCCGAGACGCACATCCTACGTGAGTTAAAGTACCGTGCGCACATAGCAGTACCAGGTTCGTATACTTTGCTTGGCGTTTCCGATGAATGGGACTGCCTGAGGGAGGGAGAAATATATGCAACCGTGTTTGATGAAAGGACGGGATTTATTCAGCGCATCACGGGCAAGGTTGCTATAACGCGCAGCCCACAGATTCACCCAGGAGACCTGCAGGTTGTGACGGCCGTACACCGGCCAGAGTTGGATCACCTAACAAATGTTGTCGTGTTTTCTTGCCAGTGAGTCCTGTTTGGCGGTTTGGGACAAGGCCATGCTGAATTGCATCCTCGGCAGGGGTGAACGGGCTCTTGCATCATGTCTAGGTGGGGGTGATCTTGATGGCGATACCTTCAACCTAATTCTTGATGTAAGTCCAAACTTTTTATATGCGCCTTCATGTCTGAGGACTCCGTAGCCGAGACTTCTACCGACGAAACTCTTCAAACCCGGAGAATATACAGCAGCGACCATCAGATCGATACCGAGGGATTGTGACATCTCCGATGTTGTGAGCTTCATAATCGACTATGTAAGTCACAGTCAGTCATTCAATTTGCTGCAAGATGAATTATAAAGTATAGATTCAGGCAGACCTCATTGGTCCCATCGCCATAAGTCATCTCAGGTTTTCTGACCTGAAGGATCCAAGTTGTACAGAATGTGTTCAGCTTGCCAATTTTGCCTCGCAGGCGCTCGATTTCCCGAAGAGCGGCACTCCTGTAAACTTCAGGTCCATACCGTGGCTTCCGAGGAATAAACCTAGGCCTGATTTCCTTGCCAAAGAAGGTGATAATATCACTAGCGAGAAGTACTACAACAGCCCAAAGCTTCTCGGTCAACTCTACCGCCGGGTACCAGTGAGGAGCGGGATACCTACTGCTTGGAACGGGGACTCCTCTCCATCTGATGGAGCCACTGTGAAGATCGCGCTCTCTCGCGTGAGCCTCCATAATCTTGGCCTTTCAGAATTGCCCGGATCCATGAGCAGAGAGTTGATTGAAGAGATGATATACTTATTCAATGCATATTGCGAACAGCTTTTGATTATCGGGCAAGCGCACACGATTTCGAAAAACAAGGCTATCCATGTCTCCGAAGCAGAGCTGGTGAGCGGGACTATCATGGCGAATTGGACCGACCATCAACGTCAGAAGAATGCAGTCACTGCAATGAACTTACAGGTCAGCGTAACCCTGGATCTGTGCTACGGGTTTCATGATGCAATTTACAGACAAACGAGCTCGTTCGTAGAGTTAGGAAAGAATTTCAGGGGGTGGACCCGCAGACACCGGATACGGAAGCATATGAGGAAGTGAATGATTATGAGGATTGGACTTTTGACGAAGAATCCGAACAGCAAGTGTTAGCAGAAACGTTCACGCGTTCTTGGACAGCATGGTGTGTAGCAGAATATATTCTGAAGAAAGACCCGAGCAAGTTTGGAGCTCAGAGCTTTGGTTTAATCGCTCTGGGCAGGATGCTCGAGACTGTGAAGGCGTCTCGTCTCATGTGAAAGATTGGGTGCTAGAAATATGTGGTCACTTGTGTACGATATATGCTTGGTTGTGGGGTAGGTGCTATCGCCGCGGGGGAATTTTATCATACAATAGCGACTTGTGTACATTATGTATTTGAATTGAAAGACGAGATATTCTACTCCCGCTATTGAAATTGGGGATTTGACATCTCCTTTAAATAAAACCCTACTAATAAACCATATACTGCCGTCCTCGCGTTTCTATCATGTCTTCAAAGGAGCGTGATGGTGTAGCTGCGCCATTCCGCCTCGAATTGGGTATTTACACCTGACATTGAGAGCTCAGCTGGTAGATTTCTAAAAGTCAAGGCCAACGAATACGAAATTGGTCACGTGTTATTCGATAATCGTAGGCCCCTAATTCTCCCTCTAACTTCACCACAAGACAGATACATTAATGTCCCTCATCAATTCACACTTCTCTCTCACCCATATGCGTTACCCTAAGTCCCACATCCATCAGCTGCCAGTGGAACTTTTACAGCAAATATTTTTGCTCATCATGAACGACCTCTCAGACTGTCCTAGGATTTCGCAATCGATATATATCCAGATCTCTGGTAATTTCATCTACCCACCCCTAGTCTTCACCCGGGTGTGCCACATTTGGCGAGTTGTTGCACACTCGACGACAGAACTTTGATCGCACGTCCAGGTTACGCTTCTAGGTGGAAATCAGTCATTGATACCGTCCCTTCCATGTCTGCTCCAAGGTTGGCTCGCCCGCTCTGGTAATCAGCCTCTCACCCTTCGCATCAATCGGATCCATGCATCATGCCATCTCTTGTTTTCTAAGTCTGTGAGGTGCAGAGTTGGACCAGGTTATAAGGAACTTTCACAGGCAGATTCTCGACTTCTCGAGATTCTTCAGTCCGAGAGCAAGAGGTGGGAAATAGTGGTTAGCGAGTTACACGGAGACGAATGGCCCAGTGCCGCGTTGGATACGCCGCAATTGAGAACCTTGGAATGTAGCTGGTCAGGTCTTAATAGTTTCAACGCACCAAATCTCCATCGGCTACACATCCTGAACGAGTCGGAGGGGATGCCTGCCACTCCAATTCCTATCTGCAAAAATTTACGACATCTTCATCTCCAATACGCTTCCCCAACAGTCATCCGCTCCATTTCAGTAACTTATCCTCTTCTGGAGACAATTGTGGTGCTGGGTGTTAACGATTGTGGTGGCACCAGAAGCCATTCGGTCACCTATTCTTGTCTTGAATCATTGACTCTCCCTCTTCCCTGGTATTCCAGTCATTTGCACTGGTTTACCGAAATATTCGACGGCCTTCATGTTCCTATGCTACGGAAATTAACACTGGTCGGATACCCACCCGGATCGGCGACTAATTGTATTATGGCTGGGTTGGCAGTTGCAGCAACCTGCAACCTGCAAGTCATAGACTTCCAGATGCCTCAAATTCATTATGATAAAGCATATGAGTATGAAGTTGAAGATTTGCTCTCAGTTGCGAAAGAGATTTCGATTTGCTCTGAGTTGGTCATATGTCGCGATTAGCCGTGTAGAGATGACAAGAGCAATGTGTATAACTGGGAAGGCACTTTAGGATCTTCATTACACCTAGCATCGAAGATTGTTGTGAGATCAGATCGAGAAATGCTGTAGTGGGGTGACTATCCGAAAACTTAATGAGTCCACGAAAGATCCTTGGAGAAGGTGACTGGAGAGAGCGTGCCAGTGAGCTCTTTGTATACACCATATTGTGAATATATGGAACGGACGGGTAAGATATACCTCATGCATGAACCTTTATGTATGACATTAGTAGCATATATTTTCATAGAAGCTATTGCAGGAAAATCGTCCATTCAATCATGTGCACTACCATTTAGAGATACATCCACAAATGCATATATATATATACTGCCTTCCTTCCCTCTCCTTTGTTCTCCAATGGGGCGTGATGGTGTAGCTGCACCATTCGCCTCAGATTGGGATTTTGCACCTGGTTCGATCCCGCCCCTTAGAGGTTTTGAGACTCTGCTACGTTCACGGGCGTCAGTTTGACAAAAAATAGCTCATAACTCATAACTAGCTACCAATTGGCATGTTGCTTCACCAGTGTTTGTCTGATCGTGAGGGGAATCCCACTGACTACGTGCTTGTCTTGCCGATCTAAATCTCAGTCCCTTGGCACTAAGTTCAGCTACAGGAATGGTTTAGTAGTAAGATCAACCTGCCCAAATCCATCGAGAACATAAGAGTAATAATGATGAGTGTGGTGGGTAATATAGATCCCATTACCAAGACAAGGCTGCCTACTCAATAAGCGCACTAAGGAAATTAAAGACAAGTTGTAGTCTCAGAAAAAGGTGCTTCCTGTCGCCTCAAATTCCTCTGCAGCTATTCCATCACGCTCCGACGAGCTACCAGGACGTAAACGTTTGATCTCCTTCTGTATGAAATGATATACAAGCCTACACAGTGTGAGTAGAGCTTCGTTAAGAATAGCGATAACCTGGACACGAACGAGCTGGCTAAAAGAGTTGATAGAATACCACTGATCATTAGAAAGTCGTCGAGAACCTCTATTTCTGTGCGCGCCATGAGTCGATGAGAGCCGAATGAAAGGACCTAGGTTCTTACGAGCATACGTGCGACTTCTCTGTTTGTGGTCGAAGAGGCGGGCAAGATAAGATCCAACCAATACGCGTACAAAGACATCTGGGAGGAGAAACAAAGTCGCTATGAAGAACTGGAGCAACGACACCGACGATATGCTCTGAGGTGAAGGCGTTAGATCTAAACCACTAAATAAACGGAAACCTTACTGCCAATAGCGAGTTTGACCAAGCCCACGGCACAAGTGAAGACATGCGGATGAAGATGATCAAGGGCGTGCCTCTTGATCGCTGTAGGCGTTTTCTACTAAGTAAATATACCGTTGCTAATTAAATACACTGACTATGACAGCTTCTAGAGCCAGCCATTTCACGTTAGTGGGAGGTAGACATAGTCTCTTGGCAAACATCATCCGAAGGGTAACAAAAACTATAATGGAGGCCACTAAAGTTCCAATTGCTGCAGGGAAAAAGCCCCGCATGCCGTATATGGAACCAAACAAGTTAAGAAGTGGGCCGTATCCAATGAAAGGGGGAAAGGATGCGACAACTGAGGGGAAAAATGTTTGAATATCGAACAAAAGCGTACAAAACATGCTTACTCATGACAACGATAAGAATCATGTACCCATATGGAAGATATCGGAAGCGTTGAACGATGTTATGTACGAATTGAGCAATGCGAGTTGGAGTGACTGCGATGATGAATGCAGCTGAGCAGACATAGAACAATACAGTGAACCACATCAAAGGCTGGAACAACGTCGTCAAGTTGACACGTAAACACCAAAATTCAACACTAAGGTCACCTTTTTGGCTAGATATCTCGCACCAGGTGATCGTACGAGACACTCGATAAAACGAGCCGCCTTCGCGGGCAGGGGCAACATGAGATTACTGGACGAAAAGAGGTTTTAGTGATTGCAAGGACTAGTTTGTTCAGGTTGAGACTCAACCTGCAATCGACGACAATCTCCAGTTCCCATGCGTCCTCCAGCAAGCAGTGTCAAATATAGCAAACTCAACAGGCTGTCGCTACTTGCGGCTTTAACCTCGTCACCAACGTTGTCCACGTACTATTTCCAATTTACAATTGCGAAGAGTAGTAACTGAATGTAGAAAATTTCGTCACCAGTCCAACTGTCCAGCTTGCTTTATCCCATAGGATCCTGGGATTGCATTTAGGTTAGCACTGGCACAATCAAACAGTGGCTCACCTCTATGTAACTCAGTCTTTCTTTGCTTGCATGAACGTAACCTCTTCGTCACCTTTCTGATGTCCATCAGGGCAAATTGATACTACAATACGAAACTGTCGTGCTTATTTCAATTCAAGATTATGTGATCGATTTCTCCTGCGGCTGAAAAGTTTACACTTACAATAAACAGTGACCTGTTCCGCCATTAGAAGGTGGAATTTTGTGGCTATAGGCGGAGGCTGAGGACCAGGATGAGCGACAGCAAACAACATAACAGAAGCGTCAGGCGAGTCCTGAGTGATTAATACGCATTGCGCCTGACAACAAGGTGAAACGAAGGGTTCTCCATATTGTATAGCAACACCACGGAGAACCCGTCATTGCACTTGATAGTAACGATGTCGATCACAGTAGGCGCCCAAGCGTGGCGTGGTCAATTAGCAGTACGCTACGATGTTTGCTGATGGTTCAATAGAAATACCATCAGAATCATCAACACAGAATCATGGGTTGCTCATTGAGTCGTCGAGCTCGATGTCCTGCCAGCACTACTGTACTTGGTCGAAAACAAAGCACCAAACATCACCACACAGCCATGCTCAAACACGTCTAAAGATAGAACATCAAAGTGACCGACGTGGAAGGTTGTACGCAACCGAAACCTTGACACTACTTACTAGGGAGTTAGCATTAACGCTGGTCTCATCAAAGGTACAACGGCCATTTAAAGGGATGAGGCTTCTCAGATCTGTGCTCGTAACTCTACTGGCACTTACAAAAATCAGTTTTGCAAGTTCGAGTTCTGTTCTTGTGGTACTCGACCCGTCATTAGACAGGGAGGACTATTCGATTTTCTTTGGTGGACTTGAAGGTATGTGTCTAGTCTCAATAATGGTAGTTAGTGTTGGCTGATTGGTTGGTAGAACGAGGCTATAATTTGACATTCCGTGCTCCCAGAGACACCAGTCCTGCGATCACCGACTATGACGTGCCAAACTATGACCACGTCATTCTTTTCGCACCCGACACAAAAAGTGTGTGCGAAGTACCAAATACAAGCCTGCTAACCTGAATGCAATCATAGCATACGCACAAGACATCACTCCACAGTCACTCGTAGGTCTCCTCTCAGAGAACATCAACCTCCTCATTGCCCTCTCCCCAAAACAAACGCCTCTCACAAGCCTCGCGGCAGAGTTTTCGCTCATTCTCCCGCCTCCAGAAACACCACTTATCTCTCACCACCCCGCTCGCTCAGAGCCCCCTACCACAATCCCCGTCCCCGTCTTATCATCGAGTCCAATTCTCACCCCAGGAATACCCCCAATCTGGTTTACAGGTGCACCCCATGCACTAGGCTCTACTCCAATGCTCATCCCCATTCTACGCGCCCCCGCGGAAAGCTTTGCAGCCGACCCCACAAGCGACGCTGACAGCGACGCCCTCGTAGCCGCTTCCGAAAAAGGTGGCGAGGGCCTCTGGGCGGGAAGCCAAATGGGCTTAGTCACTGGGTTCCAAACAAAGGTGAACTCGCGCGTGGTATTCGCAGGCGGCGTGAAGATGTTTAGTGACGAATATGCGAAGAAGGAGCTTCCTTCTGGAGGGGCTCCCGGCAACGCTTTGCTCGCGACGGATGTGGCTGCGTGGGTTTTCCAGGAGAAGTTGAGGTTGAGGATTGATGGGGTTGAGCATCATCGGGTTGGTGAGAGTGTGGCGCCGGAGGTGTATACCACCAATGATGAGATTGTGAGTTTTGCTTGCTGGTTTTGAGTGGGGCTTGGTTGAAGTGATGTCTTGTGAAAGGTGTATACAGCGCATATTTCTGCGTACGACAGCAAAACCTCCGCATGGAAGCCTTACAGCGGCATCGATGACTTGCAATTAGAATTCACGATGCTTGATCCTCACATCCGTACCTCCCTGCCACCTGTTCCTGGCACCCCTGGTACATATCAAGTCCAGTTCCGCGCTCCTGATAGACATGGCGTTTTCAAGTTTGTGTTGAACTGGAAGAGGAAGGGGTGAGTAGATATCTTAAATTTCATCTTTGCCTTGACGTCTTTAACTGATCGTTCCTTGATTATAACCAGTTACTCATACCTCGAATCAAGCACGACCGTCCCTGTCGTGCCGCCGAGACATGACCAATACCCGCGTTTCTTAAGTGCCGCGTGGCCATATTACGCGGGGGCTATCAGCACCAGTGTTGGGTTTTTCCTTTTTGCAGCTTTGTGGCTTGCGGGAGATGTCAAAGGCGAGCGGAAGAAGGGATCCAAAGTAGAGTAATTGCTCGGGTGTGCTCAGTCGCGGAAGTAAAATATCCTGCCAACATGCGTCGATAATCGTTTCGCCTATATCTCGCAAGTTTGGTACTCTATGTACATGCTGTTCGAAAAAATTCTCTGGTTGCCCGCATATGTACATGGAAAATACTGTGTACAACAGTCTATGCACGAAAGAGATAGGTTTATCTATGTATGGGTCAATCCCAAAAGCGTGCGATATATTATGATTTTGCCGGTGGACCCCGGAACACTTGTCGAAGGTTGTCCCAAACGACGCTAGGACTTTGAGCGGCGTCAATGCCTTGCCACAAGCCCTTTGTTTTGTAGTACCCTGCGACAGGACCAGTCTGCTTGTGAAACGTTTCAAGACGCTTGCGCAACGTTTCTACATTGTCATCGGAGCGCTGGATGAGCGGCTCGCCTGTAACATCGTCCGTCATAGGTTGTTTAGGCGGACTAGTACGATAATGTATTAGTGTTGTTGAGTGTACAGCGTTGGTGTGAAACGTACTGGAATTCCTTGTGATATGTCCGTCCTGAAGCCGGGTGGATGAGACGGCCGGTGATTCGGGAGATGAGGAGTTGATCGGGAATGAGAAGCTCAACGACGCTGTCGAGCTTTTCACCGCGGGAGTCGAGCATGGAATCGAGTTTCTCAGCTTGAGGAACGGTCCTTGGGAACCCATCCAGCACGAATCTGAGCCCCGTGTCAGGACCGACGCGAATAAATAAAAGAGATACGGAAATAACGCACCCGTTCTTGCACTCCTTGTTATTCTCAAGCTGATCCTTGATCATATTAACCATGATATCATCCGTGACCAGTTCACCGGCATCCATAACTTTCTTAGCCATCTTCCCCAACTCGGTTTTCTTGGCTATTTGCTCGCGGAGCATGTCGCCCGTTGCGAGGTGGCAGACACAGAACTCGTCACGTATCCGGGGGGCTTGCGTTCCCTTCCCTGCGAACCATCATCAATGTCAATGTGTCTCACCGGAGAAAATTCTTCTCCGAGTATATAAGTAAAAGGGACGAACCAGCACCAGGAGGACCCATAAGAATAGTCCTAAGCTGTTGAGCAGGGGTCTTGCTCGGAGGAACGATAGCCTTCGCCTCTAGCGCGCGAATTTTGTCGTTGAGCTGCGCTACGAGGTTCTTGAGGTACTCGAGTTCGTCTGAGGGTGCCATCTTGAGTATGGGTGACCGATGGATACCTGAGTCTTGGTGACCGAGCAAGTTGAGAAGGAAGACGTGGAATTTCGAAATGGGCGCTCCCTGTCTGTAATGTACGTATCTATTCGGGATACAAGTGTGGTAAATTTTAGACGGAGTTTGAGCGCGCCGCCGCGTAATACCCGGGTACCCAAACTTAAGCTTGAACTGATCTCTTATGCAAAGTTCAAAGGCTCTCTCATCGCGTAATTTGGTGGTACAGACAGCTCAGATTGAATAAGTGTCTTCCAATCTAAACATTCTGTACACCTGGTTACTACTACTGTTCAGTCATCGATCGTGTTTTGAACATTGCCATGGTCAAACAGCCTCATAGATTGATTCCCATCGATGTTGCATAAGGACATTGATTTATCATACTTATCCCAAGTTCTGTTGTTCGACGCGCAATACCATCGTCTAGCCCTCTCCAAATTTTATCAGACTCCATCAGGCCATCACGCATCCGACAGGCATCAGAGTCGACTACCATCCCCCATCATAACTTTTTTCCCCATCGAGCATAATCATGATCTTGTTCTGTCCTTCAGCGCATAGGGCCAACTGTGAATTGGGATAACGGAGTCAAATCTGAAGATCATCGGCATCACTACCATGATACCAAGCTTCAAGTCTCGCTTGTCGTGATTTCTCAAATGAGTGGGTGAGTCAATTTGATTCATATGACTCTTCTTACTACGACTCGTCCGCACAAGACTCCGTTATTCAAGCTGCTGTTATTCGTCACGGTACTATCGTCCAATCGATAACCACAGCGAGAATAATGGTTTTTTTTTCTCGTTCCGTACTCCACGAACGAACGGAAGAATTACTTTTCCAGCTGTGTCGACACGTCTTTTCAGACCCCCGTTTCTTTTCTTCAGATACTTATTAGTCTACCACTAACCAACCTCGCAAATTCAGTCTTTTGATGTCTGTTTAGGTTACTAACCTAGGACCCGTTCGGTAACCGCTCGTTTGCGTCCGTTTTCGAAAAAGAAGCTTGTCATGCTGCATAATTTGTCGCACTACAGTAGTAATTGCTCGCTCCCGTCAATTGAATATACCACTATCCCTACTCTGTTAACTGCTACCTACCATGTCACCCAAGAAAATATAACACATTCTCGTCTGATACCGAGAACATCATTCTACTGCAGGAACCTTAAGAGCAGGTGTCAGCACCTTTGAAGATTCCGCGGAACGCGAAGTGGAGTTCTGGAAATGATGCAACACTCTCGTTGACTCTCTCAAGACTTTTGCTGATGGAAACCCGGCCGATAATAAAACTTTCAAGTCTGAAAATGCAGCAGCTAGCACTACAGCTCTCTTCCTGCAAGTGTGTCGCCAAGTTAAGAGAAGTTTTGAGAGCCTTTCCCTTCTGTGATGGTGATGACCTCCTAGTTATAGAGCTCGAGTGGCAAATTGATGCATTAAAATTGATTATCTGATGCATTTTGTAGTATCTACTAAGTTGGAGGGAGAAATCAGCGTTGTGATCTAGAAGGCAAGTACGGATATCCAGGTATTAATTGTGTTCTTGCGTGCCTTCAAGTTAGTAATAATTTAAGTTACGAAAAGATAATCGATTTTGCTGATGTAATCGTTAGTGCCTGCCAGCAGGTTATGATATAACGGTTTTCTGCCGTCCAACAGTAGCAAATATTTTTTCCAAATAAGTCAGAATCGTACCCATGTGTATATGCAGGACATATGTCTGCCAGCAGTAAAACTATCCTGCCGACGCCCAGTAATATCGCGCCATCTTTCCCAAAGATTGCCGACAAGTGAGCTCGTACCTCGAACCCTGATATTCCAACACCCCCATCCTCAGAGATATCATTCGAGATCCCCCTCAGAAAATTTATCACCTCGCACAGAAATGCGTTTCTCCATCCTCGCCGCTGTTGTTGCTTTGACAGCATCTATGTATGTCAGTGCACAGTGTGTGCCTTCGAAAGCTCCCTGCAGTTCGACTGAATCTTCTGGTTGCTGCAGTGGTCTTTGTGCAACTTATGATGTGAGTATGAGCAGGTTTCTGTGCAACCAGGATTCAACCACATGACTCCGACTCACCGCGCGCCTCAGGATATAAATTGGTTCTGCGTGTAATAAATTGAGCCAGGAGCCCTAGCACATCAAGACAGTGAGTCATGTTCCCACTTTCGCTTTGGTACTATGGTCGATTGACGTAATACCTAGTTCTAAGTCCGTCAGTACAAACGAATTTTCAAACGGGTCGAACAATATGGATATCTAAATTTCTCTGAAAATGATAGACCGTGCCTATGATAGTATTTCTCGAGGTTCACTAAGTTTGAGTTCGGGATGCTGTCAAAACTAGTAATCATCACTATTTATGATAGGAGAGGTCGCTCGTAAATGCAGAACATGAGGGAGAAAGTCTTCCAGAGGTCGTAACCTTCAACCAGCACGATGACGATGCTGGCAAGCGAGTTGGACAACAAATTGTGGTCTTGGACGAGAACCATGGTATAGTATGTATAGATGACGTGAGCGTATCGTATTTCCAAAGGTAACGTTGTTCTACGCTTTGTAGACTCAGGATAAATACACGAACTTACCATGGTGTACATTTAAGGCCCAAATCGTCGCAAATGAATCCCCAGTCGACGTCGTCTTCACAGCTAGGGCAAACCCGTGATCAAGAGTCAATGAGATCGGGCCTGAAATCATGTCTCGAGTACCTTGACCGAGTCTGTGATAGCACAGACTGTATTCACGAGGAAATCGTGGAAATCCGCACATGCATTACAGAACTCCTTGCCACCTGCCAATCGGCAATCACGATGGAGAATGAAGGCACAACGGATAACGGCGTTAACTTCCACACACGCATTGGTCGATGATGAGCATCAGGCCACCATGCCGCTTGTTCTAGATGATGTCAATACCGTCTCACCGTCGCTGGCTCCGCCAGAGCTTTCCGTCTTGGCAGATTCACTAATGTTCCGAGGCCAGTTTTTAGACTTGGAGCACGGTCCTTTATGTTTCACCAGTAGCCTGCAAGAGGGTGTGGGTTTTCCCCAAGGTAAGTTCGCAATATGCACAGCCCTTCCTCAAAATACTCACCGCACACGACCAGACCTGTTGCTCAGTGAAACCTCTGGTTTCATCAGCTGTGAGCTTGGTGTGCCAGAGTTCCTGCCTCAGGATGATACGTACTCCGAAAAGATGTTGCCCGAGTCTTCAACCAGACACGACCAACCACGTCTTGCGATTGTGCATGGTGACCAAAATAAAGTAAAATGCGCTTGGCCGGGATGTTTAAGATCTGTCAAGAAAAATAACCTCACTCGACATGTGAATGAGAATGCACCGCCAGAGGGTCAAGGCTGTCTGTGTCAGGTGTGGAAAGGGTTTCGTGCGCCCGTATATGTTGAAGGGCCCGTCCATATCTACCAGGTCATATTTAGAAAGTACTGATACGTAGTACGCACTTGCTCAATTCCATCGCTTCAACTGTAATAAATCTACTTGAGGTCACCGAAAGCCCCAAGATATAGGGTTCTCGAAGGTATGAGAACTTAGACAATGTTAAATACAATAGTGTACTTCTCATGCGAGTAAATCGACGCTGAATGAGAGCATGCCACTAAGTTGAAGCTTGCTGGTGACCGATCTGTGATCTATGTTTGACCTCCGCGGTACTCAACTCCGATTAGATATACATGTATGGGTAATTGCAAGTTGCCCAGTGCTTTTACACACCGGCCGATCCATATTCCACGGAAGGTGTTGTAGCCATGTGCTACTGATTAATATTGTATTGTAAATGTAGAGACGACATCGGAAACAAACTTAAGACTGACAAGAGATGATGATTAAAGAGGAGCATGACATCAGTGATACTCCTACCACGAGAATGATAGGGAAAACCTGATCATCGAAACAAAGCCCTGCTCTGGCGAGTCAGGGACTGTAGAGGACTCCTGTATTCCGTGTCAATCTTTGAAGCTGGAAGATCAACGGACAAAACCAGCAACTCACCTCTTCAATTCCGCACAAACTGTTTAAATGCCGCCAGGAAAGCCAAAAATTCGGGTTTGCGTATGTGAACATTTGCCATAGACATCGAAGATGTGTGAAGTAACGGAATGTATCCAAGAACGTGTGTTTCGTTTGTAGGATAAGTACCTCGTGCGACGGCCTCACTAAGTTCAGCCGTGACTGGGATTTTGTAGAAAAAGAATTTGCCGCCGTTCATGATTACTATGGCAGGAATAGTCATGGCAGAAAGAGGAGGGAGATGAGATGCTACCCGGACCTTATTATTGGCTCCAAATGCAGCAATAGCCCCCGTGATGACTGCAGCCTCGGCATAAAGCATCCGAGTCCGCTCCATGCGGGCCTCCGAGCACACCAGCATGAGAACCTCATTGTCCTCTATGATAGATATGTCCATCTCTACTGATAACGACGTCCCACAGACGGTAAGTGGAAGTGGATGACAGATGAAGATGATCCTACGGTGATCATCATATCCAAGTGTTTCCAACAGCTTCGCCATAAAATTGGCATCTGCGTCACCTCCACAGGCAAGCGTTTGCTTGATCACTGATATATCGAGGTAGTGCAATAACTTCTTCGTGCGACCCGAGGCATCTTGTGACCTTTCATTGTTCATATAACTGACAAGTGTAGGGTGGGTGGGCAGGGGAAGGTGAGGCACGCCAAAAAAATTACGCTTGGTCTGGAATGATACAGTGATGTGGTAGGCTTTGAGATCAACCCCCATCCATTCAATGTCAGAATTCACGACTCGTCTTAAATGAGCCATCCTGAAAGCTGTGGACGGTTGTACTGAGAACGATAATGCAATATAGGAGAGTCTGGGCAGGAGGCAGCGAACTTGAACGCGGCAATTTGCAAAATATGATTATTAATGATTACCCAGTACAATAAGGCTTGCGGTGACTCAGGCGGTCAAACCTCTACTTTTGTTCACCTACACATCCTCCGTCATTGCATCTTCCCCATGAGCTCTCCTTTCTTCGTCTGCGGCTCGCATGTGGTCATGTCACCATACCCTTGCCTACCACATGTCATATCAACGGCGGCTTTCTCATAACAAACATGCATGTTCTTCATCAGTAAACCGGTGCGACTTACTTTACATCACTTTATGTTAGTACTCCATATTGTTTTATAACGTCATATCGAGGAAAGGAGCACTTCGGCTGGGAATATAATATCTAAGTCTCACCAGTTTACTGATGTTATTCATGGAGCCTACTAAATCCGTTACACCGACGATCCCCGATGAGCTTAAGCCCTGGGGCGGCCCGTGTATGCCAGATGTTGGACTGTGCATCTTGTCGCCGCGCTGATATAATAGACGATCCCATAAGATGCTGAACATTGTCTTTCGTCTCATTTTTTTTTGACTATTCTTTGGCTTTTTACTTTTAGACATCGTATTACCTTCTTGATCTTATCACCATCGACACCATATGCAACGCTTCCTCTTGGTAACTTCTTACTTCTTACCCACATGAACAACTCCGCACATAGCATCTCCGTTATCTTGACGTCCATCGTATTTGGTTCACACCGTTCGCGCAACACCTCAGGCCTCAGTATTGTTCTACGTGACTTACTGAGCGCCTTTCGCTAGCGCATATAATTTTTACATCACTACATATAGAGGTACAACTCATATGCATAGATCATATCGCCTGTCGGTGTCGTGGACTGGCATGGCCCAGTGCCATTAGTTTGTTACAAACATTAGAATGATATCAATACTAGTAAAATGCATTCCCAGATGTCTTGATACGACAAATAACACCTCAGTCGGTCCATTGGATACACAACTAAAATTATCATCTATGGCTGGAGGGAATAGACTCATGGAGTCACGAATGCCCTGGTGTGAGGCGTACCCCCACCAGTCCGCCGTTCCCGCCGGCCGTTTTAGACGTGCACTCCTACGAAGATGAGATGGGAATGTACGTGTGCGCGTGATCAATCGTAATGTAAAGTATTTCTCAATGCAAGCTCAGAAAACCCTCAGGTTCTGCCGGTAAGCGAGTGGGGAATGAGTAGAACTGCCACTTTTGAACTTCCTAAATCATCATTAGAAGAGTATTAATGGGTGGCAAAGCGCAAAGAAAATACCTGCTTCAATCCTTCACGAACTTTTTAAAGTGTAACAGGCCAGTCACAATTTGTTCCCTCTGCTCAAGATTGAGCATCCTCATGGCATCCAACGGTTCTCGATCTAACTTGTGCAGCATGTTGTTGTTTTCACGGAACATTGCAATGGCCTGTGCAATGACCTGGGCTTCCGGATGAGACAGCAGACTTGTTCTCCTGCACCAGGCAAATTATGTCATCATCGTCCAAGATACAGATGTTGGGGGTTGCTGATTTGCGGGTACCATAAATAACAAGGTCAAGGCGATGCTGTCTGAAAACGATTTTTCTATCATTGTTGTAGTTGAGTTTTTCGAGTAGTCTTGTGGCGAGATCGTCCGTCGCCGCGTCATGTGCACCCTGAGCATGCTTGAAAGCTGGATAGTGAAGTAGTTATGCCGTTTCATCATCCTGTGCACTGTCTTTGTTCACAGCGTTCATGAGTCACTTCATGAACGCCGTGAACAAAGACAGTTCACAAGATGACGACACGGCACAATTAATTCATTACATGGCTCTCGCACATGCTCAGGGTGCACATGAAGCAGCGACAGATGATCTCGCAACAAAAATTCTTAAAAAACTCAACTACAACAACAATAGAAATATCATTGAAGTCCGGAGGCCACTGATGTTGTAGCTGCCGCGAATGGCTGCAATTGGGATGACCGAAAATTTTGCTGTTCGAGACGTGTTGCCAACCATTGTGGAGAAGTACAAAAGAACCTGATGACATAAGCATGGACTGAGAAATGATTGAGGAAGTAGTGCAACCTATAGTAGTCTCATAGTGTCGCCCACGGGACTTGCACTAGTATTACACCTACTCACAAGGTAGCAGGTTGCGGGTTGTTTTTCTTCTGTACTCGTCCAGACTGATACTGGTTATTGCGGGGAGTTCTCTTGCACATCAACCTGAGGACACTACTCAGTACTTGTATGTCAATTCACTTTATGATTTAATGGCATGAGCTAACCACAGCGCGATATTTTTTATCGGGTAGGTGTTCCGATTCGAGGATGATGCAAGATCAATAACGAGATATGGGGTGTCATACCATCAATACACGAGTCTGCACTGGCTGCAGTTCATGTACAGCATATAGGCTAAACGTCAATCCGGTGGCTTCAGAGTCCAAGGCGTAACATTTTCTATCGGTAGGTGGTACATGTCCCGTAGTACAAGACCACCGAGCCAGTATTTCGTAGTCCGCGAATATCATGATCGTTATATTTTGTCCAGCCACTACTAGCTCAGGATCCTGCCAGTGATACCGTCACAATGATTCTCGATCGCAGCGCGAGTCGGCATTGGTTGGTGCCAGGAACTCAGATGTTTCGAGATGGTACAAGATCAATACTGAGCCATGTGCATGAGGCAACGGGTCACCAGTCTATCTTGACATGCTTACTTATCATATTTCCGCAACAAAGACAGACATATACATACAGCTTATGCATATGCACCCATCAACACACTCTCCACCAGTTTCCTGGCATTGATGTGTCCGAAGACCTGCCATGATCATTGTCTCTCCAATTTGACTCACCGCTGCTTCCTCCGGCCAATGTGTTCTCGCACCGAACCAAACGGCTTATTCGACAGACAGAAGATAGTTGTCTGAAGAGCGGAATGGCCATGATGCCACCTCGGTGTCGCCTGAGAAGCTCGAAAGATGAAATCACACGCCCTCTGAGAGCGGGACATGACCATGGCACCATCAGCGTTGAAGAGAATCGTAAAATGACATCTTGCACATTCTAAGAGCGAGACATGGCCATGGCACCATCAGCATTGCGTAAAAAGCTCGAAAGATGAGACCACGCAGCTCGACACGGCCTGGCACGGTCAGGATCGGCTAAAAAAAACTTGAAAGACAATATCATGAATAAGCTGACTAGAACCTGAGGTCATTCGGCATCTCAACTCAAGCTTGCTGTCGAAATTCCAGGACGACATACATTTTGCTGGAGATATAAGTCACGTACAAGAAGTCAGTCGTGTGATTGGGATTATTATTAAAGGATCGTGCTCTACCTCTGAAGCGCTACAGTTCCTGCTAATGCAGAGCAAACGGTATTCCAGAGGGAGCACTATTCGATGGTCTAAGAGTCCTCCTGCCAGCTCCGTAGTTCAAGTGTTTATGTCGACCTTGTGTCTGGAACAGCACCTAATCACAGAGTAGTGAGTAGATACAAGTAATGTCTGGGGGACAGAAGACAACCAAATACTCCGTCAGATAATGGTTGATGTCGCAGAGCATCTGTGATCACTTGTGACAGATGTGTATGGGAGACGATGTTTTTGCAACTTTCTCAGACTCGCTGAGGTGTCTTGCAGCGTGGTCTAGTGTTGGGTAAATTTGAGCCCACATTCAGAATGGGAGTTCTCCTACCCAAGATGTCTCTCCAGTAATGTTCAAGAGAATCCAACGAAGGTGGGGCAATGCATGAATGGTGGTGTGGTCGATAGAGAGCAATTAAGTTAGTACTCTCAGCCTGCTGTAAAATGAACAGGAACATCTTTGATGCTCATCTGATGAGGATGCAGGATGGCACCACTGAGTAAATCATCGAGTACCGACTAGTTTTGGATGACAGAAGGCATAGGCACGAATCACACAGCATGACACCTAAGAACCACGAGAACAAAGCTACATATCATGACGTGTAGGACGACGTCGATGCTAACGTGAAGCTTGCTCAGCTGTTGTTTATTATTTGTTCTTGATCGAGCAAGGCATAGTATGATTTTTGTGTATTTGTATTCACTCCATATGACTTGTACTGTCCGCCTTTATCATTTGGTATTTATAATCATCGTAATGTTCATCACGTAGTACTGAATCTTGACCTCCGAGGGCTAGTAAACGTTCATATCTCATATGACTACATACATATGTGAAGTGTGTCTATTTAGCCAAGAATGCGTACAACAATGTGTCGGGGACTGGCGCGGCCGAGCGCCGTAATAGTGTAACAGGCTATCCTCTACGCTTACTTCGCAAGGTAATATACCGTTCGCCAGTGATCCTCCTGAAACTCTCCCGTATTGTATTATCATTGTCAGTACAACTGTTTATAACGCCTGCATCGCACATACCATCCTCAACAGAAGCTGTTTTGGCTCCAAAGGCGACGGTCATGCACGGAAGGTATTGTAGCCATGTGCTACTGTGTTGTAAATATAGAGGCGAGGCTGGAAACAGACTTGGGACTGACAAGAGATGATGATTAAAAGCAGAGCATGGCATCAGTGCACGCCGCAATTCGCATGATATCCCCAACCACGAGAATGACAGGGAAAACCCGATCATCAAAACAAAGCCCTCTAGCGAGTCGAGGACTGTAGACAACTCCTGTGTTTCACGTCAATCTTCGAAACTGGAAGATCGATGGACAAAGCCAACAACTCACCTCTTCAATTCCGCACAAACTGTTTAAATGCCTCCAGACCAGCCGGGCTTGTGCTTGTGACCACTCACCCCACACATCGGAAGTCTGCAAAGTAACGGAGCGTATCGAAAAAAGCGTGTTTCGTTTGTAGGATAGGTACCTCGTGCGACGGCCTCACTAAGTTCAGCCGTAACTGGGATTTTGTAGAAGATGGGATCGCTGCCCAGTGCCGTCCATAGTTATGGAAGGAATAGTCATGGCAGAAAGAGGAGGAAGATGAGATGCCACCCGGACCTTATTATTTGCTGCAAATGCAGCAATAGCCCCCCAGCATCGGACCTCCGCTCCTTGTCCTCCGAGCACACCAGCATGAGAATCTCGTTGTCCTCTATGATAGATATGCCCATCTCTGCCGATAACGACGTCCCACAGACAGTAAGTGGAAGTGGATGACAGATGAAGATGATTCTACGGTGATCATCATGGCCGAGTGTTTCCAACAGCTTCGCCATAAAATTGGCATTTGTGTCACCTTCATTTTCAAGTGATTGACTGGCCACCAATATATCAAGGTAGTACAATAACTTCCTCGCGTGACCCGACGCATCTCGGTGAGTCATCCTGATAGCTGTGGACGGTTGTACTGACAATGGTAATTCAATACAGGAGACAGACTGAGACAGAAAATATGTAAGCTGAGCGCCAAAATGTACGGCTTCTCGCTGATAAATCCACATCCATATCCCAACGAGAACGCGTTCAATCTCGGATGTTTGTATGATCCTGAAGATCTTCCCAGCGTCAACATTCGACAAGCAACTCATCCAGGATTCGGGTTCTTCTTGGGAAGACAACGGTGGGCGAAAGGATCCCATCACTGGACATCTCAGAATCTCAGAAGGCTATGAAAGAGGAGCGCAATATTTGCTGGGCGAAAGGAGTTTTTCCCTGACGAGTGCAAGTCTCACTATTACTCCTCTCGCGTTTATTTTCACGATCACTTGCTGCGCACACGTACAATTGGACACTTTTAGTTTACATCATCGCTAACTCAGAGGTATATAGTTATCGCACCCGTGTCGTTTCACCTCAGTCTTTTCCACTGAGGTGACATTCCTGCGCTCCTCGGCGATCACGAACGTTTACCGTACTCTTTGTTTGTCTCTCGCAACCTCTGTCGTTTCGTACTCGATCAAAGCAAGCGTGCTTTGCGTCCGCATCATGCATATAATCTCTTCGTGTACCTGCCAAAAATTTCAGCGACACATCATGACAGAACATCATCACTCACGAATGTAATCCATGAACACCCCCCTCCACCTGCGCGCTCGGCGTCCTTAGCTCGAATCTCACACGGCCCTCCTTCACACCTGCCTGTAGCTCCGAAACGCTGCGCACCCCGATGTCCTGGAGACTGTGCTGGACGCCAACGTGCAGGTAGGGAACGAATGCCTTGATACTGCCCTTATCTTGGACGTCGCCCGAAACTCCTTGAGCGACTTTGACGGCAGACGACTCGGAGAAGTAGCGTGTCGTGGCGGCGTTCTCGTGTAGCTTGCTCGAATTGTGCGGGGCGTGCTTCGTGGAACCGGGTTTACCATTGGCCTTATCAGACGCGCCAGGTCTACCTTGTTCCATAGCCTCGAGACTACCCATACCTCTGTAAGATTTCACGCGCTTTCCATCATGGTAGAAGTACTCTCCTGGAGCTTCTGCGGTGCCTGCAAGAAGCCCTCCCATCATCACGGCGCTCGCACCAAGGGCAAGAGCCTTGACAATGTGCCCAACATTGCTGACACCACCATCTGCTATTACCGGGATACCGAACTTTGATGCGAACTCGGCAACAGCGAAGACCGCTGTGGCCTGTGGGCGACCAACGGCCATGACTTCCTGCGTAATACAGATTGAGCCGCTGCCCATGCCGACGCGGAGAGCATCTGCCCCTGCGGCGATAAGATTGGCGGCTTGCTCGCGCGTAACGACGTTGCCCGCGATAACCTCGAGCTTTGGGAACGTCTGCTTGACCCACTGAAGCATGTCGATCTGAAAGACGGAGTTGCCCTGTGACGAGTCAAGTACAACGATATCGAGACCAGCCTCGACGAGAAGTTTGAGGCGCTCTCTGTCGCTGGGTCGTGTGCCGACTGCAGCCGCGGCATATAGCTGCTTGCTGTCAGGGTTCTTGCTAGCGAGTGGGTAGTTTTGATTTTTGAGGAGGTCAGAGCGGGCGAGGAGAGAGGTGAGACAACCGTGGTCATCGACAATGGGGAGTTTTCCCTTCTTGGAGGAACGGAGGATCTGGTTGGCCTCTGCGAGCGTGACACCTTGGGGAGCGGTAACGAGAGATGTGGTCATGACTTCGCGAAGGGGTGTCTCTGGCGACTCAAATTGCACGTCGCGCGAGGTCACAATGCCAACGAGCTTGGCTCCCAAGTATCCGGTTTCTGAAGAATAGACATGAGTCTTTTTACACCACACGAGCACGATGGATGAAATGGGAGGATCAGATAGCCAAAATAGAAATGATTTCCGCAGATCACAGGTTAAACCGTTACTCGGAAGAACGAAGGTTATTGGTAAAAGTGTTCATCAAAGAGACGTAGGCGAAACGCATATATAACGCACCTGTGATAGGAATGCCACAGAAACCAAGACGTGCCTTGACATCAAGGACGTCCGCAACCGTATGGTTAGGAGAGAAGACGACGGGATCCGCGATAAAACCATTCTCATGCCTTTTGACAGCTCGGACCATAGCTGCTTGGGATTCGGGGGACTGGTTATGATGAATGACACCAATACCACCTAGCAGCGCAAGATTGATGGCCATGTCGGTTTCGGTGACGGTATCCATAGGGCTACTCATGAATGGAGTTTTGAGAACAACATTACGAGTGATTCTGGTATCGGTGATCACATCAGAAGCAGGGAAATCGATCTTTCCGGGAAGCATGAGGAAGTCATTATAGGTGAGACCACCATGGACGCGGGAATCCATGAGATCCTTCACGGAAAGACCATCTAAGCATTGGTAAGTTGCTAGATGGGCAACAGCGTCTGCAGAAGGGAGGACAGTTGCTTTCGATGGCGCGGGCATTTTAGCCAAATCGACTCGAAAAATTTACGATTCATATCAAGACTTCGTCGATCGGAGTTTAAAAACGTTCTTGACCTGCACTATCACTGATTGAGTCCTACGACGGGCAATATTGGCTGCCTGGCACCTTAACTGTCCTTCCCCAGTGTCTCCGAGCCAGGACTCGAAGACCTGTGAAGGACAGCAAGATGCTCTTGACTACCTCGTAGATTCTTGCGCGTTTTGATATGTCTACGTCATTGTAGTATTATCCCCGGATCTTCTCCAGATTCTGTTAGACTCAGGCTGTCACACAACTGACAGGCATTGGGGTTGACCATCGTCATTACGTCGTCCGCTCTGATGAATGACTATTCTACAGATGTGGCATGACTGGCGACGACTGCATCGCCTCCGGATAAACGATGCTGGAACAGTCGATATTCTAATATTGTTTATCCGGAGCTTCCGGAGCCTAGACCAAAGAGAAAAGAAATACATTTATAAGTGAGATATATCTCCGATGTGCGTACGTGCTAACATAGATTCTTGATACTGACCAACACTGTCAGGGTCAGAGGTCAGGAGGATACACGCAAGATGATGACAGCCTCCCCGCCTTTAGCTTGCTCGGACATCATTCACATGTAGTTTGCGTGTGTTCCTGTTTTATGTCGATGCTCGCTACCATGGCCATCATAATGCACTGCGTATGACAGCTGCGGTACAAATCGAGCACGGGTCCCTTCAAGAACTTGATTATCATGCTATGCCTTGTTCCGCTGTGGCGCTACACCTTATTCCACCGATCATGGTACTGGACCTGTTCAGATGGTGAGTAGTCCTGCGACGAGGCTGGACATGAGAATATGCAGGTTCATCAAGTGCCGTGGTCCCCACGCGGGGTTATACATCATAGTAGTTCTAGATTGTTAAGCCGCTCGTACACAATAGTTCGAGCGCTCTAACACTCCCCGGCCTCCGCGGAGGGGGGGTATTCTACGTCTGTCCGTGTGTCGATTGGCGGCGTTCTGATTGGATATGCTGATGCTGACATTCTTGTCATGGACCGGAAGCAGATTAGCGGGCGGACTATTTTGAAGGTAAGCGCGTCGGACGGTCGGAGGAAACAATGCTGATACCCTGGTGTTCCTAGCCCAAGATATATCACTTGGCTTGAAATCAAGGGAGCTATCAGTGTATAGTTGAGAATGTTTGAGGCTGATGTCGCTCTACATGAGATCATATTCAGTACTGACGAACTTGTGGTCTAAAGGTGACATGCGGAATCTTCGGGAGATACATAGGATGCCTATAACACCACCGCAGCCCTTGTGAGTCGCTCAGTGCTGGTGTTATACATGATATTGCCTTTCCTGAGAAAATGGATGCATACGCCAGTACATCCACTCGGTTCTTAGTGCGGTTGATCAACTACTGTCTGGGGCGAGCGCATCATGAAGTAGCTTCTGCGCCATGCAATCCACACTTCTTCGATAAAGGAAGGAACGTCACCTGTATCATAGTTTCGGGTGATACTTATTTTAAGTTATTCTTTCATGACGTCGGCGTCTCTTTAGATTCCATAGACAGGAAACACAACCGGGCTCCGCAAGGAACGAATGTAATGGCTAGGGTGCAATGGACAATTGCGGCTCATGCGGATACATCTTTGCAATGAATCAATGTCTCAGGTTACACACTTTCTTTTGCGGATTCTGCAGCTTCCCTGACTCCATGGCACTCACCAAATACCGGATTCGAAATATCCGACGTTGAGGATTCCAATAAGTCAGCTTTGTGACTGGAAAGAACAATATACTGTAAACGCTCAACATACACCGTACAATGGTGGGGTTTGCGCGGACCATGAGTCAGCGATGTATTTAACAAGACGGACCATCATCGGAATGAAATGATCACACGGCACATGTTTACAACCGGCCACCGGCACCGACGGGTTCCGTGAATTCAACTGGTCTTTTGTTTTCATCCATTCCCATTCCTCGCATGCTTCAAGCTTCATTCAACCTTACTCTTCAAATGCAAATGTTACTCCGTTTGACGCCAATACGTATCTCGACGTTGTGTGCATAACAAGTACGCCCTGTGGCACACTGGCGAACTCAGATTAGCGCTAATCGACAAGTGGGGAATAAACTTGCCACTACTTCCGTGTTAACCTACAAATAAGAGTTCCATAAGCATGGGCGGCTGTCACAAATCAATGAAGACCCAGGCTATCAATTTTGTCTATTTTTGTCACGGTTGCTGGTTGAGAAGCCGTCATTGGATTTGGGCGACGTTGAAGGAATGCGCAAATGAATATGACCTGAGTTCTGGTTGGTTTCCCCCACAAGAAAGACAGACCGTGATATTAGGAGTCGTTTCAAATTCTATCGATAGAGGTCCGGGTGCGTCTTGATGAAAGGCACGGAATTGTAATATAACTTCAACGACAGATTTTCAATATCTGCATGAGCTCATAGATAGTCTTCAAGAGGTTAACGAAAAGCCATGATATTGCGATAACAATTAATCGCCGAGTTTGAGGACCTCGCGGATGCGTTGCTGAGCCTTATATCGACGCCTTCAAAGATCGTAAACTCAGGTCATGATGAGACATTAATATACAAGATTTAAACTCGGGGTCGGTGAAATCACCTTGAAGACTGGAAGTCCATGAGCTGATCACTTGCCAGGAAACCATCCCGAGCGTAGCAAGCAGTAGGACGCTCAGAAGATGGTCCCTTGACTGGCGCCACGAACGCGAATGACCCTTGACGACGGTATGATTCATTCGATCCGATTGCGTAACCTTCTGCGCCTATAGGCGGGATAAGACTCTGATGGCCCTGGGAGATAAGCACTGACGGAATACCCTCAACAGCATGCTCATTTTTGTGAGCGTGGCTAAGAAGATCGTATAGAAACAAAAGGAAAGCACAATCCTCTTATCTGATCAGTGACTCCATAGAAGGGTAGGGCATCGAGGGCATTGACGTGTTGCTCCAACTGCGGGATATCGTAGCCAGAGAAGTGGTTTATGTACTATGACGGCCAAGTGGAGCAGATCCATATTTGAATTTAGCAGTACGGCTGGAAACTCGGTACGAAGCTGATCTGGTGCAAAACGTTGTACCATGAGGCCTAGTCCCCGCAAATCTATATCACGGGCAAGATAATCATCCACAACACTGGGTTGGTCACCGAACGAATTGCAAGAAAGTCCGCGATGGTTTAGCACCTGATTTGCGGTTCAAACCAGTTCCCGAACTACCACATCAGTGCTGTGGGGCCCTTTCCAAAAGTGAAATCTGAAGACTCGCTCTGCATGGCGTGGAGCTACGAAGGTATAGTTCCGGTATATGAATAGACGGGATATGGAAATTTTACTATTCGCTGGTTGAAGATGGGGTAAACACGAGTCCAAGCGAGATTGTAGGCGATAAAGACACGTAGAACCCTTTGAAATCGAAGGAAGATGGTATAAAGTTCGAGACTGCTTATCTCGGCAGATAAGTATGTTGAGCTAAAAATGACACTTTTTGCTCCGTTAACTATTACCGTGCGCACTTTCATTATTGGGTCAAGTTGGAACCGTGGTAATGGCAGAAAGGCGCCATCTGCATGATGATTGGGCGTTAAGAGAAGGCCACCGCAGAGAACATCACGGTGTCAGTGAACAGCGAAAAATTTGATAGGGTTTTCCGTGGATGGTTGTGTGACTAAAGTTGTTATCTATCAGAAATTTACATGAAATCGCTTTACTTGCGTTCAAGTCATTCATTCAGCGTTGCTGTTGCTCTCAACTTCCGGTGGACTAGTAGAATGTGATTTTAGATGGCCGGTGCCGTGTACTCATAATCGTTAATCAAGATTTCAAATCACCTGTAAGCAAAGTACTTTCAGTTTATCATCATCATTACAGACACCGTGATGACTGACTGATTCAATGAACGTTTCTGCCCTCATTGGTGACCTCGACTTGTGAAACACTTGCTGCCGCCATCTACAATGAATCTGGCATAAAGACAATCGTATACTTACCTGTAAAGATGGACTCGAATCGGTGACCAAACGAGATAACGGTGGAAACAGAAAACGGCTTATCTTTCGCACGTGTGCCAAGTGGTCTTCTCTCAAATTCAATTTTCAACATATATAACCGTGATATCATCGCCATGGCAGAGGATGTGAAGTACTCGCTTTTCTCTCCTCACCTACTACCAGTTACTCTTACGACCATTAACGCCCTTAGAGTCAGTCCTTTGTAGGACTCGTCACATTGTCAGTTTTCTGAATATTTAACTCGAATATGTGATCGGACTCACCTGGTTTTGAATACAACACAGTCTCACCTAGAACGACAGCTGCATACTTGTTTCGCCTATATTTACACCGAGATCACTGCTGCCAGTGACGTCAGTTTCCGTGGGGGCAAACTTTGTCTTTATTTTTTCTGGTCCTCATCCTTACCTTATGACGTCTCAGTCTATCTAAATCACTACCTGGTCTCAAACAAAGGCATGTTTCCATGTCAATATCATTTCGACATATTCTCACTTTTCGATACAGGCCCCTGATTATCCTCTTATCGCCCGCTTTCTTCTATCGCCCAGTCTATGGCTTCCAAAATGTCTCAGCCACGCATTTTATTTCCTGGTACCCATCCACAAATATTGCAGAATGCTAGCGATGCAGGTCATCTTTCGCCTCAGACCCTGCATCGAATGTCACTTTTAGGTCATGGCTCCTGGTCCGAGTCCTCCATGACCGACTTACTCAACGCAAGCGACCTTGACCTCGACAAGAAGAATCCAATCATGAATCAGTCATCCATACGCTTCCCTACCACTGATATTTATCAGTACGACTCGTCCAGTTCCACCTCTTCCACCTCTTCTGTGCCTTCTGACGACTCGCACATCGTCATACCGCGCTCTCGACGCGTCCGTGGGCAAAATTCTAATTTATCATCTCCCACACCAGCGTCTGTCAAGTCCAGGCACAATTCAACTCCTCGTACCCACCAATCGGACAAAAGGAATCTTCAGGCGCCGGAGCTCAGTGATGCATCCGATGTTGACACGGTGCGGTTGGCGCAGGCACCATTTGACAGCGCTGGGAGTGTAAAGCCTACCCCACTTAGAGCACAGGCTCGTCAGTTTTCTTCGGAAATGCGCTCCAGTTCTCTTCCCCAGTTTAACTCACATGCCAAGTCTCAGTCCGGCACCCTGAACCTATCCACACAAATGCGATCCATTCGCAATAAGTCTGGCAAACCTATCAAGCCATCGCTCAAGAATGCCAAGCTTCCCAGCCTGTCGATCCCAACAAGCGGTGGGGTCGTGCAGAGCGAACCCACGACGCCTACCCTTTCGAAGGCGGTACACTTCGACGCCAAACTTGAGCACGTTAAACTGTTTCTCTCGAAGCAAAAGCCCCTCGCGGTGTCGCGAGATCGTGACCCAGCTACCGATACCAGCGGTACTGAGAGTGATTTACCCTCATTCGTCCGCGCCTCATCGGATGACTCCATGGAGAAGCAGATCGAGCTTCAGATTCGTAACATGCCCTCCATCCCGCCAAAAAATGCGGACGTGACCATGCAAGAACTCACTTTGTCCCAAAACGACAAGTCTATCACTGGACGAGTCCGAGTGCGCAATATTGCGTACGAAAAATGGGTTGCCGCCCGGTTTACCTTGGATTTGTGGCAGACGACGAGCGAAGTTACCGCCCACTATGTGGAGTCTGTGGATGATGGCGCGTTTGACATCTTCACATTCACGATAAGGTTGCATGATTTGTGGTCGCGTATCGAGGAGAGGACGATGTTTGTTGCCTTGCGGTATACTACCGCAGGCAAGCAGTTCTGGGACAACAACAACGGTGCCAACTACATGCTCAAGTTCGTCGGGAAGCTTGTGGCGCGCAAGGCACCCACTACCGCGGGCTTTCTCATGGGGGGTTCGGGTCCCGAAGTCGAGTCGGGGAGAGTAGATAGGGATCCTTCTCAGGCGTCTCCTTCACAGCGTTCTTCCGCGGAATTGACGCCAGAAACGCCTCTGTCAGCGAGGTATAATCTAGGTTCTGCGCTTAACGTAGCTCAAGATGGGGGCCTTTCTCCCTTATCTCCCCCATTTGTACGGACCCCCACGTACCCTACAGAGCTCTCTAGTGGTTGGTCTAAGCATACTCCTTATCGTGTCGATAAGATACCGCCACGCCATACTCGATCCGTTACTATAGCGTCATCCAGGGATCTGGAGAAGCACGAGCAGACGCACATTACGCAGTCGGATTCTCTAAACCTCACACCCCAGTCACGCGCAGCACGCGAACGCAACCATCGTCGTGGCTATTTCGATAAATCAATGGGTGGCACACCGCGTAAAACCCTTCCAGGTCCTGCTCTTTTGAGTCCGTTTGAGGAGCGGACGCCGACTCGTAGCAGTGATCACATACAAGAACAATCATCCCTTTTCAGCAGGTTTACTGCTCAACATATGAGTCGGGTGGATAGCGCGAGTTCTTCTGCTTCTGTAGCGTCTAACTCGAGTTCCCTAACCACTCCGCCTACATCACCGGGCCCCAGCACACCCGTCTCCTCCGACGATAAGCCCTCTCTCAATGACAGCTATAGTCAATTCCTTAACCGGTCAGTTACAGTCTGGATCAATCGAAACTTGAGGCTGATGCCCTATCACAGATTCTGCTTCTTCACTGGCTCTGGCTCGCTGACAGACCATTCCTCTGATTCAATTGCTCGTTCCCAGTCCGCATCCGAGGTGGAAGGGCTATTGTGGCACTCTCCTCGTGATTTCTCTTTGTCCTCAAACGACTCTGCTTTCAATGTTCCTCGTTCTTGTAGCTTGAATAGCGTCTCTGCTTATCAAAGTGGCTTGTCTACTCCACGCGGGAACTCGATGCTTGATTGCCCCACGCCAGTGGTCCATTGTGAGTGTCTGCTCCGAGACGTCGGGTGACATCATGCTCACTCCTTGACAGAACTTATAATCTCCTATAGACCAACGGCACTGGTTTTCACGCTGCACTTCATGACATGCTTGGGCATCCACGACCCGACATATGATGAAACGGACCCGAGTTGTCTCGTGGCAGTCATCTCACAACTTGTACATTATGACACTTTCACCTCACATTTTCTTGCACATGGCTTCCTCGCATCGTACAAGCATCTTTCTTGTCTATCTTTTCAGCTATCTTCATATGCTATCGTTATTCACCTTCTAGAATCCATCTCTCGCGTTGTAGTGCCCCTGGCATATATCGATTGACAAAGTAATCACTGTACTATAGGACGCGTCAGGTCAGCTCTAATTATTTCTCAAAAAAAAAGTTTAGTTTGTGATGACAAGATTTGAGAGACATCGTAAAACGTAGCACGATAGATATAGATAATGCCATCATGTCTGATATCAGTACCGCCCTCTGCGAGGACCGTTGGGATTATACCCCCTACCGCGACCTGTCCACCCACCCCTGCGGTTACCCCAGTCCTCACCTCTTGAGTCGACCGTCCACATCTCTTCCTGACCAGGAAGAGGACCACTCTGTTTCGGAGCAACGGCCGACGGACCTGCGCCACCTCCAAAATTGTCCGCCGCACCAAACCCAGGAATAAACTCATCCAAATTACCTACCGGATCCTCGCCCGAAAACGGCGCACGTTGGGTATAGTTATTCTCTCCCAAACCAACCACCGTGTCCTCGTCCTTGCCCCACCACTTATTCGTGCCGCCATAGCTGAACCCGGGCACCATCGCGTCGTCCTCGTCGTCCTGCCCGCTCATGTCTGTAATTTCTGGAGGCTTCTCGCCACCGCCGGAGAACACTGATGTTGCGTCTCCAGGGCGCTCGCGCGACCAGAAACGTGTGGTGTGGTCGTTTGATGCGGTCACGAAGAGATGGCCCATGGGGTGGAATGCCATCGACCAGATGTTGGAATCGTGCGCTTGCGATAGAGTGGCACGAGGTTGTGTGACAGCTTGCAAGGTCGTGGGTTCTGGGCCGCCGAGGTCCCAGTGGAGCACAGCGCCTTCGGAGCCGCCAGACACGAGTATCGGGTGCACGGGGTGCCATGTCACAGCTATGGATTGTCAGTGTCCGGTCGAATGAAAGTAGGCAAGACTTACAGCAGACTTCCTTCTTGTGGCCCCTGAGAATGCGGAATTCCTTCATGGCGCGGATATCGAAGACGCGGACCGTTTGATCACGGGAGGCGCTTGCTACAAGGTTGCCGTTTGGAGACCATGCTAGGCCTTGTATTGTGTTTTTGTGCTGATGCCTAATTCATTCGTTAATGATGATAATAAACCGTTTTGGTGCACTTGCAGTGTTGAAAGAACCGCTCCAGTTCGCGGGTCCCAGAATTTTATTTGGTTATCCTTGCTTCCAGATACTAGAAGACCTTTGCTAGGATGCCACTCAACGCACTTGACGTCCCACCCATGTCCTAGCAATAACATCAATAAGCCAAACCACGAAACGACGAACAAAAATTTATACCTGTGAGAACGCTTTCTTCCCGACTTTCTTCGAACGACCATATTCGAATAGTTGAATCATCGCTTGCCGTTGCGAAGCGGCGATCATCTGGGCTGAAGCTCAAGCCTCGAATAGCCTCACGATGACCGGCCCACGCGGTTAAATTATTCATATTCGGTTGGAAATACTTGATTATTCCATTTTGGTCCGCAGAAGCCAGGAATGAACCAGAGTGAGTGAACTGGAAGGCGCGGACGGCAGAATCGTGAGCTTGGAGAATAGTCTCGAAATTAAATGTGAGACCGTTCCAGAGGGTAAATTCTCCGCTTGTTGATCCTGTCAGTACCCGTCTTCCTTCTGGAGTCCACTAAAGTAATGTTTGAGATATTTGAAAGTGATGTTAACGGTGGTACGGACTGTGACGACATTGACTGGACAACGGATCTTGTTAGTTGAGGTGTGTATAAATTTGGTGCACAATGATGTCGAAGAGTTTCCAGGATATGCAATTGGTGGGAGCAGCTATACACAACGAAGATGTCTTCAGCAGCTACGCGCCACGAAAAGAAAACTCGCACATCAGCAATGAAGGGAGGAGCGGGTCTCATGGAGGGGACATATGTTGAATTAGGTCGGTGTTTTCGTAGCTACACTTGATTAGACATATAATTGCGTTGTGATCAAGTTGCTACATACAATATTCCACCTGCCCATACCCGCGTTAAAATCAACAGTCCGCCGAGGTCTCGTCTTCTTTACAGATTTCCCGTCTTGCAACTGTCTTGCGGCAGCCATTTCTTGCTCAAGAACTCTGGCATCATCCATAGGAGGTGGCTGAGGATCAGATAGATACCGTTTAGGTGTCCATTCTAGATGAGGATGTAAAGGCGGACGCGGAATCGAGCTCGAAGGTAATAGGATTGGTATTGATGTATCTGTGCTCAGCATTGGCAGCGCCATTGAGTCCTGATGCAAATTTTCGCGTTCTGAACGAATGGGGGACCTATAGACTATGTAGTAGTGTGATCAGTATGAATCGGCGTTAGAGTATGAAATGCTGCATGCGCGCTTATTTACATTTGTTTGTTACGCATGACGGTTTCCGTTATTAGCTCCGCCCCTGCCATGAGACTATCAGTGAAGTTGCGCACTGACCACAAGCACTGCAAAGCAGAGTCAGAAATGCCAGCAAAAAAATCTGCCAGTTGGCTTAAGGAGAGGGGATGTGTTGGCGTATTTTCCCCCACTCTCTTTCCTCCCAACCACCATCATCTCGGTGATTTTTGAACTCGAATCTCAAATTCTAAACTACAAACACCACAAACTATCAAATGGCTCGTACTAAGGTATGTAGACACTGTCCCACTCTATCTTATATAATTTTGTGAGGGGAGGGGGACATGCTCATTGTTCCGAGTGAGGGGTGTATGAGAAGGAGGTGTTGTCAAGTATCGGGTGCTGTGGCGCAAGACCTGTGTTTGGTGATTTTCTTTCACAAAGAAGGCACCACGGAGGCTTGAAACCACGCATCCGCATCTTCCATCCTCCGGAAGACCCTCTCATGCCCCGATGGAACTTCCAATGTCGTAACATATGTTTCTGACGACTTTCCTTTTTTGGTAATTTCAGCAAACCGCCCGTAAGTCAACGGGAGGCAAGGCCCCTCGCAAGCAACTCGCTACTAAGCAAACTAGAAAGAGCATTGCGGTTAGTATTTACTATTATATATACCATGAGCTCTCATTAACGTCGTCATCGTAGGCCGCCGCCACTGGAGGTGTGAAGAAGCCTCATCGCTTCAGACCTGGCACAGTCGCCCTCCGTGAAATCAGGAGGTACCAGAAGTCCACCGAGCTGCTCATCCGCAAGCTCCCCTTCCAGAGGCTCGTGCGCGAGATCGCCCAAGACTTCAAGGTATGCCCATATTTCGTTTGCATGTAATACAAACGCTGACGTTGTTAACCACGTGCAGACCGACCTTCGCTTCCAGTCGTCCGCTGTTCTTGCCCTGCAAGAGGCTAGCGAGGGTAAGTCGATGATCTTTAGAATATCACTCAGGCTCATGCATGTTTGCTTGTGTAGCTTATCTGGTATCTCTCTTCGAGGACACCAATCTAGCTGCCATTCACGCCAAGAGGGTCACCATGTAAGCTTCCTCCTCCAAGTTACCAGTAGTTTAATTACTTACACTCTTTCGTAGTCAACCCAAGGATCTCGCTCTCGCTCGCCGTCTTCGGGGCGAACGCTCTTAATTTACCAATCACTCATTCGAGTGTTAATTCTGATTTATATGCGTTTCGTAGAATCCACTTGAAGTGCTTGTATTTACCGCCACTCTTGCCTCGTTTAAATATGCTTGTATTAAGCTGTAGGACCTACGTATGCTACTTATATGCCTTGTTCCTTGTGAACGTTTCAAAACCGGTTCTCGGTACTCATTACTGTAAATTTATTGCCTTTGTCAAATCATGCTTTGCAATGCAGTGTTCTTGCACTTTACCACTAAGGCTTTTGTTATTGTCGCTGCCTATAGGTAGCTTTAATCCCTCGTATGGCACTTCGAATATCAATGTCATGAGACTCCTAAATATGTTTCTGACGACTTTCCTATTTTGGTAACTCAGTCTTGCCAGACACATCGTGATGTTCCTTCGTAACGAACATATGCATACGCCGGGACCGGAAACCTATGAGGTGTACACATGACCAGTGTAGAGAATCATCATGTTTAAGCTGCTAGGAAAGTTGGTTTTATCGTATGCATGTACAAGAGTGAAGTGAGCTCTATTCCAAGTCGTTAGCTGTTGGAGAGTAAAAATAGAACAATATATGAAGAATAATTGGTCCAAAAAACTCACGGCTACAATATCAAACATCGTGAAAGGAAAAAAGAACAAGAAATCCGTTGTACTGTGTCGTGTTTATGCAAAACAAATCAATCATATTCCTCCTCAGTAGTAGTATCTGTGGTGTCACGCCCTTCATTAGAGTTAGATCGAGACCCCATAGAGCTTGGACGAGAACTTGGACGAGAACTTGGACGAGAACGAGAACGATTTTCGGCGTGCCGTGCGATCCGCTGCTGCTCGCTAACTTCCTCCGGAGTAAGGGGGTAGCTTGGGATGCACTTGAGCTCGAAAGTGCAAGGCAAGACATCTCCACAAGCCTCCTTGACGAATTCATCATTACAGACGATACCACCCCACCTCGAATTACTGCAAAGCCAATCGAGGCGTCTTAGCTGTTCGCCTAGGTGGCCGCCAGGGACGCTACTGTCCGTTGAGCGGTTATACTGATACGCTTGCCAAATCTCCCGTCGGCGGCGGGTTGACACGCCTTCATACTCCTTTTTTGCGACGTCCCCGTGAAAGTAGGCAGAAAGGGTTTCGACCACTTCGCCGCAAGTCACGCCAATATTTGGGCGTCTGGCTTTAACGGAGATCATCCATGGGAATGACCGTGAGATGATACGAATGTATGACAGGCGCGGGAACGTGGCAGGCGCTTCACGCCCTTTGATCCATGAACGCTTTGGGCCTGTTGTGCGATAACAAGTACTTGTTGGGAAAATCATATTCCAACGGAGGTAGTCTTCATGCGAGTCTGTGGGTGGAGATAGGAGGGGATTGATTCTAATCGTTGCAGATACCGCCCTCACGAGAAAAGGCTCGAGAACGGGACCGTCTAATGAAATGGCGCCGAATCAGAAGACATCCATTTCAGCTTGAATATGGGATACCTACAATGTGGCCCTTCGGCAAAGGGGTCGATGCGGTCCGCACTACTCGTCCACCGAAAGTTCGCGCGGGCAGTGTCAGGCGGCTGTGGGGGTGCAGGGGGCGGTGCAGTTGGGTGCACCCATGGCGTGTGACCAGCATACATGGTTGCTGGTGGCCCACCAGGCAGAGGCATCCCCCACGGTGTTGCAGGAGTAGGAAATACCCCTGGCATAGGATACGCGGGTGTGAACGCTCCTAGTTGGGGACCCCAGGCGGGAGGACCTGGCGGTAGCGGTTGCTGAAACGAGTATCCCGTCCCTGGCACTGCCCAAGGTGTGCCCGGAGGATGTTGGCTAGGCACATAAGGCGAAGGGTTGCCATTGGGATACCCAGTATAATCAGCCGAGAATCCATTACCAGGCGGCGCTCCATACACATTTGGAAGATTGGCAGGAGGAGGGAAGTAGGAGTTTTGAGGCATGGCGGGAGTGGAATGCGCAGAAGGTATGGGAGGGATAAATGGCGTGGTATTAAACGGTGTCGGGGGGTAATATGGGTATTGCCCTGCCGTGCGGGGCTGTTGAGCCCACGCAGGCGGGTTGTGGTTTTGAGGTGCTGGAGGAATGACTGGCGGCGCGAGACTTTCAGGAGAGGGAAGGGGAGGTATGAAGGGAGTATTAGCCGCATCAGGCGAGTCATAAAGCATTTTATGCTGATATAAATGTGATTATTAGATGTGTCACACCGTCACTGTTCGAAACTAATAAATCCATCAATTCAGGATGAAAACATCAAGGTATAGAATTTGCCTCACAGGAAATGCAAATGCAAAGAAACCTAGGTCACACTTATTAATGCACAGGTAACTCCGGACGTATGGCACAGGCCCAACCTGAGGTCGTTGAAGAATAGATTGTGTCGATATCTGAATGTACGGCCTGAGTCCCCAGCAAGGCCTGAGAAGGGAGTATCATATCAACCATATCTTAACATAATTTCCAGTGCACCTTTACCTGCAGATAAGGTTAGAGAACGTGCTCAATGTATATGATGGAAAATAAATGGTGAAATCGACCGAAGTAGTCAGATTTCAGGAACTTTCCTGCACTGATTCAATCCCACAGCCTTTCGAGGTATAGACAGCTGGCACTGCTGCTGCTATAGAGTTCAAAAATGCAAGTAAACTGACAAAATGACCTTTGGGAAAAAGAGGCAGTGGGAGATGAGAAAGGATTTAGATAGGCCGACTGCTACCCTTCGCGAGTCAGTAATCAGTGGCTGTGCCTACTTTCGGACTTTGTCCCGTCCGCTTAAGCTTGTGTGTGTGCATCCGGGACGTTTGTATGAATCATGATGGCATAATAATGCAGCTCGAGCGCCTGCAGGTGGAGTCAATTGCATGGTGGAAGTTTGCGCGCGCCCAACAGTTTCCCTGTGCTTTTGATGGTGGAAATTTTCCATCAGGTTACCTATCGTTAACTGTCATCTTTGGACATCTGGACCTTGAAGCTTGAACAATTAAATCGCAACCCAGTCACCACTGTGTATCGTAAGGATATGGTGCGAGGCAATGACAGCTGTGACACATCAACACGACACGGGGTTCCTTGGTTTTCATTTCCATTAGTCAACCTAGGAATCATTTCTTGAATTGGATAGCAAACGGATTTCTGGGCCCAAGCTACTGATTTGAATAGTTGACGGTGTGTATATTGTCCATTAATGTGACGGGCCCCTCCACATCTATAACGCACTTACTTCCAGGAGAAACTGGAAGCGTTCAAAGTGATATTCGCAAGACATATTCCGACGTCATGGCATATCTAGACAAGCCCACAGGTTTCTGGTCTCCCCCATTTATATGTTCAAGTTAGCTAGAAGCGAGTCAGAAGGGATAAGACAATCGCTCCGTCCGAAAATAAAGGCGACCCCACGAAGTTTTGACAACACCAAAATTAACCAAGTTCTTTGAAGCTGGTGTCCAATCGCATGTGCCTGCTTAATAGATTGAGGATCAAATTTAAACCCCTCATCCTTGTTGTGCCATTCGAGGCCTCCTCATGTTTGTAGGCTCCGAGGTCAACGCTGGGGACCATAAACTCGCTACAGTTCGGACTTGCCGTGGGCAATGTCGGTAGCTATTGGGGTGATTCTTGGCCTTTCGTGAACTAGCCTCCATTCTAGTTCCCATGCTGAAATGATTGTTAACCTGATCACGACGATGATCTCGGAGGTAAAGCTCCAACTTGATCATCAAATCAATCATAGTTGACTTTGCACAGAGCAGCCCTGACGAAAATCACCTAATTATAGGTTCACAGCTCAGTGGTGCGTAAAGCAGGGGCAAGGTCTTCCTTAGATATGACGAGGGTTAGCATAGAATATGCGACATGTGATATATCATAGGGCACGTAGGGAGCGTGATGGTCCGAGGCATCACGAGGTGAGGCTTAGTACAAAGATGTTGGGAGCCTTAAACCCGAGACGCTGGATTGAGTAGTTATCCTTCTTTGACAGACCGTCAAAGTAGTACTTGTCTCGAAGCCAATCTACAGAGATTGTATGAAATATTGCATAATAGCAAAGTGACACAGATAACTCACCAACCCGCTTGTATCGATTTGGTGCAGGGGTATTGTAATACATGTTCCAAGATGCGCCAGAGGCACTATTGTGCGTAGCGGCCCTCTTAACCTGCTCCTGCAATCTTGGAGGGAGAACGTTAAATTCTGCGTCGGTCACATAATTCTCTGTGTACCTGAGTCGTAAGGTCAGATTCAGACGCTAAGGGTTGCTGTGCAGGAGCTCACTCTTTCCAAATCGTGCTGCAGACATCACCCATAGTAACGCCACGGTCATTGTGCACTACCGTGCACCACGGACTAGATTCGGTAATGATGATAAGATCTTGAACGCGGGGAAGCGTTGCAGGTTCGTCTTTGGCAGAAAATGGGATATCGCGATCCCGGTCATTGGGATTGAAGCCACCAGTAGAACCTTGTATTTATAGAACATTAGCATCATCAGATATTTACTCTAGGGTGACATACCAGTGACGAGATTGAACATAAGGTGGAAGCCATGGCTTGCACCAGCCATAATCGGGTGCAGCTGCAGCTCGGTATTAAGCAGATAAAGGTCAGTCTGCGAGAGAACTGGACCATCTATTTGGGTGCATCAATCTGTATGCAGTACACAAAGCTGAGTAACTGTACTTACAGCCTACTCCTGCAGACCACTTGCTCACAGAATCACCCATTGATACGAGTGTCGTGTGATATGATAGTACTGGTAGATATTGATGGGGATCTAGACAGAATGATGCGGTATGTGAAATAGGTGCACACAGAGACAATGAGTCTAGAAAATACTGGCTTTAAATGGGGCCAGTTAGTAAGTCACCAAGCTCAGGCTATGCTTACGATATTTATTTGAATTACTACACGAGGTCGTGGCTGTGTTCTTGGTTGTTGAACTTGCGCTGCTGATTAGATTAGATTAGTATCTGACTAAGTGTTAGCCCTTTGTTGGAAGGTTCCTTTGAACTTGTACGTTCTTAACAGGTTGAACTTTTCCATAACTTTATTATACCAGATTCATATCCACAGCTTCAGAGATGGCTCCAAAGGGTGGAAACGCAAAAAAAGAAAGTGGCCGAGCCAAGAAGGCAGAAAACGAGGCGAAGAAGCAAGACGCTGCAGCTGCTGACAAGGTGTGTCTAATATCTATCAGCACCGGTGAAACCTTGTGTATTGGATTCATCAATCGGGGTTTACAGGCAAAGAAGGAGGCTGAAAAGTGGGAGGATGGTGCGAAGGGAAACAAAGCTAAGGAGGAAAAGGAAGCCAAGCGTCTAGCCGAGCTCGCCCGCAAAGCTGAGAATGCGCGGCTGCTTCAAGCAGAAGAGGAAGCTGCTCCCACAAAAGCCAAGCCAGCACCAAAAAAGAAGAAGGATATCAAACCGGCTGGTCCCGGAGCAATCGCAGCTGGGGGCAGCTCGAGTGAAGCAGCACCAGCAGCAGTGACAGATTCCAAGGCTGAACCTTCTAGGGAGATCGAAAGCTATGCTGCAACTGGCATCGATAATGCACTCGATCTGCTGGAAGTAGTAACTGCAAAGATGGACAAGGCCAGTGTAGGGCAACAAGCTGCAGGTATCGAAAGGCACCCAGAGGCAAGATTATTTAACTTCTTCCTGAAGCTATGCCAACTGATTACTGACATAACTTAATAGCGACGATTCAAGGTGAGAATTCACATAATGGTATTTCTGATATATGATTTATAACTCCCCTAGGCTGCATTTGAAGCCTACAAGGAACGTGAACTGCCAAATCTGAAAGAGGAGGTACGACCGCATCCCTGGTGTGCGAAACATAAGGCTAACATACTATTCTCTCAACCGCAGCATCCTGGGCTGCGCCTGCAGCAATATCAAGTCAGTATCGCCTGTCAGCGCAATTTCCAGATGTCTGATGTTTGGATTATACAGGATCTTCTACACAAGCAGTTTCAGAAATCACCAGATAACCCGTGAGTCGTCAGGGTCATACTGCCTCCTTAATTTGACTGATTTACGTATATTCATTATTATAGCTTTAACCAGGTCACCATCGCTTATGATGCCACGAAGGACGAGAAACTGCAGTCTCTCAAGGAAAAACAGGATGCTGTGCAGAAACGATTACGTGCATAGCTACCATTATGATGTGATACGACTAAAAGTCTTCTTGGTACGAATCCTTGGAGTCTGGACGTCAGAAGTGGGTGTATGATAATAGTAGCGCCGCCAGCTGGTGAAGCTCGATTTGCTATCTCCAGTGATAATGAACATCTGGACCTGTATTGTTCGTGCGATTGTGGCTGTGAAAGCATCGAAGCCAACCGAATTTTCTTTGAGAAACGGCTAAGTAGTAATTCGCATGGATCGAGAGCACAAAGGGACTGCAAGAACTGCCCACAACACCGCAATTCTGATATGCCCTGTATTCCGTAAATTATAACCTGTGTTCATGCTGCGACTGTTGCTGCGCTGGCCCGCTGGGTTCCTCTTCAAGCACGATTATCCGAGGTCTCCAGGGCAGTGTCCGCTTATGCGATTATGTAACCACAGATCTTTTTTCGAGTATAAGTTCAAAGTTACCAAGGTGTCGTTCAAGACAACACACAACCACTTCCCATTTCAGCGCTAACCACGACATGCCGGATATTTCGATTCTGACCCAGCGCGCGAATTCTTTTGCATCGCCCAAGTCTATTGAGCCCACAAACTCGCTTGTGATAACACAAGTTCCTCGAACTTTTTTCCAACCTTCGATAATCAATGCTTTGCGCGACCACTTTGCTACATACGGCGAGATTAACCAATGGGTCCCGATAGCATCGTTTTCTCGCATAATCCTCGTGTATTATTCAGAGGAGACTGCTGAACTCGCGAAGAACGCCTGTGATCCTCTTATTTTGACTCTCCCACACAGGTACGTGATCTGATTCGAAGTACCCGTCATGTTTCTTATTTTTTTTTGTGCACAGAATACCCACGATTTTGAGAGTATATCGTTCTGAGCCCAACCCTATATTTTCGCCGTCGTCACCAACGGCAGATGAAAATTTGCTACGTCCTCCACCGATCGAAAAGAACTTCCTTATCTCACCACCGGGATCCCCACCTATTGGCTGGGAACAAATTCGTGAAGAACCCCCAAATGCTACACCTCTCGCAGATGACCTTATAGCTGCACTTCGCAAGTTGAAATTGCAGGAGAGGCGGTCTAGCCGGGAAGTGCTACTAGAACCTGAAGATGGCGTAGGAGTGGGAGTATACGTCGAGGACTGTGATATGAATGACGATGATACAGAGGAGGTTGACTGGGAGTATGGATGTCCATCCCCGGCCAGGCTGCGGTGGAAACCTGTAGCAACCGCTATGCCACCAGTGCCAGTGCGATGAAAGTTGTAAGTTCTGTGTTTCACCTTTTGTTTAGGATGATACACATCAGACCTGTTCTGAGACCTACATGCGGACATCTTGATATTGCCTTTTTTTCTGACCTTTCTCGCCTCAAGCAATGATTTAAACCAGGTACTAATTATTTTCTCATAGTGTCACACTGCAAATTGTTGTATCATATTTATTCTGTCGGCACACTGTACATCACCATGTGAGTATCTTTCTTTGTGCCCTTTTCTTGATGAAATACTTCAGACCTGTTCTGATCGTTGTGGAGATAACTTCTATTGCCAAATAATTTTCTGATCCATGTTTATCACGCTGTTTTGGACTTGATGCTGACCTATCGCTTGTAGGTTGTCATCTTTACGAGGCCTTTTTCGGATACTTTAGCGCCATTCCCTACTCATTTATAACGGACATATGCCTGGATTCTTGCCGTAGTCACACACATACGATTACGAATGTACTTGTTTCAATTGAGTTAGAATATTAGGCCTTTTAGGCTTTCTGTTGTCAGGTATTTTTCTATCGACACCCTCGAACTTTTGTGCTGAGGATGCGGGAATGCCACATCCCGAGCCTTGCATGTCACGCTTAACCAATTCATTTATACTTGCTAGTAGGGCACATGAGAATGATATCAGGCATTATGTTTTCGTGAAATATAGTATATCTCCTTCACACCCCGAACACCAGTTCACGTCTAATGGCTCTAATATGTGCAGCGAATTCAGTGCGCAGCGGCATTGTGGCCCGATAGGTCAATTGTCCGAGCTACTGCGTGCCGGGATTACCAAATAAGGAAGTTTGCAAATGAACTTGCTTATTGTTCTTCAAGTTGGACACGGCATTGTTCCCTCGGGATCATAGTAGTCGAGCAGCAACCACCGACCTTATTCTTCTAAAATAACAAAAGGCCACACTCACCATGTCTTTTTGTAACAGAGCTTCGCACTTTATTTCTTTACTTCTTACTTTCATCTCGCTGCGCGTCCCTTAGCTTGACATGTTGTCGAGCATATTTGCTGCTACTTTCGCCTTTGGCGCGTCTGTTGGTGAGTGTGGAACTGCTTGATATCGACACATCTGATGCTAGCCATTGCTCAGTCGCGCAATCTCCGTCTTCTGTTTTATGCGTTGCGGGTCAATGCCTGCAAGGCTATTCGAATACAACTCGTGAGTCCAAAATTACTGGAACCTACATCGTCGTGCTCATAGCTATGATAAGTTGGAGCGACTCTCTCAGCATCTGGAGAATCGACCGAAGTCCTTCTTCTTCCTGGACAATATACATCCACGACCAACCCAGAGCTTCTTCATGAGCTGTTAACGTCTTCTTCTGCTAAACTTTCTCCATCCACTGGCTTCGGAAACTCGAGCGCTGGATCTTCGGTTACTCTTCCACTAAACATTGCACTTCAACCAGGCATGACAATCTACCCACAAGCTTTCTATTCAGGACAAGGCTCATATTCAAGTCTCCCCACGACCCCCATCGGAAATACAACCATTCCATTCACGGCTTCCTCGATCGCCCTCCCAGAAAACGTATGGGCAGCCGTATCAGCCGGAAGCAACAGCCGTGTCATTTTGTGGAACTCTGTTCCTGATGTCAGTCAGCTGCCTGCGAGCGCCTCAGGATCGCTGTCGTTGCTCAACCTGCAATCGTCATCCTGTTCGCCGGCTTGTTCCGGAGATGGCATTTGCTCCGCTTCTGGGACGTGTCAGTGTCCAAGCGGATTCACCGGTTCATCTTGCGAGGCGTGCTCGTCCGGTTTCTTCGGACCGAAGTGTCAGGCCTGTCCGTCAGGGTGTACTTCATGTGATGATGGAATCTCGGGCACGGGGCGTTGCTTGGTGCCAGTAGTGTCAAACCTGCCATCGAGCTGCAATTGTATCAATGGGGAATGTGGCGCTAACGGACAATGTACCTGTCTTAGCGGTTGGACCTCGGCGTCAAACGGAACTCAATGTGCTGCATGTGCGGCCGGTTTCTTTTTAGCTACAAACGGGAACTGTGAAAGTCAGTCATGATACATTCTTTTTCTGTCTCACCAATCTCATCTTTGATATTAGTTTGTCAGTTGGGTTGTCAACAGTGTGCTGATGGCACCGGGGACTGCATTACTTGCGCATCCGGCTTTACTCAGGATGGGAACGATCGCACAATGTGCGATGCCATTCCGCAAACCACATCAAATAGCACGACTTGTCCTACCGGAAGCTACGGTGCTGGGTCTACTTGTGCGATTTGTTCGCCGCTTTGCACGACTTGTACCGGGCCAAATTCGAACGATTGTGTCATCTGCGGATCCGGCACGTACAAGTTTAATGGGTCATGCGTGACGACCAGCTCTGGAGGTGTTTGTGCAGGCTCCAATATGATTGCCAACAATAACAAACATGAGTGCGACAGTAAGTGTATCCCACTGTGCATTGACGTGTACTCAATATGTGATTCTCAGCTTGTGGACCGAAGTGCACGACCTGCCAGATATCCAATTTCAATGTGGCATCTACCGTCAATGAAGCTCAGTGTACTGGCTGTCTTCCTGGTTTTGTCTTGTCTCAAGGGCAGTGTGTGACGAGTTGTCCATCTGGTACTTTCCTCTCTCCTCAAGATAATTTGACGTGTACAGGTACGGGCTGTCTCATTTCATTTCATTACTAAATTAGACTGATGTCGTCATGTATTCAGCTTGTTCTTCATCCTGTACTAGCTGTGCGGGAAGCGCTACCACCTGCTTGACATGCGCGAACAACTTGCTAGCTTCAAACGGGCAATGCGTCAGTTCTTGTCCGTCCAACACGTTTAGTTCTTCCGGATCTTGCGTTTCCTGCCACCCAGACTGTGCAACATGTTCAGGCGCATCCTTTAACCAGTGCACAAGTTGCAACAAAGCACTTCCTGTCCTTACAAGTGGTCGTTGCCTCGCTACTTGCAGCCAGAACCAGTATTTCGACACGACATCCTCAACTTGCCAGTCTTGCGATTCCAGCTGTGCTAGTTGTTCAGGCGCCGGTCCGAATAACTGCCTCGCTTGTTCAAGTTCTAGTCAAGTTTTGCGTGGGGGTGCTTGCACTTCAGCTAACTGCACCAGCAGTACCAGTGTTATCCCAAGTCTTGGGGTGTGCCTTTCAGAACTTGTACAAGTCTCACCTTCTGGTACCAGTTCAGGCACGCTTCCCTCGGGGCTATCGACTCCTATCACAACCACAACCCAACGATTGCAGTGGTGGGAGATTTTACTCATGGCGCTTGGATGTGCTTTCATCTTTGTGGCCTTTTTGTACTGCTGGCGGCGCCGAGCTCGCAAGCAGCGAGCAAAGGCGACAGCGGCATTTGCGTCTGCTAAGGCCCTCCACAAGCAAAACTGGAGATGGCGACTTGCCCGCTTTGGAGAGAGGCTTTTTGGGCACAACCGTAGCACGCGGCCCGAGACGGAAGAAATTGCTTTATGGAAACTGCGCGCTGCGGAGGAGGCACAGCACCATAAGGAAATGGAGACGTTCATGAGTGCACACGAGCACTCTCGCTTGGGATCGAGCCGATCTCCTTCGCTTCATCTCTACAAGCATCGCGGATCACACGATTACTCCGATGTTAATAGGCTATCAACGGGTTCCATGTATTCCCAGGCGACAGGGAATGTTCGTTCCAGACCCGAACCTCGGCAGCCTGTCAAATCGGACCCGTTGAGTTCTCGGTTTTCAACAACGACACTTGGATCTTCGGTACCCAAGAAATCAAACGTGTTGAAACGTCAGCTAATGCCTTCTAAACCGCCAACCGCCGCCGAGTCGTACGCTGCGTCCGTAAGGCAGTCCCCGGAACCCGATCCATCGTATTGGATCACACCTACAAATACGGGCGGATCTCGCAACCCTTTCCTCAAATAAGCAATGTTTCTCATAATTCTGCATGGACCTCGAGGATTAGACTGGATCTTACCTACCACGATCTCTACAAGTTTATATAACCACGCACATTGTACACATTTTTTTCGTCTATATTGTAGCTTACGATTACGATCTTGGTTACTAGCTCTTAGATAACGCAACTCGTATGTAGTGTAATGTATCACTCTTTTAAGTCTAGCTATCTGCATTGAGAATGCGAACACTGGTTTTAAGCTTTACATAAGTTTATTGCCCTTTGCGTTCGTCCTTCAACGGAGGTTTCCCATTGTGCCTGTGTTGCATCGAATGACCGCGCGAAACTCCGCAACCAAACACAGGATTGCGGGAGTTAACTATATCCCATCACGTTGAATTGCCAGGTGCCCATCTCCGTCCTAAACTTTCAATGTGGTGGTACTGGCACGGCTACGTTTGACGCCACGTGTATACGCACGCCGCACGGCTTTCATGCAAAGACACCAAATTTATTGATATATGTCATTAATTAATGTTGAACTTTAACGCCCAGTACTGCACATGACAGCAGCAATGACTTATAAGCGGTCCGACAGCAAAGTGGAGATTCCGCTTCCCCACATTTCTCCTGCGCTTACTTCTTTTGTGACTGGCGCCTCATGGGTGGAAGGCCCGAATGCTCCTGCTATACCGGTCCTACATCGTTTGCCTCCTTCGGCGATATCCCTGGCAATCTGTGTAGTCCTACAGATGATTGGCCACGTCCCTTTCGAAATTTGAACCATAACGCTGCCTGGGATCACCTGGCGGCAGCTTCCAACCTCCACAGCGTCAAATTTGACCCGACTGGACGGTGGCGTGCAGATGCCCTCAACTTCCAACCTTGCGCTGAGACCCCCTCGCAAGACCGTTATGCAGTCCAGCAGATACATATTCAGGGACGTGTTTGGACCCTGTCTGCAGTTTTTGATGGTAGGCACAAGTTTTGAGAATGTGCTTGGTCATTGTGTCATTACCGGGATTTATTCACAGGTCACCTGGGTAGCCATACCGTTGAGCATGTGGCCCATCACATGCCTATCATTGTGCGGGAACACTTGGAGTTGATCACTCAGAAACATGGTGACCGTGTCGTACCGCCGCCTTTAATTGCGGACATGTTTTCGATGGCCATTCGCGCTTTCGATGACGCCATCGCCAATGACGTCCTGGAACTTTTCCCGGGCGGTTTGTCATCTCTATCTCGCTTGTCGGACTTACAGATCCAGGAGGTTCTCGATGACCAACTTTCGGGAGGCCAAAATTACACCAAGGCCAGGCTGTGCTTGTACGGTACTACTGCACTCGTAGCTCTTGTTGACCCTGATCACCAAAATTTATGGCTTGCCAACCTGGGTGACTGCCAAGGACGTACGTAAAGCGTGACGATGTTGTCCACTGTGACGGCTAACTTTTGGATTCAAGTGATGGTCTCAGAGACCGATCAAAAAGCGTGGAATGTGGAGGTTTTGACACGATTTCATAATGGGGAAAATCCGCTCGAGGTCCAGCGCATCATGAATGAGCACCCTGGTGAACCGGAGTGTATTATGGATGGTCGTGTGCTTGGAGCTATTGCACCTTTTCGATGCATGTTACATTCATATTCTCATACTTTACTATCTGCTGACCTACTCGATGATTGAACAGGTCTGGGAGACACTCCCTTCAAACAACCACCCGAGTTCACCCGACGTATTCTCTATAATTTATATCCTGGTCAGCACGACACCTCTCCTTGGGAAGAATTCTTGATGAGGAACCACACGCCTCCATATATTTCGTCCACGCCGGAAGTCACGCATTATCCCCTTGACCCATCCCCCCAAGCTCCTCGCAAATATCTTATTCTCTGTTCAGATGGGTTCACAGACATATGTGGCACAAATCAACATACAATTGTTGATCAGTGGGCTCGTGCAGCCGCACGCAGTAGCTCAAAAGAGCTAGATGAAAAGAGTCTGGCCCTCCGACTGCTTTGGCAGGCGCTTGGTAATGATCCGACGAGCGTATCTCGTGTTCTGACTTTGAACATGGACTCACCTTGGTTAGATGATGTATCTATTGTTGTACAGTGTTTATAATGTATCATAGCGATAAGTCTGAAGAGCCTACTTATTCTACGTCAACGTACCTGCTAACCCACATATGGAGTGGCTTATTTACAATTTGTTTTTTTTTGGATTTTTAACAAATAAAGACAAACAACGCTTGGTTCACTGGTCACCGGGTTGCCGTACAAGATACGGACCACATGCTTGCCTCTTCATAAATCATTGTATTGCCTTAGGGAGGCTGATGGTGAAACCACTTCACTCGTCTGCATCTACTGATTCCTCCGACCTTTTTGGTCCTGATGATCCAGAGTTCCTCGAGGCTCTCAGGAACGCGGTGCTACCCGGAGATCAAATCACAGTTCCCCAAGAGTCGCTGAATCGTAAGCGTCTCCGTGATGAAAGTGACGAGCAGCAAGTTGGGACGACATCACATGGGACCTTGACCCATGAATCCGGTGACACTGAAGGTAATCCTGAGATCTATGGCGCATCTCGCTTTGGACATTTCGGGGAATATATGCATCGCAAGCGCGCCAAACTCCAGATACAGAATGCAACCCTTGATACAAGCCAAGACGTCGGTGCCACAAAAAAAATATTTAGCGGTCTTTCAATATATGTGGGTATCTGCATTGTCACCGCAGGGATGCAGGGCCTCAACTTTGACAGATTAACGGGTGGACAAACCCTTCAGTTCAAGATCTACGTCAATTGATAGTGACACATGGGGGTGTGTTTCAGCCTTACCTGGATAAGAAATCATTAGTGTCTGCACCTTCTTTTATCACTTCAGCCATCTCAGAGAGATTCATCGACCCTTATATAGGACCCATATCATCACTTGCTCACTGACGGCTGCGAAAATCAAAGATTGGAAGCATATGAAGATCGTGAGGCCTGATTGGTTGGTGGATAGTGCCGCAGCAGGGACCTTAATGCCCTGGAGGAATTACATTTTCAGACCTGGGGCCAGGGTCGAGCAATCTCAAGGAGCGCACACGTCTCAAAGTTATTTGTCTGCGGATTTACGTACAGCAGGATGCTCTGGTATGCGTAAACATGAACAGCTATCAACTGACCAGGTCCCCGCAACGCCTGAGGCTGGCGACCACACGTCTTCGGCACATTATTCACCTCGACCGCTCTATGTGACGGATCCTGGCACGTACAAAGATGCTGCACGCGTCCCTGGATACGCCGCTCATACATCGAACCCGCTAGCAGAGCGCGTGATGGCTAATCCTGAATGGAGAGCCACACATACCTCTGTGGCACCAGATTTCGTAGAGGGTTTCTACAAACACTCACGACTGCACTACCTCTCCACATGGAAAGCTGAGCTGAAAAACTTGGTTCAACAAGCCCAAGAAGAAGTTGAAAATTGGTCGATACATGAGTCTATAGGCGACATTCAGGACATGGCCAATAGTGGTGAAACCAACATGAGCGGGGCGCAGCTCGCGGTGAGGTCTCCATCAAAAAGGAAGGGAAAGGAAAAAGCCCCGAGCTTGAAGCGTGTTATCATGCACTGCGACTTTGATTGCTTTTTCGTTTCCGTCGGCCTTCTGAGTCACCCTGAGTTGCGAGGCAAACCAATTGTCGTTTGTCACTCGCAAGGAAGTACAGGGGGTGTGTCGAGTACAAGCGAAATAGCCAGTTCAAGCTACGAAGCCAGGTCATTTGGGATCAAGAACGGAATGAGGTATGCCAGACGTATTTCGTGTATTGATCTACGAGTGATAGCTCTCTTCAGCCTCCAGCAGGGACGTAGGCTGTGCCCTGATCTTATGACTATACCCTACGAGTTCGAGAAGTATGTATTTGTCTTTTCATTCACTGTACTCTATCCAATACGAGATCAGATATAAACAGCTGTCGTTGCGCTTCTACACCATTTTAATGCGTCATGCGGATGATATCCAGGCCGTCTCCGTCGATGAAGCTTTGATTGAGGTCACCACGAGTGTTTCCCGATGCGCTATTCGGCCGTCTTCCTTAGCATTCGTGGATGATCCGGCAAGGTCCCTCGCAGAACAGATACGGTCAGAGGTCAGAGAAGGAACAGGCTGCGAAGGTTCTTTATATTGATGTATCCGACATCACTTGCTGACACAAGTTGTAGTCAGCATTGGCATCGCGGAGAACATACAACTTGCTCGCATCGCGACGCGCAAGGCCAAGCCTGCGGGATCATTCCACTTAAAATTAGAAGATGTGGAACAGATTCTTGCGCCGTTAGATATCGACGATCTCCACGGCTTCGGACATTCTACGCGCCAAAAAGCGAACGAGAAACTCGGAGTCACAAATCTTGGCGAACTCGCCAAGAAAAGTAAAGCCGCACTGTGCGACGCGCTTGGCAAGACTACTGGCGAAACACTGTACAATGCGATCCGTGGCATTGATGAACGAAAACTCGAGTCTGACAAACCGAGGAAGTCTGTCTCATGTGATATCAACGTGAGTTGCTGATAAGTAGTTTTGGTTGTGTAGTTGCTGATCTCTGATTTTACCTAGTATGGAATCCGTTTTGAGAACGGCGACCAAGCCAAGGTATTCATCCACCAGATGGCTGAAGAAGTTTCTCGGAGATTGAATGCTATCAACATGTGTGGACGTTCTTTGACTCTGAAGATTATGAAACGCGATCCAAGTGCACCCGTTGAGCCACCTAAGGTATTCAGAATGATAGGTTGTATTTAAATTGGGTACTGATGAATGTTCACCGTTTAGTTCATGGGGCACGGCATCTGTGACACGTTCAGCAAGCAAACTATACTAAGCAATGCAAACGGTAGAGCTACCAGCGACCCAAAGGATATCAGCGAACACGCATGGTCACTACTGGATTCTTGGGGATTTGATCCGAAAGAACTGCGCGGAATAGGCATTCAAATACAGAAGCTAGATACACCATCGGCATCTGACGCCACCGATCCTGGGCAAGTGAAGCTGCCCTTCCAAGCCAGAAACTCCAAGACGAATGCACAAGATAACTCTGAACAAGGCGCCATTTCAATGCCTAGGATCATCACTGAACCCCCTTCGCAAGAAGATCCACTCCAGAACCAGGCCGGTCCGTCACGTCCATTGCCTACATTGGACCTCCCCTCTTTCTCTCAGGTCGACAAAGACGTATTCGATGCGCTGCCAAATGATGTCAGGAAGGAACTAGAAGTTGAATATCAACGCAGATCACGTTCGCCAATGCCTGCGGAACAACCCTCTCATAACGTCCGACCGAAAATCATGGTCAAAGGCGTCAACGTCAAAAGAATCACTCAACAACTTGCACCGAAGAATAGAACGAGCGTATCCCCCCGTAAAAACACGCTCTTTGCAAAACGCGAAGTCCCATCGTACATGCGTGTATCTGACGCAGAGCTTCGCAAACTTGATATCGACCCAGATGTGTTTGCTGCCTTACCTATGGATTTGCAGCGCGAGCAGGTGATCATGGCTCGACATGCGAGAAGCGGAAATCTCCTTCAAGAACGTAAGATTATCAAGGCTTCTAGTCGTGCGCCATCTGCACCTTATCGCAAGAAACCCCCTCCTCAGGCTAAGCATCCGGAGCCTCCTTTTTTGAAGCAGCAGGGTAAACAGCCAGGGGAGAAATTATACTTCACAGAAACTGGAGATGTTCAGACCGTCATCGAGTCATGGGTCAAGGGATTCACAGAATATCCTCCGAAGCAAAAAGACGTCGACTACTTCAGCAAATTTTTGGTGCGGAACGTGGAATCGGCTGACACAGGCATGGAGAAAACCATTGCTGTAATGAAGTGGTGGCTTATCCTCTTGAGGAGGAATTGGGGGGTGTATGAATGCGCGAGCAGTGTGGTGGAGAATCATGATAGAGGCTCGATTGCGGAGAGCATCGGGAGAGCATGGTGGAAAGCATTCTGGGAAGTGAAGGCCAAAGTTGATACTGTTGCTAGAAGACGATTTGGTGGTTCATTATCTCTCAAATGATGGTTTGATCTAATACGGAGTGATCTACTAGTTTGCCTCTTCAGCGACTTCCTTGGTCCCAAAAGCTAAAAAGAGCTGGACAGGGTGTCCATGTTTCTTCGCCTTGCAAGCTGTCGTAAACGAAAAGTTAATCAATCCAGCACCCTCAAATGCGGCTTTAATATCAGCCTCCTCAAATCCACCATTGTGTGCGACAATATTGTACTCTCCGATGGGAAACAACGCCCGTGCAGATTCCGCAGAAGATGGCTTTATTAAATCTGCAACCAATAGCGAACCCCCTGGTTTCAGGTATGATGCAAGAACCTTCGTGACATTTTCGATAGAAGGGAAATGGTGATATGACGATGCACACTAGTGGTTGTCAAGGTGAGAAGTTGAACGTTGCAAGTGGAGACGTACCACAACCACATCAAACTTCATTCCATCCAGCTGATTCGGGGTAATGGTCAGGTCACAGCACACAGCCCTCATCTCCTCCGGTGGTATACCCTGATTGAAGACGCTTTGATTGTACTGGTCAACCATGTTCTGGCTGATATCCACGCCCACGATGCATTTGGCATGTGCAACGAGTTTTTTGGAAATTAAACCTTGAGTATGACGGACAAATTTGCAGGTGCGTTAAGAAACTCTCCATATACATGACTAACCTGTACCACAGGCATAGTCTAGAACTAGTGTCGAGTCCTCCTCGAATGGATAAACGTTGAGCATAGCTGCTCCAAGTCGCCGAGCTAGCTCTTGCGCGTCGGGATGATCATTGTACAGATGAGCATGCTCGTCGAAATAATTCTTGTTAAATTCTTTGAAGCTGTGTTGATCTTCGTGGACTTGAGGAGAGCCATGAGAATGGCTATGAGGGTAGTGGCATTGAGCATTGTCAGCGTGCTCAGCCATCGTGGAATGCTTCAACAAGTATAGGTATTTGGCAGTTGAGCTTCCACCCTTAACACAGCCTATAGCATCCATGCAACAGAAATGCAATCCAAAGAATAGCAGGTATGACACATTTGCGGAGTCCTAGTCATGGCGAGTACAGAGTGTGATGACGTAAGATAAAGGCATAAAACTGGAGGGTTTCAGGAGGCGTGGGCATGAAACCAAAAAGAAAAGGGATATGCATAAAACTGAAAAGAAAGGGTGACTGCTAAATCAATATACTGAGTGCGTGCATAACTCGGGTCAGGTGAGTCCCAGAATGTCGAGTAGTGGTACACTCCTACACTTGAAGAAGTTGAGAAACAGGAAAATCAACAACACTTTGGCTACGATGGCCTAATGAAGATGTTCATACACCATAGGCGTTGTTCTGTCAGCTCGAAGCATTGATGATCGTGCGAAGTGTCTCCATCTCGCGATAGAGGAGGTTGATCACCCCCTCCACACTATTTATCTTTCTCTTCAGGTTGCTCAACTTCACGGTTGTAGAAGTGACTGAGATCGGAAGCTGGGGCACCGACACATAGCTCATGACTTTGGAATCGTTAACAAACTGTATGTCAATCGAGTTATGTACTTACCAACTCTAGGCGGTCTTCGCTGCACCACAGCAGCCCCCATGTGGCGAGTGGACATTTTCATTTTCCGCGCCTTCAACCTCTCCGATGTTCGGGGACGAAGGTCAACTCGCACGCTCAACTTTCCTCGCTGCTTGGTGGGCTGGCTGACATCCAACTCACATTTTTTCTTCAGTAGCTTGCATGTAGTGCAAACTAACAGGAGGCCAGACTTGCCCCTGGTCCTCGTGCATGTTTTTCCTTCTCTGGCACAACGAGAACAGGGAGGAGCGGCGCTAACTGCGCCCGATCGTACTGTCAAGGGGTTGGCCTGAGAATTATCGATAAGTTAGTGCTACCAGAAGTCAGACGTGTTAGTCTTACCGAACTGCCAGCTCCCCTCAAAGATGAACCTGTCAAGGTTTTAGTCTGAAGCTTGTATTAGTGAAGTAACTAGACTATTGTAAGTGACTTACTTTCGCTTCAGGGTGTTGCACGTATATTACTCCCTTCGATACGCCTTCCCCCATCTTGTTAATAGTATTAGACCCCGTATCTACACAAATCCGTTTGTGCGGCCCAGCCCCCATGACTCCCGCAAGCGGGGTTCGTGTTTCAGACTTACTGATCCCCCGTTTCCTAGATTCCCGGTGACTGGACCGACCCCTAGACTGGTCTGTCGGTAGTGCTCCCTCCTCGGCATTCTCTTTCGCATGAGTTTGCGACTTAGGGCCAAAGACACGCAGCTGGCCCTTTCTAATCGCGCCCGAAGCCGCGGAAGTATTATCGGCGAGTGAAGGAGCATCATCGGCAGTTGTAGCGGGTAGGTCAGCAACCAGTAGGGCATCCTCAGGGAGTATCTGCAACATCCGCTGGTTCGGATGAACGTACCACGTCTTGTGGATCAGTGGGTGCTTCTCGATCCTTGGATCATTCTCTCTGATGTTTTCCCATTTAGGTAAGCCGACCCACTGCTTGTTTTTGCAGATACTGGTTAACTCTACTGCTGCCGATAGGAAAATGGGGTCGAACATCGTTGCCCCTTTCATGAGGGCCTGTACACGGACGAACTGCAGGAAATTTTGTTCAGTACATGCACATGAAGAACTCGAATTCAGACTTACTAATATTTGGCCAATCTTTCCCCTGTATTCAACGTGCCTTGGGTCCCCAGGTTGGAGCTGGCGAGCAAGGTCCAGAAGACCTCGAATTGTGTCGGCCTCCGTAGCTAACGCTCTATTTTGCGATGAAGTCATGAGTTTCGTAATGAACTGTTGCGCAAATGTTGCAGAGGACATCGTCCAAATTGCGATAGAGAGATAAGAATAGGACTGTAAACAAAAAGGCTACGGCAGATTCCAAAAGCAGTGGATTCCACGCGTTGAATTCCAATTTATACACATCATCCCTTACCACGTGACATATAAACACTTGCGCCCATATGGATCTACAACGCGTAGAGCAAGGAGACTTGCTCGGGGATAAACTTGCCGGAACGACGCGTTACCCTACCAAATAATTTTTGACACGCGTGGGTTGTACGAGACCAGCACACTATCAATGCTCCAAAAAAGAGGTACATGTTACTCGCAATTAATGTCTCTGCGTATGTCCATATTGTCCGTACATGAAAGTCGAAGATCACCAAAAAAACTCATCAACTGCAACAACCATTCGCCTCGCACACCTGTTAAGCTGGTGAGTACGAGATACCTTTGTATTTAATGGGGCTCAGAGAATATTGCTTACCCTAATTTGGCGGCCTCACAGACCGCAATTGCTTTCATCAACTTGGGTGGCTGTAACGGTCACGCGCCCCAAAAACTCAGCCTGTCCACCAGTGAGGCTGTTCATAGCCTCCAGTGACAAGTTGAACCCATCCTGTGCCTCGTCACCAACATCAATAGCGGTAACGTATACGGTGTTGGTCACCGACGGGCTGGTGTAGGTGATTGCCCAGCACGACCCACAGTATGCCGAGTTCTAGCCCGTGATCTGGGGCGCACCTCCGATGTAAGGAAAGTTGGGAATAGAGTTGAAAGTGGTGTAGCCACGCGACTCCAAGCCATTGGAGCCGTCTGAGCAGGCCACCGTGTCAAGTAAATTGGATCCCAGGTCATAGTTGGTATCATAAGAGAGACTGTAAGACGTAGCGAGGGCGCACGTAGCGAAGGCAGCAACGGTGGAGGTGATCACGAATTTCATCGTGGATACAAAAGTAAAATTTTCAATGAAGGATTAACTCGCTGAACGGTGAGGATTATTAGGTTGGGAAGCAGTAGATTGAATGACTTACATATTGTATGGAAACCCTTTTATGCACCAAGGCAACTTAGAATTAAGCCGCACCGCCGGAGTCGGGTTGAAATGTCATCGTTTCGGTGGGAATTCCATATTCTTCCTCCCGTATGGCGTCTGTATGTACCGAAACGCGCAGAAAAGCAAAGCGCGGCAATTCTTCACCGTTGTATTGCATACAGCAGCTACAAGAACCCCTTCTCGAGAAGAAAAATATGAGTATGGGGTCACCCTAACAAGGAAACTTCTCCGTACCTACATTGTGTGCGATCCCTTTTTCGAGGTAGACGGAGCTCCATGAGCAGGTGGGCCATAGGCATTCCTATTTCGTGCCCAAGTCATGCCGCAAATGATATAGAATCGATAGTCAGTGTATATGACTAATTGATGAGATACATAGGGAAAGCCATTTTGCAGCATCGTGGCGGACTGCTCTTGATACTATATCACTGATTCACCGTAAAGGACAGAGCAAGCGGTCTTTCGCTCTGAAGTGAGAGTCTAAACGTTTATATCGCTATCTCAGATATCGGTTTATGCAAGCAAGAACAGACCTTATACTATGTCTTCAAGCAAGTACAGCTTTAGGAAGTGTTGTTTAGCGCGCAGCTGAACTGTTGACTTAGGTAGTGTCGGAAAAAAGTTTCCGGCCCTCTGATAGTAAAGGCACATGTGATTATAATTGGTGCAATAATCTTTTAATGGGTATTATAAGGCACTTATAAGGGCAGCCTTGCGCCCTAGAACAGGCTGTGGAGGGGTTGACAGGCGTCGTAAGGGCAGAGCTCTGGTGTGAACATTTGAGGTACGGTATGGTGCTGCGAGTGAAGTCGTTGATTTCCTGATTCAAATACTTCACGGTCGGAAACCGCTGGCACTGATTCAAGACTTTGCATGGTGAAAGGGAAGGGCAACAAAATGCTCACCGTCGACGCGAACATGTTCGTCCGGTGTACTAGGGCGAGGTTGCGTAATCACTGTTTCTGTGTGACTGAAACTCTGGGTTGGAGGCCAAAACACCAGTCCCTGAGGGGTCATTGGGTCACGTACCTTCCTTGACCCGACAAGGGCTGTGGCTCATGGGGCACTCCCGCAGTTTCAAGCTGCGCGGCATTACGCTCGCATAACGTCCTGCGCCGAAATCATTTACTGATAAAACCCTGGAAGATATTATGCAATCAGCATAATTCAAGCACTCGAGAGAGCGGGATACATAATTAATTACGAATTCGATCATGTCAAATGGCTTTGAAGTATTAGCTTTGAAACAGAAATATGTATTGACACAGCATACTGTAAGAATGCTCGATTAAAAGGAGCTGGTAGGCAGGTATAAAGAAAAGGTGTAGGAGTGAGTGGGGAAGTGCAAGGTACAACAAACTCGACATCGTTGCAGGGAGAAAAGCGAATGCAGGAAGCGAAGTTCCAGCGCGTTCGCTCAGCTGGACATATGCTACACCACCCAGCACCTGTTCATGACCTCGAGTCACAACTGCATGGTATAATTACTGCAACTATATGTTGAATCCGAGCCCTCGCATGCATTCAACATGCTTCTGGAGTAGCTCAGCACATTTGCCTTCTTCGTTGCCATTCTGAAGAAAACAAGCATCACGAGCAGATTTCGTTTCTGGGCAGGCGCAACATCTGTTCACGCGGAAGTAGCCCAAGTTAGTCGGTATAACAAACACAGATGCCTACACTCACGGTTTAAGACCTTGCGGGTTGAGAGGGTTCATCTTGGGGTTTGTGGGATCATATTTTTCTTTCGCAGGTGCGGGTGCGGGTGTCGATGTCGGTGACCACCAAGATAAAATCTGAAAAAGACAGATACAAAGAGGTTAAGCAGAAAAGAAGGAAAGCAAAAATACTCACACTTTGGAACATGCTTAGAGCTGCTGAGGTAGCCTGGAGGAATTTACGATTAGCTAATGCAGGTTCGCAATCACGTAATTTCTCGACTTTCATTTTACGTTCGGTTACTTCCGGACCTACAGACTGTCAGTGTCATGTCGTTGCGATAAATCGTTTACGTGTAATATTAGCTGAGCTGGCAGTGATAAAACCATTGTCTAGGATTTTCCAATTCGTTTGATAGCTATCCTGAACCATGCCACTACTATTAGTGGTGCGGAATCATGGGCTGTATCATCTTTCCTGCGTCGTCCTCGTCCTATTAATCCTTTCAGCTAGCGTCATTGGGCAAACATGTATGAACTACGGTGAAATTTCTCCATCTAATGCTTCGAGCTGTATTTGTCCTCCCGGCTTTGGAGGTGCTACTTGTGCACAACCAGGATGCGGTGGCACTATATTTGACGGTTCGAGTCGCTCTTTAGCTCAACCATCTGCGTCATCGTCTGGCTTTGCGAACTTGACCACATCTGATTGCACCTGCGAAAGCGGATGGGGAGGAGTAGGCTGTAATGTTTGCACTACTTCTTCAGCATGCCAGGTCGCGTATGCTGCAGTCAATGGTAATGCAACCTCGGGGCTCGACGGCGGTCTAGTTGGTTTGAATGATACTCTGGTTTGCAATACTGCCCCTACTGTATGGGCAGCTGGCGAACTTAGCTGTCAAGTTAATGTCAGTCCAACATCGTTGAATTCGAGTGTCTAGTGTCCCGAGTTGACTTACTTTTTGATCTAGAATCCCACATTAGAGGCACTGTATCCTCTTGGATCTACTCTGAACATCCTCCGGACTTTGAACAGCTCTCTATCACCATTGCACAACACCAGTGGAACATTATTGTCGCCTTCCACCAGCTCCTCCATCTATGCACAACTTATGTATGCTGGCGTCGAGCAGTTCTTTTGTACTGCTTCGCCTTGTATTCAGACATCATCCAACTCTACCAGTTCGGGCGATACTACCTCGAGCACCTGGACATGTCAAAATCTTTCATGTAGCTGTATCAAAAATGCCACATTCTGCGGTGGTGTCCCGGTCTCGAACCTCACAAGTACCATTGACGGACTCACTGGAACATTGACAGTTGCGTGCGATAGCACCAATACCTGTTATTTTCAACAGGATGTCATCAATTCAGTATTTGGAAGTCAGGGCTTATCCATGGAAGGCTGCGTCTTTGGTGAATGTGTCACTCAAGCTGTCATCGACACAACGAACACTACTTCTTCCGCTGCAACTGCGTCGGCTGGAACTGAACTGAGCGGGGGAGTTATTGCAGGACTCGCTGTTGTCGGGGTAATAACTGCGTTTGGGTTAGTGGTTGTTGCGTGGGGTTGGTATATCCAACGAGCGGCGAGGAAATTGCCTTTCAATGGAGGCCAAAGCGGCGGAATAAGCGTTCGGTGGTCCGACATTTCATATATTGTGCAATCGCCCAAAAATTCACCGTCCTCTCTGATCGCCAAATCTACCATCCGGGGTGGAAAGACCATACTCGATAGCGTTAGTGGCAGTATCGAATCAGGTCAGCTGATGGCAATCCTTGGTCCCAGCGGAGCAGGCAAGACTACTCTTGTTGAACTCATCGCTGGCAAGACAAAATCGGGTGAATATACAGGATCCATCACGTTCCCCCCTTATGCCCCTGGACATCATCCAAGGGTAGCTTTCGTTCCGCAGAGTGACATCCTTCCTTCAATGTTGACGGTCCGCGAAGCCCTTACATTCGCCGCATGCCTTCGCCTCCCAGAAGCTCTTCCCGCATCCTCGAAGGCAGCGCTGGTTTCCACTGTCATTTCTAAACTAGGTTTAGATGGTATCGCAGAAACTAGAATTGGCGCGACAGATGGGACCAGTAGGGGTATCAGTGGCGGAGAAGCTCGTCGCGTTAGCATCGGGCTCGAACTTGTTAGCTGCCCGGATGTGCTCGTTTGTGATGAGCCCACCAGCGGACTGGACTCAGTCAGCGCCTTCAGGGTTGTCAATGTACTGAAGGAACTTGCACGTGAAGGTGGAGTTGCCATAAGTCATCCAGGCTCACATGGACATCGAAGGGGTGTGGCAGTGATCTGTAGCGTGCATCAGCCGAGTTCGCGGCTTTACCACACCTTCGACTCTGTTCACCTTCTTTCGAATGGGCGGGCACTGTACTCGGGGCCAGGCGGATTAGCACCAGCACGATACTTCATGCGTATGCGAGAAGAGGGTGGAGCCGGGGCTGATGTTCTGCCTTACGAAGAGGGTTACAATGTCGCAGATTACCTACTCGACATTGCGAGCGAGTCTCCCGATATCCCCGGCATGCCACTGGGCAACAATACGCTTGGCGAAATAGGGCTAAGTGTCAGTAGTGAGGAGAAGGTCCATGGAGGGAAAGACGTCGAAGCCCTCTCTACGCAAAATTTGGCACCGGGCATGTATATGGCAACTTTCCTCACGCAGTTGCAAGTACTTTGCGGACGCGAGTGGAAAGTTTTGAGAAGGTGCACACACTTTTACTTATTCATCTCTATGACCTCTAACCCAGTCGACATTGGCAGAGACAAGACCTTATTTTTCACGCACGTGTGTGTCGCTTGTGTGCTTGGCGTATTTTGTGGTATGTATAAATGATTATGTTGTTGACTGTGCTAAACGTCGTGGTAGGTGGTCTCTACTATCAAACTAGTTCAACTATCGCCGGATTCCAGGCCAGAGTTGGATGCCTTTTCTTCATGGTAAGAAGTTATGGTTTGATTGTGCAGACTCGACATAAAACCACTTTTCAGGGGTCCCTCATTGCATTCTCATCTCTCAGCGCACTCTATAATATCGTTGAAATACGACCCCTCTTCCTTCGTGAGAGGTCCAACTGGTATTACAGGTTTGTCGATTTCTTCTCGATAGAAATTCTTTCCTCAGATGCCTTTAGCCCAACAGCTTGGCTTCTTTCACGCCTGATATTCGACGTGATACCCCTTCGCATCATACCCACCATCGCTGTGTGCACCATGCAAGTTGCTTCACTCCCATCACCCATACTTGTGGACTGATCTAGGATTTCAGCACATACTGGATGGCTGGGCTTGCACATGATGCAGTTCATTTCTTCAAGTTTATATTCGTCATCGTCCTGTACACATTAGTCATGACACTATTTGTATGTTTTTTTCTACTATCACGCTCTACTTCCTCTGATTACTGATTGGCCACGTAGAACTTCCTTTTAGGAACGCTATTCCGCAATGGCGGGATTGCGATCCTGCTTTCCGCTCTTTTTGCCCTCTACCAGATGACCTATGCCGGTTTCTTTGTCCACCTCGCTTCAATACCGCCTGTCTTGCGTTGGCTGCAATGGCTTTGCCCGCTCAAAGTGCGTGTATATGACACTTCACGTTTCATAAACGTTCATTGAATCCGCCAGTATACCCTTGAAGCCATTTCTGTAAACGAAGTAGGTTCGGGACTGATGATCAGCGATACCTTGCAAGGCGTACCTGTCAATGTATCGGCCACCCTCATCATGCAGCTGGTGAGTATTATATCTGTATCTTTCCCTTCGCATCACTGATTGATCACTGCACACAAGCTGTTTGGTTTTGGCTTAAACAATTATTATAGAGATATTCTTGTACTCTTTGCCTTTATCGCTGGCCTCTGTGTTGCTGTCGTTGCTGTCATCTGGTTGAAGGTGCGAGAGAGACGGTGATGGTCGCCTTTGTGAACAAATTTGCTTGCGTAGTATTTCTGGTTGTTATATATTAGGAATGTTGACTTAGTTTTGCTACTCAGTTCATCGCTAATAAAACAGAACATTATCTGGTTTCATGATAACTTTCAGGGGCCATTATTATTCTAGGGTGAACAATAACGGACTAAAGTTGCAACTAGAGGATATCCGATACATTGGTCAAAACAGCAGCAAGGTCATACTTATTTTGTGCGAACTATCCCTTTAACCAAACAATCTTTCCATACGGTGTCCAGGCTTGCCCCGCCTTCATTCCTGAACGAACGAGGAACGCAACCTCATAGATACCCTCGCCCCTCTCTCTCAACGTCCACCGTTCGTTCGCTGTCTCTGGCACGCTGATAATGAGTCGGGGTTTTCCTCCAGCGACATCAGTTCTAGGTGTGTCAAGTACCCAAGTTGCTCTTCGCGACGTGTTAAACACGGGTGATCTACCAACGACTGACGTCATATTCGCTTTCATGTCTGATAGATCGCTATCCTCCACCAAAATTCGGATGTACGCGATCCCAAGTACTCCTGAAGGATGTTCTGCATTCGAAGGGAGATCGAGTGGAACCTTGAAAGATCCCGACCTGAGACGGCCCTGAATAAGTATCGAACAAGGCACATACCCTCCATTCCCTTGGTGTGACATCTCCACAGAAGAACGGAGCGACTCCTCGACCAGTATCCTGGGATGGCGCAGAGATCCGCCACTTTAACACCTTGCCATCATTGCGCTCTCTTCCTCCGTCAACTTCTGGATCATACCGAATCTTACTCTTATCCTTCTTGGCTCGGGCGTTTATAAGCTCTGATATTGAGGTGCTGGAAGACCCAAGGAATGCGTAGTCAATCCAACCAGGGTCTTTCGATGCCCATGGATTTGCATCCCGTTTCTGGCGCTCAGGTGATCCTGGTGGGTAATGCGACGCTGGGTGAGTGAAGGAGATGAGCTCGAGGTATGCGCCGTCTTGTAGTACCTGCGCTCAAAACGTTAGTAAATAGTATTCTTTAAGTTAAGCGATCATACCACGATCGCATTTTCTGTCAGTCCCCCGGCGTGCGTGCCGCCTGGGAGGACACTACATCTCGAATTCGCCCTGAGATGTCTTCAAAACCTGAAAGGTGACGCACTGGAAGCCAAGGTCTCGAAATTGCCGTGATACCTCGTTCACTGAACCAGGAGGTGTGAGATGCACAATGTGATCAAGAGTCTTGGTTGAGGGTGATGACATGGTTGTGTTTACAAGACCAAATAGAATAAGTATAGAATAATAAGTGACGAGAATTGTGTCCGTGATACAAGTATTACATACTAGATATTGATATCGCCAGCGATTATAAATTATCAGAATTGTTTCGTACACTACTGTGACGACAGTCCAACAAGTCCTTGTTTAAGTCCGAATCGTAAATGTCAGTTTGATAAACATCATAGTCCAAAGAACTGTCCAAGGAAGCTAGATTCAGGCGGGCAGGCATCACCAAAGCTCACGCAAGGTCCGCAAAGCCAACGCTAAGCTTTCCAACGTCAAAGGCGGTGTACACGTTTCTCAGGAAGACGTCACCAAGGATCCATAGATCTGAAAACATGTCAGTAAGGTGAGCTCTAAACAATCCAAAACCGACCTCCAAGACCTTCACTGCCTGCAATACCACCAAGACAGGTGTTTCCAGATGAACCATATGTGCCAAAGTTGAAGGTCTCTGCGGAAAGTGCAATCGACTTCCCGCCAAGGGTGATGGTTACGTTTGGCATTGCGTCACACGGTACTTGAAACAAGGTTCAGACAAACACAACGATGAAGCTGTTAATATGCTTACGCGAGTATACACCTCCACCTACTTCCGTCGCATTGATAACTGCGTAGAGCTGACTGACGTAGGACGTATCACCCAAAATCAATGTGGTCCCAGTGTCGACAATTGCAGAGAATGTATTGACGATATTTTTCCCATCGATCCCGATGGCATCACCAGTGACCTGCCAATACCCCTGACAAACACACGAATGATGTATGAGCAACGTAGTTTACAATTCGCAGTTGATGGCTAGCGCTCACCGTTTGAGTTACTGGAATGTACGTGAACGGACCACGATATAATGCAGAGTTCACGCCACCAACGTAAAGCTCAGAACCAGAGGATGCAAGTTTGAAAGCAAACACTGATTCTGGGACAGCTCCTTGTGAAACTAGCGTTTGGAAAACGGAGTCTGCCCCAAACTCGGAAACAGACTTGAAAGCCATTCCCATGAGCCCGTCCGCACCAAAGTTCTCCGACGAGAACCCGTATGAATATAACGAGGCAACTCCAAACGTCTGTGCAGTGGCCTGCAATATACTTCAAGAATCTAAATGAAAGACAACAAAAACACTACGTACCTGAAAGCCAGCAAGTAACACAGTATCATTGTACAGATTGCCTGTAGCCATGGAACCATCGCTGTACTCTACTGTGAATGTCTGGCCAAGGGGCACAGCAGACGAACTACTGTTAGGATTGTAAATGTCATGTCCACTGCACGAGTCCCCGCAGCTTGGTCCAGGTAGAAAGAAGTCCGTCGAACCAGTGTCGCAATCAACTGGGGTGCTCAGCATCAGTGTGTCATGCATGATACGATCGAGTCGGAAATACAAACTGGTAAATGTTTGCGGTGGTGTACCGACTTCGATTTTTCCATACCAACGCTCATTTGAGTCGTCAACCAGCGGGTCAGGACCACACGCTGCCGCATGCTTTGTTAGCGATGAGGAGAAAAGGACTGTGCCAGTGCTTCTCTCGAATGCAGCAGCGCCCCGCTGTAACTTGCTGGATATCTGCTCAATAGGGAACAACACTGAACAAGAACGACGACCCACGCCTCTGTGTTGCAAATTGAAGTTCTGATTGAAGCAGGGTCAACATGACCGTCAGCGGTTCTGAGAGTAGATCTTTTCGTTAATGGTATTGAAAGAGGTTGTGGCTGCGGCAAAATAATCGCCAACGCCTGGAAGGCGGCGATTAGGGACACAGATAAAGCACGCATAGCTGTGAAAGAAAAGGATATTCTAATGGAGGTCCTCACCTCACAGGTGGTCCATTATAATGAGCGTGCAACGTGCATACTGTAAATACACCAAAAGGCGGTGTAACCACGAGGACGGTCTACCACTGAGCCACGTAACTACCGATCCGAATTCGCGGCTGTCCTGCCTTTTGTGCGAATGAAAACACAATGAATTGGCACTAGTAACAGTTCTATCACCAAACCTAAAAGCCGAAAGGCCTTCTAGTCCATATATGTCGCAGCAAACGTTGAACCGAAACTAAGGGAAGGCCACCAAGCAGTCTTCTTTTCATTGACGGATGTTTGCCGCCGGGCCAGTGCTCGGCTGCTCTCTGAGAGCGCACTCTCTAGAGTCACTTCTCGCCGACCTTCGGACACCTTTGCCTCAGCACTCGTAAAGAACGGCGCAAAGATCCATATCGCTTTTGAGGAAAGAACCTCGACTGAAGGAGCTGATGTATCAGGAAGGCTTTAACCGAACCAATAGGGAGTGGATGCCAAACCTCCGCGGACCACGTCAAAATAAGCCCTAGTGTACGTGGATGTCCCGTGTTTATAGTACGCACTTACAATACCTAAGTCAAAAGCCGGCACATGCGCCCTGATATTCGTTCTGGAGGCCCGTGGGACTGCGGGAGCACTGCACATATACACATACTCATGAGTTGTGACTCGGACGACAACTTGGGGTAGAACAATTCGACAATGTCAAAGCGCTGCGGCCGACGTGAAGAACTAGTTCTAATATGAAAGTTCTTGCCACCCTTCAGTGGTAACCATAGCGTTTCAGTATACCCAGTAATGTCCTAGTGTTCGCTGCGTACCTAATGGTTCAAACACTCGGGAGATGGTAGTTTGCCATCCCAGGCGGTACACATGTTGGGGGGACAAACAGAAAATGTGCTCGTGACATGGTCGCCACGGCGTAACCAGGCAAATCCAAATCCACGTGCCATCAAAAATCATGTGGCTGCATGCGCACCCAACGTTGGCAAGTCATGCTGAATTTTACTACGCGTTGACTCTCTGAGGTCGGTTCAAAATTGAGAGGTGATGCACTGGAACTTAATTGATGACACATTCAGGCTGGTACTTGGTCAGGAGAGTGGGTGCACGATATAAGTATGTGACCGCGGGGAGTCTCGTGTCAAGGGTGTCGCTGATTGTATTCAGGGTCAGGCGGAATGACTGAATCGATGGTGACGGGAGTCCTATATTTACGAATCGTGACACTGAGACTGGTCTTACCGATTCAACGTAGTATACAGCAATCCAAGAAGCGAAGTTTTTTCAAGTGCGAATCGTAAATGTCGTAAACACTCAGTCCAAAGCAATGTCCAGAGGCTACAATGTCCTGCTCGAGTGTGATTTCCGTACAGTCAGGCAAGTCCACAAAGCCAATTCTAGTGTGTCCGATAACGAAGATGGTGTGCACGTTTCTCGTGAAAATGTCGCCAAGAATCCTAGGCCATTAAAATTGATCTGAAAGTAAGTCAGCGAGAGCACCTCTAGACCAGCTAAGACCGACCTGCAAAACTATCACTGGCATAGATAATACCAATAGATGTTACCTGGTGAATCAATAGGGCCCAGGTTGAGACTCTGTGAAAAGTGGAATCGGCTTCCCCCAAGAGTAATGTTCGCATGAAGCATGGCGTTACACGGTACTTAGAACAACGTTCAGACAGACGTACTTAATGATAATAATGAAAGCTGTCGAGCTGGTTACGCACATATACATCACGTTCTGCTTCTGTCGCATCCCATCCGTAGCTGCGTAAAGCAATTTACATTGGCAGTCCGGACGGAGTTCCCGAGATCAATTATCCCGGATGCAAGAATAGCGGAACATACGTGAATGAGCATTTATATGACGTGGAGTTCACATCACCGGTGCGAGGCTGAGAACCAGAGGATGGAAGCCTGAAAGCAAAGGACAGCTCCTTGTCAGCGGTCCTCAGAATGAAATTTTTTCGTCGATGGAATCGAAAGATCTGAGGGTGTAGCTGCGGTAGAGCAACCACTGATGTAAGTCAGCGATCAAGGGCAGAAATAAATAACGTATTTGCTGTGAGTGAAAAAGGTAATTCACAGAACCACCAAGTTCCCGCTGCTTATCCCATAGCAAGATTTCCGACTTTTGGTGCAAGATCTAGCTAGTGTGCAGGGGCGGTACTTTTGATCGATTGCTGTGACGCAGTGTTTTTTCTTAAGTTTGTAGTTCTTTTTTTCTCACCGCCAGCTGCGCATACTACGGCGTAGATGAGTCGTCGCCGGTCAGCCGTTCACTGACTTCGTGTATATCCTGATGGCCTATTATGAACACAGGCCGCTCGCAGTCCCGATACTCCACTGCGTATGATTAATTTCTAAAAGCTGGATCACGGTGATGGAAAGAAAATCCATGACCTACTATATGATCCTATGTTGCGCAGAGCAGTCTGTGAAAGGTCAGAAAGTCGGAAAGCGTTTTAAATCCGATTGTCCTGTGACGGAAGGGACAGACCTCAGATAGCATAGTACATCTTGGTATGGATTCAAATACGCAATACCAAAATTCAGCGTCATGAGGAATGGCAAATTGGAAGAGACTTGTACTTGTAGTACGGGTGTGATGTTTTGTTGGAACTACCAAAGACGGGCTCCTCGGGGTCTTGCAGGAGCAATTAATTATGTAATAGCACACGAGCGGACATTCCCGACAGCGTGACTAATTAACTCCGAAACTCATCAATTCCCACAAGTAGACTGGTGAGCAGCCTCTCTGAGGCAAACCCTCGAGGGTTTGCATCATAGAGGGGCTGGTGATCAGTCTATCCCACAGAGGAACATTATCCAACAATAATTCATCCAAGCGCTATACAACTCTATCCCCCTCTAACTACAGGCGCACACCCGGTCCACAGGCACTAATTATAGGGCTTAGGTGGGAGTCGCAGGTGGCAGCTTGTCTCATAGACGGAGCTGGTCATGAGTTTGTCATCATAGTTAAATGGGTGTCTGGATGATCACCGGCTGGGTGTCAAGTATCTGAGACTGATTCACACACATTTCAAGTCGATAATTTGTTGGACATTAGATTTTCATTCCTACCATCCCACTTGACACTGTGATAATGGTCATTTTCATCACGAGTGCCAACCATGCTGCTGGTGTCGTCGCAGTTGTAGTGTTGCTCGTCGTGTTATACAAGACATCTTCCCTAGCGGGTAGGAAAGGCATCCTGCTTCCACCTGGACCTCCCGCCCGTTGGTTTTGGAGTAACGCTTTGCCTTCTGTGAAGTGAGTTTTGGCAACCATATCAGAAGCTGATACAGACCTCCTGCTTCTAGCATTGCCAATGCACTGACCGACTTGGTTCGAGAGTATGGGCCAATTGTGTCGTTTCGACAAGGCAGCCAAGTGATAATTGCCATTGGCAACATTGAGGTATGTTACCCATACCTTGAGCTTCTTCCGACAATGACTAGATGTCGGCCCATTAACCAGGCAGCCACAGATATCATGGAGAAAGAGGGTGGGTCACTGGCAGATCGACCTCAGTCCATTGCTGCCGGTGAGATGCTCTCAGATGGAATGCGTATCATCCTGGCTCGTTCTGGAGATCGATTCCGGCGCCTCCGAAAAGCAGTGCATACCCATTTACAACCAAAAGCGGCAGATACATACCAAGATATACAGCGCAAGCATGCGATGGATTTTATATTGCACATACTGAATGACCCGAAGAATCACCAGAACCACGCACTTCGGTACGTCATTACTAAGACACTTGTGATTTTTTCATAGATATGATGGTACCTTAAGGTATGCAGTATCAGTCATTATTCGGGTGACTTATGGAAAGTCTACTCCTACTGCCAACACCGATCCCGAAGTTGTTGGTGTCCGCAGAGTCGCGGAACGTGTCTTGAGTACAATTCGCCCAGGAGCTTATCTCGTCGATCGTGTGCCCCTCTTGCGCTACCTGCCTGGTTACGGAAAACAACTTTATGAGTGGCATCGTGAAGAGCTACAGCTATACAGGCATCAACTAATGCGCGTCCAGAGTGAAATGGTGAGGGGCTCTCTGTTTCGGTAAATGTATGTTACTTATATCATGTTGTACCCAGGATCGAAACATAGCTGGCTCATCTTTCGCCAAGACACTATTGGAGAATACAGAAGAACACCGACTCTCTATAGATGAGATGTCGCATCTCGCTGGAACACTCTTTGGGGCGGGATCTGAGACGGCAAGTCATGCGACTTATTAATCTCCGCGAACTTATTTATTTTTGACTCAGACCGCTGTTGGAATAACCTCTATTATCATGGCTGCAGCGTGCCATCCACTGGCTCAGGCAAAGGTGCACGAAGAGCTCGATATGGTCATCGGGTCTGACAGAGGTATGCCAAAGGGATACAAAGAGTTCGATTTCTCGGTTAATTTTTTTGTGGCAGCACCGACATTTCAAGACTCAAGTTCGCTCCCTCAATTGCACGCGTTCTTGTTGGAAGCTTTGAGATGGAGACCCATTGTTCGCATAGGTAAGCTTTAAATTCGGCACACTCCTGCACAATGTTGACATGCGCACCAGGATTTCCCCACCGTGCAACTAAGGATATTTTTTGGGTCAGTATCTTAAATTCGTAGCAAACTGGGTGCGTTCTCATTCTAGTTTGTGTACAATTAGAAAGGATTCTGCATTCCTGAGGGTGCAATCGTCTATGGGTGCCATTGGTGAGGTGTTGCTTCATGATGTACATTGTCTCACTAAGCACACCTCTTCAGGACTCTTTCTCGTGATCCTATCGTCTTCCCAGATCCCGAAATTTTCAATCCCCAGCGTTGGCTTGATTCCGAAGGCCGCCTCAAGGACAATACAAACTTGAAGTTCATCACATATGGCTTTGGTAGACGGTAAGTCGCGCCTACATCTTTTTTGATACTGGTCAATGAGTTTCACGTGTCATTGAAAGCGTATGTCCCGGCCTGCACCTTGCAAATAACTCATTGTATATTGCCCTTGCACTTCTCTTGTGGTCTTTCCGCATTGCTCAAAAACCTGGCGCCTCGATCAATACGCACGCTTTCAGTGACACGATTATTTCCCATGCAGCGCCATTCGAGATTGATGTGATTCCTCGGATAAATGTTGCGAAGCTGAGAGAGATAATGACGACCAATGAGCATGTGGATTAAAGGTAGTTTCTGTTCAATGCCTCCTCTTTTTCTGAGGACCCCATTTTCAGGAAAATTACTCCTTCAAAAGTGTATCATCAATCTGGGTTTGGTACAGTGTTTCTACCGCCAGTGGCAAGCCACTGACTAGCCGGAAAGCCAGGTTTGGCTGAAGCCACTGGCGGTACGACGGCGGTAGGCTTTTCTCAGGCCTTAGTAAGCTGAGCGACACGATATGATTGGCTACTGATAAGTAATCGCGCTAGATTGTACTACTCATCATATCATTGAATGTTTGATCATCATCTTCACCTTCCGCATCCATGTCAATCAACTCGTAAAACTCGAGTTTGTCATCAATTGACCTCATCCCAAACCCTTCCGTCAATCTAACCCAACTCTCATCTGCGAAGTTAAAAAGTTGTTGAAGGGGGATATCATTGGGTAAAGACTCTGAACCTGTAGTGTCTTCATCGT
>MU172924.1:0-24667 GCA_016695475.1 Suillus decipiens | reverse complement strand
TTGGGATCATTGTCGACTTCCATGAGTTCTAGCTCATCGAGAGCATCAAGAATAATGCTGCGGTGGTGTGTCATTTGTGAGTCGCTATCGATATCATCATTGAGACTGTCAAAACTGTTCTGTCTTGCAAATATGAGAGGTTTGTGTATTGAATAGAGTTAAGCACTGATATGATCAACGGTCAAATTTGTTCTAAGTCCTAATTCATGTAATTTACAAAAAAAACAATGCCACTGCCATCATTTACTAAAACAGCTGTAATTCTAATTTGAGATCCACTTTACCTAAGCCTCCAAGGATAAATTCCTACCTGCAAAATTTGATATTTTTGTGGGAAGTTTTTTCCCTGCTTTGTGATGATAGCCTGCAATTGCCAATGCAGTTGAATTCATCAAGATTCTCATGATTTACTGGATGGTCTTCTTGTTTGAATACTCCTGGTGGAGAGACAGGTTTGACATCATGCCATTCCAGATGCCTATGCACTTCACTCTGGATGAGATCATGGATTTATGCATGACTCACATGGAGCAATTTGTACATCCCACTTCTTGTCTTTCAAATCCTGGCTGATGCTCTATCCTTCAGCTGGCTGGATATATGCTCATACCAGATGGCCAAATGCACAAGGGAGGTTCAGGCCCCTTGCTTGCAAATCTCCAGGTTCTCAGAGATGACCTGGAGCAACTGAGAACTCATCTGCAGAGCTTGCTGTTGAAGAGGATGGATGAGGGGGGAGTTGCATTGCAGGCCATGGCCAGCCTGGAGGGTCCAGTAGATGGCCTCCAAGATTTAATTGCTGCCTCCCATAAGCTCATGGATGCCAATGTGATGGAGGAGGATGTGTTACAATCGTTGTACGCCCCTCTATTTCTTTCTCTTACTTCATCTGTCTCCCTTATGATTACTTCATCATTTCCTTATATACTATTTTCGCTCACGGTCACTTGACCGTACGTTCATACGTGACTCCTTCTGACTCGTTTCTCGCTCCTGACGTCCTATGTTCAACACGTTGTATTTCACTGCCTTCCCCCTTTGGATATGCAGTCATTATGTATCTAACGTGCTTGCCCTAAACTACGGTTGTACTTATGTATATAAGCTCACGTAGATACACTGTATTTCTTCATTCTAATCTTACTGGGTTTTACCTGGATTTTTCCTTTGCTAAGGACCCCCAATCCTTAGTCGTCTAAGATTGTATCTGAGCTTAGCACACCTAAGTCTTAGTCTAAAGCGAACTTACGTGCCTCGACTCAGCTAGTTCCGTGTACCTATACTCGGACCTACCTTCGTCATTGTAGAACGTATTTGACTCAGCCAGTCTAGTCCTCTCTGCGAGACTAATCTGTCTTCGTCGTTTACCTTGAACTGTGCTAGGCCTTCGTCCAGCTAGCACTCGAACCCACGACTCTAGATACTGCTTATTTGCGGCAGTCGTGTTCAGAACTACCCCAGTTCGTAACAAAAGATTAGAATCCTTATTCGAAACTGTCGACTACCTAGTCTTCGGCCCTCACCCACCGACCCGATCAGTCTGATCAAGAAGTCCTAGTGGACAGCCAGATAGCGCGCTTAGGCAAGAAGGATTACACTCCTGTTTGACATTACTATCTGCCCAGAATGTCATCGAAAGAACATGAATTCAAGATTGGTATGCCTACCATCTTTGATGGCGAAAGAACCCTCTCGAAGTCCTTCCTCTTATCATGCCATGCATATATGGATATCAATGAGAAGTTGTACACCACTGATCAGCAGAAGATCATTTTTATCTGCTCCTTTATGGAGAAAGGGAACACCCATTTATGGAAAGAACACTTCCTCGAAGAAGCTCACTTGCAATCTCCCCATGTATATGGCAAACTCGCCAACTTCCTTAAAAGCTTCGACAAAGCGTTCGCACCCCTTGACCCAGCCCGATTGGCTATCACCAAACTCCGTGATCTAAAGCAGGGTAACAAAGACCTGCAGACCTACGCAGCTGACTTCGTCCTCCTTGCAAACCAAGCAGGAATCACAGATGAGTTAACCAAGATACAGTTCTTCCAGGATGGTCTTAACCTGGGAATCCTCACTCGTCTCTTTAACACCGGAGATGTCATGGATACCCTTGACGAAGTTATCACCACCTGCGTCAATATTGATAACTCTTATCACCGCCTGCAATCAATTCGTAACTAACACGCACCCCAGAAGGAATTGCAGAAGTATGGAAATTCCTGCTTCTCCTCCTCCCGTGACCCGAACACCATGGAAGTTGATCGCCTTACTCATGCTGAGAAGGTCGACCTGATGAAGAAGGGCAAATGCTTTAACTGCAAACAGCCTGGGCACCGTGCGAATAGTTGCCCAAAGAAGAAGGAGCGTTCCACTCCTGTACGCCAGACCGAAACCGAAGCTTCGGGGTCTGGGTCAAAGATCAAAGAAGTAGAAAGTGATGACAAGGAAACCATAAGGCGGTTGGCTCAGGATTTTTAATTTGGAGAAATAAATCGACGTATGTTTCTCCATCTGTATTACTACAACTTGTACGCGCTGTAGGTGAACAAAAGGAACTACGTGTTCCCATTTCCCTTATCTCTCACACTCGTCCAAAATCCATCGAAACCACCGCCGTCATTGACTCTGGAGCTGCCGGAACTTTCATTTCCAAAGAATTCGTGAAACTCCATAATATTTCATGAAGACGACTTAGTAAGCCTTTCAAGGTTACTACCGCCGATGGCTCCTATGTAAAAGGAGGCCCGATCACCCATTACTGCCTGCTCGTCGTTAAAATTGACGACCGAACCATGTATGGGAAATTCAATATAACCTGCCTTGGACGAAGGGACCAGATTCTTCTTGGTATCCCCTGGCTGCATGCCATGAATCCAATCATCGACTGGACTGCCGAGACAGTGACGCTATCGTGCACTAAGAAGTCAGATCTTATTGAGATAGATGTCGACATTGACAGAAAGAAAGCGAAACTTCCCCTCCTTTTCAACCATCCCATCTCGAAATGGAAGAATTCAAAACTTCCACATTCCATGGCACCCCCCATCGTTACCTCTGCCCCTTTACTACCAACTCCAGTTTCTGCTGATCCCCTTCCTGAAAATGCTCCTCCGTCACCACCTCCTCTGAAGGCAAAGCTACCACCATGACCACCATCCCCTATGGTCACCTGACCAACTCTCCCCTGCGAAACACTTCCTCGACGACCTATTTCTCCTATTCCTAAACCCGAGAAAAGACACAGCAAGAGAGAACCATCACCAAGGCCCGCACCAATCCTGAAGGAGCACCGACTGCCAGAAGAACAGAGGGAACATGTCAGAAAAGCAGAAGACTTACCTATTGGGGTACGAGCTGAAAAAAAGGTACAACTGGACTTCGAGGAAGGACGGGCAACTACAGAAGAGTTCTTAAGTGGGAAACCATTTCTCACTTTGGATGATCCCATACCTACTAGGGAAGAACCCCCAGCATTAACCCCTTCCCCTGATGAAGACAAACCATTCTTTGATACTATGCAGGACGTCTGGACAGAACCCGAAGTCTGAAACGTTGCTACCTATGACCTTAATGAGGGGGAATTCCTGGTGGAATACGATGTAGAAGGAATGCAGATGCAGATCATCGAAGAAGTATCTATGGATACCCCCCTCACACGCGATGGCACTTCACGATTGGAGCAACTCCTGAATTACTCCCAGATCTCACTTGCTCCACTGTCCTTTGAGGAGACAGCCAAGTTTAGTAATAAGGCTCAGGAGTTCGCCACTGATGAGAAGGAGAAGAAGAAGAAGAAGAAGAAAAGTTTCGAAGAACTTGTCCCTTCCTACCTCCATGATTTTCAGGATATTTTCATGAAGGAAGGGCTTAACAAACAGATTTACCCGCTATCCGGAAAAGAAAGGGAAGCCGTCAAAACTTTCATTGACGAGAATGTTGCGAAAGAATTTATCTCCAAATCAAAATCCCCCCAAGCAAGCGGATTCTTCTTCGTTGGAAAGAAGAGCGGAGAGTTACGCCCATGCCAAGATTATTGCTATATCAATGATTGGACGATCAAAAATGCATACCCACTTCCATTACCAATCACCCTGATAGCTCGGCTTCATGACGCTCGTTTCTTTACCAAGATGGACATCCGATCCGGATACAACAACATCTGCATCCACCCTGATGACCACTGGAAAGCCGCATTCACTACCAAGTTTGGTCTGTACGAACCCAACATAATGTTCTTCGGCTTATGTAACTCCCCCACGATGTTCCAAGCCTACATGAACTGCACATTCCAGCAAGAAATCAATGAAGGATGGATGGTGATCTATATGGACGACATCTTAATCTTCTCGAAAACCCTTGATGAGCATCAGAAGCGTACTCGCCGGGTACTAGAGTGAATACGCCAAGAACGACTCTTCCTAAAACCGGAGAAATGTACCTTCAATACCAAAGAAGTTGAATACCTTGGAATGATCATTCACCCTGGAGAAGTTGCCATGGATACAGCTAAAACCAAGGGTATTGCCGAATGGCCAATTCCCTGATCCGTTAAAGATGTCCAATCCTTCCTCAGCTTCTGCAACTTCTATCGAACATTTATCTCTCATTATTCTTACATCGCCTGGCCGCTCATCGAATTGACGAAGAAGAACTCTCATTTTGACTGGACACCTGACTGCCAAGATACCTTCAATATGCTAAAGGAAAAGTTTACTCAGCAACTGGTACTTCGAAATCCTGACCCACTCTGGCAATTTGCAGTTGCCACTGACGCTTCTCTTGTAGCAACCGGAGCTGTCTTACTCCAAACTGATGAAAACAGGGTCTATCATCCTTGTGCCTATCTATCGCAATCTCTTAACCCCACCGAACGAAATTATCAGATCTTTGACAGAGAATTACTAGCTGTCATTCGCGCCCTTACCAAATGGCGTCATTACCTTGAAAGGAACCCTCACCCCGTCCTTATCTTCACTGATCACAAGAATCTGCTATACTTCAGAACCGCACAGAAACTAACTAGACGACAAGCCCGCTGGCAACTCATTCTCTCTACCTTTGACATTGAACTCCACCACGTTGCTGGAACCAAACTGGCCGCACCAGATGCCCTCTCCCGTCGCCCAGATCATGATACTGGCGGTCATGACAATGAAGATACCATACTTCTTCCTGATTCCCTTTTTGTCTGACTTATCGATGCAGATCTACTTTTCAAAATGGCATCAGACGCCTTAGACGGCGTGTGCCTTCCTCCCATGAAATCCGCCTTTTCTGACTGGCGGATTGATAATGGCGTCCTTTATTTCCGTAACTGCGCCTATATTCCCCCTGCCTACCACGCAGTGCTTCTCGCCCACCATCATGATCATCCTTCTGCTGGCCACCCTGGCCGCTTTAAAACTGAAGAACTTGTCAAATGCGAAGCCTGGTGGCCCTCCATGGGTGCCTACATCTGTAAATACGTTGAGGGTTGTGCCCTTTGCCAACAAATGAAGGCAGATACTCACCCTGTTCGGCCTCCGCTTCATCCCATTCCCTCCTCCGCTACTCGTCCCTTTGCTCAGGTCTCGGTCGACCTTATCACCGACCTGCCCATTAGTAACGGCTTTGATAGCGTCATGGTCGTGGTAGACCATGGGCTTACGAAGGGGTAATTCTCATCCCCTGTTTGAAAACAGTTACTTCCGAAGGCGTAGCAAAGCTATTTTTGAAATATGTCTACTGCCGCTTTGGCCTTCACGACAAAGTCATCTCAGATTGTGGCCTGCAATTCCTGTCCAGATTCTCCAAAGAGCTCGCTCGGCTTCTAGATTATCAAATCGCACCGTCTACCGCATACCACCCACAAACCAACAGTCAGACAGAAAGGCTTAACCAGGAACTGGAAACTTATCTTCGCATCTATTGCCGAAATAATCCTGATGAATGGGTAGAACATCTTCCTATTGCAGAATTCGTCCATAACCACCATAAACACGATGCTCGCAACGCATCTCCCTTCTTTCTAATGATGGGATATGAACCACGTGCCATCCCTCACCTTATCCCCAACTCCCCTGTACCATCAGCAGAAGAATGAGTACGTTCCTTGCAGAAGATTAGAGAAGAAGCGATTGCATGCCATAATTTGGCAATGCAGAAGATGGCCAAACATTCCCATGGAAAGAAATACACCCCATGGAAGATTGGCGATAAGGTGTGGTTGTCTGTGGAAAACCTCCGATTAAAACTACCATCTCGGAAACTCACACCGAAGAGATATGGGCCCTTTCCTATCGAAGAAGTGCTCTCCCCTATCATATTTAAACTCCAACTACCGAAACAATGGAAGATTCACCCTGTATTCCATGCCTCTGTCTTATCCACCTATAGCGAAACTGACGTACACAGTCCGAACTTCCTTGAACCACCCCCTGATGTCATCGAAGAAGAAGAGGAATATGAAATCGACGCAATCTTATCCCACAAAGGGTCTGGTAAATGCCGATGGTACCTCGTATCTTGGAAAGGGTACTCATCAGCCGATAACGAATGGATCCCAGAAGACAATCTCCGAAACTCCGCTCGAATTCTGAAGGCATATAAAACAAAGCATGCCCTTTGATGCTCTTCATCCGCCCCAGAATCATCTTCATCTAAAACTTCATTTCACAAATATCTTCTGCTCCCCTTAACACTTCTGACTCCGAAATCACTCTCGTCAACCGACCTTCTTTCATCACCCCAGTACCCCTTTCCCACCAGTACGCCGTCGCTGATCTCGAAGATCTTGAGGACCCATCCCAAGAAAATTACCATAACGTCGTCTCAGACATCGAAAACACTTCCCTCATCATCTCTGCCCTCCTCTGTCAAGGGCATGCCATTGAAATTGACAATAAACTCCAACGCCACCATAACCACATCCCCCAGCTTGTCGTCAACCTTATCCGCACTGCCTCTTTATTGGGCAGACTCACCACCGAAATCAAAGATGAGCACGTCCAGCAGCGTCTCTACCATATCGAAAGATGCATTCAACATTATGGCGTGTTGTTGCTCCCTGATACTTTTAAGAGTGATGTCGAGGAGGTTATCCACATTATTGCAGAATGCCAAGCCGGTGTCGCATGCCCTCCATCATCGCACAATGTTGACCAAACGCATACTTCGCTTACCACTTCCTATTTGACACCTTACCCTCATGTCGATGTTCTTCGGGGCCTACTATCTAGTGTCGAGGAGGTGTCGATATTCATCGTAAAAGATCTTCACCTTCGTGTAGCAGGAAACCCAGACACGCAGAAAACCCTGGAGAAAATAGCCACTACTGCCCTTCCTTCCTATGCAGAAAAGATGCACCCAGATTGGGTTAGCGACACTACTCTTGCAGCACAGCTTACACTGCTAAAGATCCATCCCCCTCTTGTCATTCCCTCAGAGGAAGAGCTTGCCTCCACCACACATATCCTAGAAGAAACCAACTTCGTGTGCACCAAGGAGCACCTGGCAACTCTTTACACTGCATTCACCGATACCCATGAAGAAATCGTCACTGCCAGGGCAGTCCCTGATATGCTTGATCTTCACAAAGACCTCCCCACCGCTACCCTTACTGACCTGTCCGCCGCTGGGCACGTCCCTGTCAAAACCTTTGGACATACGTCCCCTTCCTCACCCAATGAACTCTTAGCTGCTGCCGAAGAAACAGTACCATCTACCCCAGCCCCTTTTCAGGGATCTTTACCAGATGACCAACCAATGCGAAACCGAAAACGTCGTCGCAGCGTGGCATGCGGCAAGGGAAGAGCGCAATCTGCAAGCCCTAAACCACTTCCTATCCCTTCCCCGCTTCAACAATCTCATTCCAACTGTGACAAGAACATGAAGTGTTGCTTCTGCCACGACTATGGCCATTGTCAGGCCACCTGTCCTCAATACAAATGCCGCATCTGTGAAAACTTCCAACCCGGGCACCTTACGCTATACTGCCCTCAGTTTCACGGAACTCCACCATTCACCCTTACGTACAAGGATGATGGCTTCTACGAGGCGCTCCATATCTGGGAGACGTATCTCGACTCAGTCCATTCCACCATCCCTGGGGTTGATGCGAAGCAACAAGATGAGCTTAGACGAAGGGGTGCAGAAGCAGCTGCATATATGATGCGTCGCACTGGAGGGAATGATGAAGATGACTTCGACTACTCCAATGACCTGATCTACTACCATAACCAAGATGACTAAGTCGGTGACTTTGTCCGTAAAACAGGGGTAATGTTACAATCGTTGTACGCCCCTCTATTTCTTTCTCTTACTTTGTCTGTCTCCCTTATGATTACTTCATCATTTCCTTATATACTATTTTCGCTCATGGTCACTTGACCGTACGTTCATACGTGACTCCTTTCTCGCTCCTGATGTCATACGTTCAACACGTTGTATTTCACTGCCTTCCCCCTTTGGATATGCAGTCATTATGTATCTAACGTGCTTGCCCTAAAGTATGGTTGTGCTTATGTATATAAGCTCGCGTAGATACATTGTATTTCTTCATTCTAATCTTACTGGGTCTTACCTGGATTCTTCCTTCGCTAAGGACCCCCAATCCTTAGTCGTCTAAGATTGTATCTGAGCTTAGCACACCTAAGTCTTAGTCTAAAGCGAACTTACATGCCTCGACTCAGCTAGTTCCATGTACCTATACTCGGACCTACCTTCATCGTTGTAGAACGTATTCGACTCAGCCAGTCTAGTCCTTTCTCCAGGACTAATCTGTCTTCGTCGCTTACCTTGAACTGTGTCAGGCCTCCGTCTGGCTAGCGCTTGAACCCACGACTCTAGATACTGCTTATTTGTGGCAGTCGTGTTCAGAACTACCCCAGTTCGTAACAGGCCACATGGCTAGAAACTGCAAAGAGGTGCCGAAACCAGCGCAAGTGAAGGCATTGTCTGCCAAAGAAGAATCAAGGGCCCAAAATGGTTTGAGCAATGGCTTGCCTCTAAGGAAGGCAAGGGTTTTTAGAAGGGTTGAAGTCAGAGTCTGCAGATCTAGACCTGAATAATCATTTCTCTATTCTTTCTACTTTCGCCGATGTAACTGAAGTGTATATATGATCCAAATCTGAGCATTTTTATATTCCAGTTACATTGAAAGGAAAGAACAGACAAGCAGATGTAAAAGCACTTGTGGATTGCAGTGCATCAACATTATTTATAAGTGAGAAATTTGTCAAGGACAATGACGTTCAATGTCATAAATTATTGCATCCCATACCAGTCAAAAACATTGATGGCTTGCTAAATGCTGCTGGATCGATGACTTGTTTTGCTGAATTAGGACTAAAGGTTGGAGATCATGAAGAGGAGAAAGCAGCCTTCATGGTTACTGATCTTGGAAGCGATGATGTTATTATCGGCATAGATTGGCTGAGGTACCATAATCCTGAGATTGATTGGAATGCAGGACGATTTTTTCTTTCTAGATGTCCAGTGAAATGTGAATCTAAAAAGGAAAAAAGACAAAAAAATAAAGAAAAATGTAAATTCCAAAAAAAAGGAAGACTTGCCAGATCTGATTCCCACAGAAGAGGAAGATGACAATGAAAGCATGGCAAAGAAGAGGGCAATGATTGAAGAAGTAGAAGATGAGGATAGTCCTGAGAATATCTGGATTAGGTACAAAGCTTCTATCACCATGGAACAGAAAGTAGCAGAAGAAGCTATGAAAAAGAAGAAGTCAGTAGAAGAAATGGTTCCAGAATGGCTTCATGATTACCTAGGAGTGTTCTCAGAAGAGGAATCAAAGAGATGTCCTGAAAGAGAGAAGTGGGATCATGTGATAGATCTCAAAGATGAGAATGATCTTCCACCAAATGCAAAACCATATCCCTTATCACCCAAAGAAATGGACACACTGAAAGATTGGTTAAAACCCGAAACTGCATTAGGACATATCAGAGATTCACAATCTCCTGTTGCAGCACCTTTCTTCTTTGTGGCCAAAAAAGATGGCAAATTAAGACCAGTTATGGACTATAGAAAGCTCAATGAGAAGATGGTTAAAAATGCATATCCATTACTGAGATCTCAAGATCTAATTGATGCTTTAACTGGTGCCACGATGTACTCCAAGATGGATGTATGATGGGGATACAACAACATTCGGATGAAAGAAGGAGATGAGTGGAAGGCAGCTTTCAAAACACCTTTTGGTCACCATGAACCAACTGTAATGTACTTCGGATTGACAAACTCTCCAGCAACTTTCCAGACCATGATGAATGAAATATTTAGAGATCTTATTGATGGAAAGACAGTCGTTGTCTACACCGATGACATCTTGGTCTTTACAAATGGAAATAGAGAGCAACACCAAAGTGTCATGTGAGAAGTACTCAAATGATTAAAAGAAAACGACCTGTTCTTGAAGCCTGAGAAATATAGCTTCGAACAGTCTAAAGTTGAATTCTTAGGGTTGATTGTGGAAAAAGGCAATGTGTCTATGGACTCTGTGAAAGTAGAAGGAGTACTGAAATGGCCTGTGCCCAAATGCATAAAAGATATACAAGCATTCATGGGTTTTGCCAACTTCTATTGAAGATTCATATTTGGGTTCTCGGATATAGCCAGACCGATGAATGATTTGCTAAGAAAAGATGTTCTGTGGAATTGGACAGAGAAACAACAGAATGCATTTGATGAACTTAAGAAACACTTTACAGAAGCTCCAGTCCTTGTAATGCCAGATGTTGAAAAAAAGAAAAGATAGAAACAGATGCTTCTGATTATGCAACTGGAGCAGTTCTTTCTCAACTCATGGAAGATGGACTATGGCATCCTATCACTTATTATTCGAAGTCAATGGATGATGCAGAACGAAATTACGACATTCATGACAAAGAATTATTAGCAATCATTCGCACATTAGAAGAGTGGAGGCACTATGTGCAGGGAGCACCTCATCCTGTGGAGATCTGGACAGATCATATGCATCTTGATTGATCCCTCATTCTCAACCCACCCAACCACCTTCTGACATAGTTGATGATCAGGAAGAATTTGTTGTAGAAGAAGTATTAGATAGCCGTTTATTCCAAGGAAAGCTGCAATACCAAGTAAAATGGGAAGGATATCCGATTGAAGAATCAACATGAGAACCAGAAGAAAACATTAAGAATTCCCTGATTTTGATAGCAGAGTTTCACAAAAAGAATCCCACAGCGGCTAAAACCAAATGAATTCAAGGTTCTATACTTAATTTGGATGATTTCAAACAATGGAGAGCGCACAATATTCAACCATCATACGTTTGTGATGACACTCATCCTAGAGAGGGGGTAATGTCACAAATTCCTCATACAAACCATTATTCTTTCCTCAATTTTTCTAAAGTGTTTAAACCCAGCACTAAGACAAATCCTAACCTTACTGAATTTCCTATATCCACTTCTATAATCAAACTTCCTGATGAAGATGAAGAGATCTTTTATGATGCTATTGGATAAGATAAGATAATATCACGTGACCTCAGAATCTTCTAGAATATGACATCATCAACAATGTCACAATATCATATCGTACAATTCTCTTTTCTATTTTCTGATTGGCTAGTAGTTTTAGACTCAGTTTGTATCTCAGTTTCAATATGCCTATATAGTTAGCTAGTTTTGCCATAGTAGTTCTTTAGTTCAAAACCTCTTGTATCTACCAAGTGTAGCAACCAGACGTACCTGCTATTCCCTCTCTCTTGTGATAACCGTTAGTTTGAGTCCTAGTCTCTGCCCATGCCTTAATTGGTTATAAGGGTTGTGACACACCCTTTTCTCCAAAGTTCATAAGGATCCAGTCGAAACCACTGCAGTAGTTGATTCTGGAGCAGCCAGAATGTTTATCTTGGATGAATTCATCCAAGAACATCACATTAGAACTCATCCACTATGGAAACCCTTTGCTGTAACCACCACTGACAGAAGTTATTCCAAAAGCGGACCAATATCGTGTTACTGTGTGTTACAACTGGGATAAGTCATGATATGACTACTCAAAAGAGAGTGACAGTCATTTGGTATCAGCATTGAAGTACAAAAGAGTACTATGTTTCAATATAGATGATGAAGACAGCCGAGTCATAAAGAAGGACTAGGCTGGCTGAGTCGAGTATACAATCGTGTTCAGACTAAGACTTAGGAGTGCTAAGACTTAGAAGACGATTCAAGACGACTAGAGTTGCAAGGCTCTAGCAAAGGAAGTTTGAGGTAAAACCCAGTAAGATTCAAGTGAGGAAACTACAAGTAATACACTGTGCTTAAATAGGCCAGTATGTGCGCACAGACCAAGACCATAACCAGTAAGTAAGTAGTAGCACAAATACAGAAGGCATGAGCATAAGATGATACCCAAAAGCAAAAGAGGTAAAAGATGATGTGGCAGAGCCACGTAAGTACAACAACCAGTTCATGGACCACATTATGGGTTAAGTAGTCCATGGTCATATACATTATGTAATCAAGAGAAAGAGAAAATGTATAGGGGCACGTATGACTGTAACACTGTGTGCTCTATGTCAAGGTGGATGATAGAGTCATGATAGGAAAGTTCAATGTCACAATATTAGGATGAAGGGATCAGATTCTTTTGGGAATACCCTGGCTTAAGGCCATGAACCCTTGGATAGACTGGGCAGCTGAAATGCTTACACTACCCACTACCCAAAGATCAAAGGAGGTAGAAGCTCTTATTGATGACGGATGGGCCACCAACTGACTACCAACCTTTTTCCAACCTCAACCTAAGAAGAAGTGGGTCCAGTCAAAGTTGAAGAAAGCAGACGAGCCAGCCACTGATGATGATAGCACTTATGTTGTTTCACTTCCAAAAGCTAAGGAAGCTCAAAAGTCTGTTGAACAGATGGAAGTCGAACTGACTCCACCACCAAGAAAGATTCAGAAGCCAATAGAGCCGATACCATGACCTGAAAAGAGGAAGGTGGAGCTAGAAGAACCATTCTGCCCAAAACTGGCTGTTAAAGAGCAGTGACCAGTTGAAGAACAGAAGAAGGGAAAGAGGAAAGCGGAAAGGAGCATCAGCTGTGAATGAAAACCACTGCCAGCTCCCTTCACCTTGATAGAGGAGGTAATGGATGAAGATGAACCTGTACCCACTATGCTACCAACAGAGGACAATGATACCTACGACACTAAAGAGGATGTTTGGATGGACACACCTGAAGAACCAGTTTGGAATGTCGCAGATTATCTGTTAGCAGAAGGGGAATTTTGATAGAATACGCACTTGATGGTGAGATAATCCAAATCATAGAAGATGTCTCGATGGATACACCTCTCACATGAGATGGGACATCATATGCCAAATAACATGCCGCCCCACTCAAGTTCAGTTGTAAGTCACAGGAGTTTGTGACAGCTGAGAAGGAGGCAAAGAAGAAGACATTTGAAGAGCTGGTCCCATCTTACCTCCATGATTTCACTGATGTGTTCACCAAAGATGGATTAAACCATCTACTGCTGGAAAGACCAGGGACAGATCATTGTATTGAAACCAAACCAGGGTACGTCCCAAGAGTATCAAAGATCTACCCACTATCACCAAAGGAAAGAGAAGCAGTCAAAATGTTTATCGATGAAAATCTAGCCAAGTGATTCATCTCAGAGTCGAAATCCCCACAAGCAAGCAGCTTCTTCTTTGTTGGAAAAAAGAGCAGAGATTTATGACCAACGCAGGACTACCAGTATATCAATGAATGGACGGTCAAAAATGCCTACCCTCTCCCTCTTCCTACTTTGTTAATTGCCTGGCTTCATAAAGCCAAATACTTCACAAAGATGGACATTTGCTCTGGATATAATAACATTTGGATTCACCTCAATGATCAATGGAAGGCAGCATTCACCATGGAATTTAGGCTGTTTGAACTGTTACAATCGTTGTACACCCCTATTCATTTTTCCTCTTACGTACATTTCTTTTTGTTCTTGCTTACTTCATCATTTCCTTGTATATCATTTTTGCCCATGGTCACTTGACTGTACGTTCATATGTGACTCATTCTGACTTGGCTCAGCCTATGACTCATTCTGACTCCCTATGGCATTATATGTTCAACATGTTGTACTTTAGCTGCCTTCCTCCTTTGGCTACATAGCCCATTTATATCTGATGAGCCTACCCTAAAGTTCCTTCTTACTTTAGTATATAAATGCTCGTAGATACGCTGTATTTCCTCATTCTAATCTTACTGGGTTTTACCTGGAAATCTCCTTTGCTAAGGACCCCCAATCCTTAATTGTCTAAGATCGTATCTAAGCTTAGCACACCTAAGCCTTAGTCTAAAGCAAACTTACTTGCTTCGACTCAGCTAGTTCTGTGTACAACCTACTCAGACCTACCTTCGTTGTCATAGATCATATTCAACTCAGCCAGCCTAGTCCTCTCTCAGATTAGCCTGTCTTTGTCATTTACTGAACTGTGCTAAGCCTTTGTCCTGTTAGCACACGAACCTTTGCTTGTTTGCATTGGTATCCAAAACCATGACTCTCAAGGCTACTTGTTTGTGGCAGTCATGTTAAGAACTATCCCAGTTCGTAACACAAACCCAACATCATGTTCTTTGGGTTATGCAACTCTCCAGCCACATTTTAAGCATATATGAATCACACCTTCCAACAAGAACTCAATGAAGGATGGCTTATTGTATACATGGACAACCTCCTCATCTTCTCGAATGACCTAGAAGAACATTGCAGAAGAACACACAGAATCTTGGAAAAGCTTAGGAAGGAAACACTCTACTGTAAACCAGAGAAATGCGCCTTCGACAAAGAGGAAGTTGAATATTTGGGAATGGTCATCTGCCCAGGGCAGGTTATGTCAGATATTGAAAAGGTAGAAGGGATCCGCAAATGGGAAGTACTGAAGAACATCTCAGAAGTTAGGTCGTTCCTCAGATTCTGCAATTTCTATAGGTCTTTTGTTCCTCACTATTCTGATATTGCCTGACCACTTATTGATCTGATGAAGAATGACAAGAAATTTGAATGGACCAATAGTGCACAGGAATCCTTTGATGAGCTCAAACACACTTTCACCACTAAACCAGTCCTCCAGAACCCAGATCCCCTCAAGCAATTTGTTATAGCCACAGATGCCTCCCTCATGGCTACGGGCAGACTCCTTCTACAGACAGATGAAAATGGCATATATCACCCCTGCGCATACCTTTTGCAGTCCTTGAACCCAGCAGAACGAAACTATCAGATATTTGACAGGGAGCTACTTGCAGTCATTAGAGTGTTGGTGGAATGGTGTCACTATTTGGAAGGGAACCCACACCCAATTATTGTTTTCACTGATCATAAAAACCTGTTATATTTCAACACTACTCAGAAACTGACCAGATGTCAAGCTCGCTGGCAGCTCTTCTTATCAGAGTTTGATATTGAACTTCACCATGTTGCAGGAAGTAAACTGGCAGCCCCCGATGCATTATCTCGCCACCCTGACCACGGATCAGGAAAAGATGACAACACTGACCAAATACTCCTCCCCAACTCTATGTTTGTTTGTCTCTTGGATGTCAACCTCACCGACACTTTATGCTCCTCTGGCCCCCTGGATGACCCAGTGTTTAAAACTGCCTTCAATGCCCTAGATGGTGCCTGTCTTCCGCCCATGAAATCTGCCCTGTCCGATTGGTCGATTGAAAATGACATCCTCTACTACAAGAACCGCGCCTATATTCCCCCCGCTCACTGTGCTGCTATTTTAGCCTGATATCATGATCACCCCACTACCAGACATCCTGGTCAATTCAAAACCAAAGAACTTGTCAAACACAAGGCTTGGTGGCCCACCATGTGCTCCTATATTAGGAAATATGTTGATGGTTGTGCCCTTTGTCAGCAGATGAAATCTGACACCCATCCCATTTGACCCCTGCTCACTCCGATCCTGTCCTCCACTACCCGCCCATTTGCTCAACTCTCCATTGACCTTATTACTGATCTCCCTGTCTCAAGCGGCTTTGATAGTATTATGGTCATGGTAGACCATGGGCTTATGAAGGGAGTAATTATTACTCCTTGCCACAAAACAATCACGTTGGAAGGGGTGGCAAAGTTATTTTTGAAGCATGTCTATAGACACTTCAGACTACATGACAAAATCATCTCAGATCATGGACTGCAATTCCTGTCTAGATTCTCCAAAGAATTGGCTCAACTTCTGGAATACTCCATTGCCCCATCAACCACTTATCACCCACAAACAGATGGACAGACTGAACGGCTCAATCAAGAATTAGAAACATATCTCCACATTTACTGTCGCAATAACCCAGAAGATTGGGTAGAACACTTACCCATAGCTGAATTCATACACAATCACTGAAAACACGATGCATGGAATGCATCACCATTCTTTCTCATGATGGGATACAAACCTTGTGCCATCCCACACCTCATCCCTGACTCAACAGTTCCAATAGCAGAAGAATGGGTATGCATGCTCCAGAAGATATGAGAGGAAGCCATCTCCTGCCATAATATTGCCATGCAAAAGATGGCAGAATGATCACACAGGCAGAAGTATACCCCATGGAAGATAGGAGATAAGGTTTGGCTATCAGCGGAAAACCTATGATTGAAGCTACCATCTAGGAAGCTTGCGCCCAAGCGATATGGTCCATTCCCGGTCACCACAGTACTGTCTCCAATCATATTTACACTCCAACTCCGAAAACAATGGAAGATTCATAACATGTTCCATGCTTCTCAGCTATCATCCTATAGCGAAAACAATGTTCATGGACCACACTTCCTAGAACCACCACCTGACATCATAGAAGAGGAAGAAGAATATGAAGTAGAAGCTATTTTGTCTCACAAAGGAAACAGCAAATGCTGAAGATACTTGGTGATGTGGAAGGGCTACTTGTCAGCTGATAATGAATGGCTACCTGAAGAAAACCTGGAGAATGCCGGGGAACTTCTCACAGCATATAAAAAGTGACACAAGCTTTGAAGTCCTCCCCTTAATCAACTCACCTTCATCATTCACACCCAGTAACATCTAAGTGTCTCCCATGTCTTCTAACTTCCTCATCCCTGCTACACCTGCTATGTCCAATGTCTCTGTCTCCACCAAATCTTCTATCTCTGACATCACAGATGGTACCAATGCCCTTGTCACCCCAGCTCACCACCACTCCCCCATTGCAAGAGACTATGCCTGTCCCATCGCCATCATCACAACTCCTGCAGAAGATAGCAACTGCGATACTAACACTGAGCACTTCACATGCTACCTCGATGATCTCGAGGAATACACTTTCATTGAAGCTGTCCTCATGTGTGAAGAGTATGCCATTGAGGTCAACAACATCATCATCAGAAGAGATGTGTTTGCTGCATTGCTTGTCATCCACATTATTCATAACACCATCCTCCTTGAAGTCTGGGCTAGAAGGATCCCTCACCAAGAAACTTGTCTTAGCATCATGCACCGTCAGAGGCATATTAGGACTCATGCTCTATGTCTTTTGCCTCGTGGTTTCGAGGAAGATCTTAGAGAAGCTATTTGAGTTGTTAATGCCAGGGAAGAAGGAACCCTTAGACCACACAGTCCATCTAATGAGGTGGAAGCCAGCTGCATTGCTCTCATGGATACCACATTCCCTCTGAACCCTCGCTCTAATATCAGTAACCTTGTTGGCCTTTTTGCTGCCATTCAAGAGGCATCCACCACCACCTCCACCATCATCCAAGACATTCAGCAGTCTGTTGATACCTCTAGAGAGGCAAGACAAGCTATCACCGATGTAGTCAATGTACTACATAATTATGAAGCCAAATGCACCCCATTCCCAGTACAAACTGTAAACCTGATCCACACTATCCTTCAGGATCAGATCACACCCCCTCATTACCATTGCTCTACTGCACCATCCCCAGAACCCGTCAAGAACTGGATGGAAGAACACCCTGCTGGGTTATATGAGTCAGCACCTGTATCTCTCCCACTGGTCATAGTTCAACTCCTGGAGTTCATCCCAATCGCTGCTCTAGGGGTGACGACACCATCCTCCACCAAAGAACTCATTGCAGCCACTGAGAAGGAAGATGCAAAACTGGTGCCTGAGCTGGCTACTAGACTCTCCTTTCAAGCCCATATCCCAAAAGACTCACACCCGATTACAAAGACTAAGGCAGTGGGAAAATGATATTGGTCACAAAGTCAAGACCCTGCTTATGGTAATGTTGCTGTTGCCCCTCCTTTGTGTGCATCGACCTCCAACCCTGACGAAAACCGCACTTGCCAAATCTGTAAAGGTACAGCCATTGTCATAAGACCTGTGACCAATATCACTGTGTGTATTGTCATACCATTGCCCCTGGACACCTATCCATCTATTGTCCCCTGCTGAGAGGGAAAGACATCAGATTCCCCATTAAAGATTTTAAACATTCTGACTTTTATGCTACTCTTGCTGCTTGGGAGTTGGAGGAAGATGAGAAGTATGCGCAAGCTTGTCAGGAGATGGATGAGGCCAGGGCCATCAAAAACAACTATGATGAAGATGGTCACTTAATTTCAGATGACCCTATCTACTGGGCCAATCAAGATGAGTAAAGACAGTGTCTTTACCATAAATATGGGGGTAATGTTACAGTTGTATGTACCCCTATACATTTTCCCTTTCCTCTTGATTACATAGCATGTACGACCATGGACCATTTGTCTCACGATACAGTCTATGAACTGGTCAATGTATCTACATGGTTCAGCCACATTATCTTTTACCTATTCTGTTTCTTTGTATCATCATATGCTCATGCCTTCCGTATTTGTCTCATCACTTACTTACTTGTTATGGTCTTGGTCTGTGCACACATACTGGCCTATTTAAGCACAGTGTATTGCTTGTAGTTTCCTGACTTTAATCTTACTGGGTTTTACCTGGAACCTCCTTTTGCTAGAGCCTTGCAACTCTAGTCGTCTTTGAGATTGTCTTCTAAGTCTTAGCACTCCTAAGGCCTTAGTCTGAACATGATTCTATATTCAACTCAGCCAGTCTAGTCCTCTCCATGACTACACTGTCTTCATTGTCTATATTGAAGCATAGTACTCTTTTGTACTTCAATGCTGATACCAAACAACTGTCACTCTTTTCTGAGTAGTCATATCATGACCAACCCCAGTTGTAACAGATGAACAACCTAGTCTCTAAAGCTATTCTCACTGTATGTTCATTGATTATGTCTGAGGCAGTTGCAGGGTCATTAAGAAGTTCCAGAATGGATCTTTTGGAGGACCTGAATGTGGCTGCATATCATTTGGGTCTTGACTGTTTGGAGTTCTGGGAGTTCTCCAGAGGATCTGTTGACATTTTGTGGATTAGTCTTAATAACTATTGTGCTTATGACACACTGGCAGTTTCGGAGTTTTCCCTCAGGCAAGATTTGAATTGAAATGTGATGAATAAATTAGCAATTCTCACTTCCAATTTTGACACCAGAAGATTGTCATATTTTGATGTGTGATACAATGACAAAGTGAAATAACACATTTTGATACAGATTTTGAGCCTCATAAAATGTATAAAATACTTGAAATTTTTTCAATATGAACAATGATGGAACAAATATGACGTTTTGTAATCCAATTTTGTCCAATAGTAAATGCAACATTTTGCCTGCTGAAAAATCTTTTGCAAAATATTATGTAATGACAAACATTTTCTCACCTCAGGGAAATTCAAATTTTGCCTATGGCAAAATGTGAATAGAAAATATTGAATTTTAGCAAGCGTAAAATAATATGGGCGCTGGTTGGGCATTCAGTGGGTATTCACTGTGCAATGGGACAGATTTACTAGTATAATGACCAGCAAATTTCTCACAGTGTGTGAGCCTGGTGCAGAATAATCTAGGGTTAGGAATACACTGATCAAGCTCAAGGGCAAAGTTTTGCAGTAACAACATCCACGATGGCAAGTTCCCTGACTGTCATAGTTGCGCATCAACTACAATATGTACTAGGGTCTTTGGAACTATGCATATCAAACTGTGCAAGACAATCTAGAGCATAGTATGCAGACTCAGCCACACACTCTGCGCCCCCATCAACTCCCCCCCATTAATGTCGCATCATGACAAATGCCTCCTTGCTCTAATGGTGGCAGATAATTGTGAGGTACTGGTCTGGCTATGGCAGGAGCTGAATGACATCAAGTGCCTCCTAGATTTAGAGCATATCTTAAACACAGCATTTGCTTGTATTATCCATATTCAAGGTTTTTCACAGGCTTACCTGAGACTGGATGATGACAATATGATGCAATGTTATGGACAGAGTGCTGCCTCACTGTGATGGTGCTAGTGTTGATGCTGAGATGGGGGTGTTCACCGGGCATTGCTATAAGTTGGTCACGATGCACTCGCAGTACCAAATCACGCAAATTCACAAGCCATGGATGGTTAAGGTACACCAAGAATGATTGATTTGAAAAGTGAGCACAAAGCAAATATAGGGGTAGACTGCAGGCAATGATGAACCTAGAGTAAGGAACATCTGGTGAGGCTCTCATCTCATCTCTGTTACCAGGCGTGTCCTCCCAACACCAAAAATAATGAGTTATAGCACCTGGCACATACGTAGCCAGATGTGAGGGAGACGACGCTTTGCATGTGTTCCTCGATAGATAAAACTAAAGGTCATGTCAAAGTAGTTAGTACATGGAAGTAATGACGGTTGGCACTTACCAGATAAATCGCACTTTGGATGTAGATGGCAGGGCCGAACTAAACCTAATCAAGGACATGCTTACCGAAGTGTCATTGCGCTACCTCTTGATTGAGTGAGCAGAAGCTCATTCAAGATGCTGCTATGCAGGTCGACTTGTGATATGAAAGGCGTGATTAAGACCGCCACCAGTACTATCACAAATGAGACGTAGGTGTGCTTAGTCAAGGTAGTGTTGTGGATGAGTGATGAAACTCACCTGAAAAGTGGACTGGCATCGCCCATATCCTTGAATTCGCATCCTTTATTGTTGGTAACTTCTGCTTTGCCTGGATCGAATCCGACACACTCCAGAGAAGGTCTTCTGCAGTGTGCATCGGGCATTCATGAAAAATTCATTGGGCATTCAGCATAGGGGTATGGTATTACACAGGCATGTGTGAGGGTATGATATTACACAGTCATGCACGACTGTTCTACAAGACAAATCTGATCAAAGTGCAAATTCAGAAATGCTGACAGAGTAATGGCGATATCCACCGTGTTCTTCTTGAGGGAACACTTAGCTACATTAAATATAGAACCATGATGGCTTCCCTCTAGAACAATACATTGTTGATTTCTTTTTCATGGGGGGGCTGGGCTAAGATCCATAGCAGGTACATGATAGTGTTGAATCGCAGTGCCTGCAGTATTCGATGAGCAGGATACAGCAACACAACCCTCAGGGGCTGGTCTGTTCAGACCAAAGAAGGGATCGGGACAAGCCATTGACACAAATCAATTGTGCAGCCTGCCTCCCATGAAGGAGGGTGAGACTTTCAACACCACGTGATGAGTAGTGAATTTGGAACAAAATTCCTTGTTCATCAACCATGCTAGTGGGCCTAGAACCAAATAAGTGGAAATGTTATGAGGGTTCTATCAAAAGACTCACTTTCTTTCAGTATTTCTGTTTCAGCCTCAAGCATATTGACAGCCCAGGGGTCGAGTTGAGCAGTATTATTAAGGGTGGATGCAGGGTTACCAGCTGTGTCAAGATCCTCAGAGCTAGCGCTCCAGGTAGTCCATGTGAATTGTGAAACTGGTGGATTTGTGATGGAAACTGATGAACTCAAGGCAACCTTCTCAGGAGGGGGGGTAACACTTTGGGGTTGTGGGGCCAAGTACAATCTTCTCTGCATCTCACAGAATGATAACATGTTGGGTTCTTTGAGCATGGCACCATTCAACCTCATTCCATGCCTAAATACCCATTAGATCAGTTCACACATACGTATCCATGTCAATTACCTGGTAGCAATGTTCTTGAGTTGAATCTTGGTGTGCTGCTGTCCATGCAGAGCAACGGTGCAATCCATAGAGCTTAAGCTGTACAGTGTGGCTCGGTAACCCTTATGGTCACCTCCAATAATATAAACTTCTTGCCCTATGTCTTTCTTGAAAGAATCCAGGCTGGCATCGCTTACTTTGATAATGAATCCGATGGGAATGTCAACCTGTCGAGAGTCAGATATGCACAAGTCTGAGAAGAATCAGTACTGACTAGTGAGTGGTCAGTCTCAGCGAGTAGGGTCAAGCGAGCATTTGGAAAGTCAATGCTTTGCATGACTCCTTTTGTGGAGTACTCTGGCCCACAGGCAACCTTCACAACATCTCCAGCCTTAACATTGTAACCCCTGTCTTGCATAAATTGCAATGTCTGGAGGTTGGGGATCTGCTGAATGGTTTTGATAGGAACTGGGATATTTGATGATTCGTACTGGAACCATAGATAATCCCCTCCCTTAGAGAGCCAGCGCACAATGCCAGATTTCCCCATGTGTTCCCCAATAAGGACATCTATGGAATTCCAATCTGAATGGATTCAACACTAGGGGGAGGCTTGAAAAGTTGCTGAGTGGGCAGTCATGATTGCAGGGTGTGACTCAGAGGGCGACCATCTATGTAGTACCTAGAAACTTCCAACTATGCCTTATATTAGATTCTGTTTCTTCCAGAAAAAAATGAGACATTTACCTCTTTCTTTGAAACATCCTGACAAAGACAGATTTTATCATCCACCATTTGAATAATGTACCCTTCAACACCTAAGTATGGACCTGCCACCACCCGAACTGAGTCGCTGACTTGGAAAATGCATTCTATGTCTTCTAATTGGATGTCTACTTCCTTTCGGAAACCACTGAATTTCAACGCCAAGGTGACAGAGCCAGCCGGATGGTCGGTCAAGACAACTTGTCTGATTTCTGAGCAAAGGTCTCCTTTGACAATTCTAGCCCGATTGCCCACATGCAAGAACTGCATGGCAAACACATGCACGGTTGTTTTGAGGAAGGTTCAGTTCCACCCAGATTATAGGTGGAGTTGAATGTCGTCAGCATGAGGGCAGATGACGGGTTCTAAGCAATCACAATGGACATTTTTGAGCAGGAGACCCATGTAATACCTTTCTCCCTTGTACTTGCATCCTATTACTTCCTCACTGATACTGATGTTGGATATGGCGTCCCCATTCGGAAGGCGGGATCGGTCCAGCAATGACCGAGATCCACAAGGCATGGAATAAGGGAAATCCCGTGGAGGAACTAATACCACAATGAAATTGTTTGGTAAGTCAGAATCAAAGACTTGGGCTATATCACCCTTATATTTTTCATGCTTGATCCTTACCCAGGCTGGGTTAGGAATTTTTCTGTGGGACTGCTCGACCGCTTCATGTTCTTCATCTGATATACAGACATATTGTTTCATGGCGAGGTAAAGCAAAAAAGGAAGAGAGTCAGAGATGGCTTTAGGGCTGTCCGCCAGCACGTAAAGCTGGCCAGCTATCCAAGCCAACACTGTGACACAAAATTCCTTCTTCCGAAGGTGTTCAGCAATGTAGTCTGTAATATTTTCTGTGATTGATAATTGAAAAATGATAAATAAAGTGATAAATAATAATTTCAATGGGAGGGCTTATGGTGAACATGAAGAAGATACATCCTCCCATCCTGCGATTGAGACGAAGCTGAAGCGACCAAGCCAGGTATTGAAGAGGGAGAAACCTGGCAACCTAGCGACAATTTGCGTGGTGTATCCTCAAATCTACTTGTGAGGTGATTGATGATGGTGGTGAACCTAGTGGCCGATGACGATCCTGGCAAGCGTGTAACCTTCTGCGTGTGGTCGTCGTCTTCCTTCCCCTCATCGTTAAAGTCCTCTTCAACCTCCTCCTCGTCATTATCTTCCCCTGCATCTTCCTTCCCCTCATTGTTAAAGCCCTCTTCAACCTCCTCCTCGTCATCATCTTCCCTTGCATACAGATCAAGATAGGGATTTTTTAGCTGCAGATGCTATTCAGTAGATATAGATATAGATTAAGGTATATTATACTTACTTTGGTTGGTTTACACAAAGGTCGAATGCATGCCCGAGACAATCGCCTGTCCGTAGTTGAACAAACTTTATGTACACAGGGGGTCTGAGGCATGTGCTTTGCCTTGACAACATGAAGGTTTTCCAAGGCAACATCATCATCACTGTCGCCAGAGAATAATGCATGTTGAGCTTCCTTCCATTCATCTTCGGAATATTGAACACCCAGGTACGATCGAAAAGCTTCCTCCATCTGAGGATACATCATACTGGTGGTGAGGTAGTCCTCCAATATTCTCCATGCACCCTCATCCGCCAGCAGTGCTGTCCGACTTCCTGTGACATGCATCAATGATGAGATGGACAATATTATCACTACTGACCTTCATCAATTCTGAGGCGCTTCACTGTAGGCGCATCATCATTTGATGCAACGTGTTTGGACATTCTGTAGTTCTACATGAGCATCATTACATAGCAAACTTAAAATGACATACAATATATTCAATACATCTACATCTACGAAGAATCTACACTAAGTTCAAAAATGTGTTTTGTC
>MU172923.1:1003133-1050653 GCA_016695475.1 Suillus decipiens | reverse complement strand
CGAGCTGAGGCTCTAGTGTTGTGGGCAGAAGTCCGCCATTTTGCCAGCCGGTTTGGCAGAATCGGTTCTGCCCGGCAGATGGCAGAAGTTCGCCGGCAGAATCTGGCAGAATGTCAAACCGCAGTCTGCAGGGGATCACAGCGAATGATATCTTGATAACTTCCTCACCTTATATAGCCATAGTAACCAGAGCAATTGCACTTCCTTACTTGTAGATAGTGCTGTGGGCAGAACTATTTCAAGGTAGTTCTGCCGGTAGAACTGACAGAACCTGGCAGAATCATGTTCTGCCGGCAGATGTTAGAATCACGTGATGTTTAACCATGCAAGACTACTAACTACATCGATGTAAGACCGCTCGACAGCAACATAGAATTGATAGTCCCATATTCATTTGCATCATGATCCGTGACCATAATTTATCCTCGATCGCTGCAGGCACTAATCCCTCATCGACGCGCTGCAGTTCTGCGAAATTAAATGCTCTCCCTTGCAAAACTTCCCATCCACATCCCAGTCCGAGGCAAACTCTATGCCCATTGTTTTTTCCGCATTACGAATATCTTCGAGTCGAGTAAACTCACATCAATATCAGAAAGTGAGATTGATTCAGGACCTTCGAGATTGTCAATGGAGACCGCTGAAAGTGCGGGAACGAATGCAAAGTCGGTTTCGAGCCGTTCACAACCTCCGTATCAATTCCCGAAAGTTCGGTTGTGTGCATGTGGGCATGGCATTATCGTGTTGGTTTGCCGTCAGTAACATTGTAAGGTGGACGTGATAGCAAAGATTAGCGCGGACCTTCCCAAGTGTTTCGAATGTGCGAACTGAAAGATTGCAGCACTTGGCCGACTGCATACCACCAAGGTCTGAAAAGAGCTGTTAAACCTTGGTCGCATGTGGGACGATGGATAAGATGACAATTGCAAAAGCCTTTAGTGGGTGTGCGTCAGAGCCGACTGGGAGATTGTCCCACCAAGCTAGTCTGTCTGCCCGGCTACCGGCGAATGGTGCGTGGCAGAGATTATATGCCTTAAGGTCCGTGACAAGTGTGTTGACCTTTGTGTTACTCCACTTCCACTGTAGTGCAATTTCCAATGCCACTTTGACCATGAATTCGAATGGACGGCCACTCGCTGCTTGAGTAACAGCAAGTTTACGACACATTGGGTGGAGGAATAGTGCGAAGGTGTGATATTTTGTATTGATTGAATGAAATCGACGATTGAAGACTGACTTTGCATAAGCAAAGAACTCCATGTCGTCACCATCCTCGAGTCGTAGTGTCGACACCTTGTGTGCACACCGAATGAGTTCAATAGAGTGCTTTGATTCACGCTATTATACACTGAAATGGTATATAGTACATCCTCCCACGGTTCTGTAGGTGCGGGAGTTCTGCCACATTCTGCCCGGGAGCCTGTCCCACGAGCTGGCACCAGCCTCTCTACGAAGCAAGGCCCATTATTGCTGATGGATTGGTCTCCATTAATCATTTACAAGGTGATATTTTGTTACACGCAAAGATGACATTGCTCTTTCAGGAGCAGATCTTAGGTGGCGATCTGCTAGCATTGCCGTCTGTTTGAAATGAGATTGTAATACATTGCCATGGACAATATTTTTCCACTGCTCAGCATATAAAAGAAGGGCATCTTCTTACTATCGCCTTTTGATTTATTTGATCTTACATCATATCCTCAGAAACAATGCGTTTCTCCTCTGTCCTAATCGCTGTTGTGGTTTTGACAGCAGCAATATCTGCCAATGGGGAGGACAGCGAGAGTCAGGACTGTCCTATCTTTTGCCTACATACTAGGCACTGCCACAGCTGCCCAAGTAACTGGGTCTGTGTGAGTATGAGTAGTTTATATCCCGAAACTATTCACATGACAACATGGCAGGCTTTCTTTGTTTGCCTGCCACGTAATCTGTAGACAACGGCCGAAGAATCCGAGAAGCAAGGCACGAGGGGGAGAAGCTGAGGAACATGGTTCGAGCGCAAGCCTAAAGAGGCCGATGGGGTGCGGCGCGCTGACATTGGCCGAGCCTCTGCAATATATGTCAACGAGCTATGTCTAAAATTTCGTTTCTCTTTCACTTACTATAAAGTCCGGCGCCGTAGCATAGAAACATCTCAGTTTTTACTGAGATGTAAGTCTGTAGATTCTCGTGCGTCAGCGTTAACCGACAAAAATAATAGCGTACCTTGTTCTTATAGGTACTATGCATGTTGATATAGTTCTTCGAGAGAGACTGAGATTGTACCTTGTTCTTTTAGTGCTATAGCTACTGAGCCTGTTACAAGTCGATCCTGTAATAGTCGACTGTTACTGAACCGGAATCTGTTACCGTGCTTCGAGGCACTTCATAACTCACAATATCCCGAACGGCGCTGTATCAAGTGTCTACAACATGGCGAGAGACGACGAGGAGAGGAAAGTCTACGACATAGGTATATAGTATACGTGGTCGGGACCATCCGTGCAACGAACGATGGTGACGGACGGAATACCAAACTCTAACAGTGTAGAATACATTGATCATGATCCACCGTTCTCATGTTCTCCATTGTATGAACCCCCTTTGCGCAGTTGCTTTTCTGCCTTTGCCCATTCTGTAACAGCTCCACCTTCGCCTTCGCCTTCCCAGTCCCACTGGTCTATGATCTTCTCTTTCAGAATCTCCATCTCCTCTCGTTCGTTGCCTCGATCTGTCCCATCATAATATCCAAGTGCGCAAAAATCGTACATCTTCCCTGTACGTTCCGATTCACGTGCCACGAATTGGGTGAACGGGAGGCGGATGTCCTGGTATGCTTTTAGCGCGGCGGGCACGTTATCCAATGTTGTGAGCGAGTGCGCAAGAAGGCGACCAAGCACAAAAGCATCCTTCATACAATGAGATGAGTTTGCACGGTCTGCTGAATAAATACACCATACCTCGATTGCCTGACCAGCGCCAGCGCCAAAGTTGGGCGTCATGGCATGTGCCTATGGACACAATCTCGTCAAGGAATTGTCGTGACAGCAAGGAAAAACACACCGCGTCACCTATGAGCGCCACTCGGTCGCAAGTAAATAACGGCAATTCATTTACCACGTGAAGTGCCCATCTTGAGGGTATTTCGGAACACTGAAAAATACCCGTCAGTGGGCAGCATAAACGACTCAGTCCGAAAAGTTACATTCAAAAGGCGCTTAGCATCGGGCTCGAAGTCCTGATATGCTTCCTCAACCTCTTCTAGGGACACATATGAAACCCAGTGGCCCTCAAAAGGTGTTCCAGCTTTCTGTTCATTAGAAACATGTGCTGTGACATTGATCTGCGTTCCTTGCGAAACCGGATACGAGATGATATGCTTTTAATTATTCGTCAGTAGCCAGGGACCCGTTAATTGCGACAGATTACCTTTCCCTTCCCGCAGAACTGCAAAATAAGAGTTATTCCTAATGATCGCGATCGCTTTCTGAGGACTTACTATCATGAAATCCTTCAAAGCAGCGTGATTTGGATCCAGTTTCGAGAGCTTTTCCGCTGGAAAGATGCTGCGATAGACAAGCGTTCCTGTCCAAGATGGATCACTATAGTGCCTTATCTTGCTTGGGTCTACGGTGTCTGAGTCTATTGTATCGAAAAGGGTCTTTCGCACTGAAGAGTGAATACCGTCTGCCCCTACTAACACGTCTGTGGTCGAGGTGCTGTCGTCAGCGAAGTAGAGGATGAATGATCCTAATGACTGTTTTTCATATTTGGTGAGTCGTTTGTTAAGGTGGATAGTGCATAACGGTGGAATGTTTTGCTTGAGAATGTCAACGAGATCCTTTCGATGCATAGTGGATCCCGGCTTGACTGCGAGAGGTTTTTGTCAGATTTCTGCCCCCGATTGGAAACAATGGAGTTCACAGACATGTTTTGTAGATAAAATGAAACCACTCATAACCACCCTTTGGAACATTAGACTTCCTCACTCTCGGACCTGTCGAAACGGATCAAGTTAAACGCGGTTGCAACACAAGTTCTCGAAACAGACCATGACTGGAGAAAGGAGGCTTTGTCGCCACATGGGAGATTTCTTCATACAAGCCGAGTTCCACCATGACCTCCGTCGTACGTCGCGAGACTGAAATCCCAGCCCCAGTAGTGGTTATGACATCATGCGCTTCGTATAAGTCTATGTGGATATCGCGCCCTGCAAACTTCCCGATCGTGATAGCGAGAACAAGCCCTCCTATGCCTGCGCCACTGAGTAGGAAGTTCAGTCTGCGTCCCGTTTGTGAGAGGTTATTCGGCTCACCAGATTGCTACTCGAAACTTGGGAGTGGGGGATGAGAACGACATTGGTGGTGCCCTAGCCGCACTAGCGTGTTATATGCGAAGCAATCACGCGACTCCCGTCACCACGGTTCTGAAGTTGTCACAATTGCACTATTTAGGTCAAGGAAGTTCTCCTCGCGAGTCTTCGGTACGGGGGTAAATATTAAACAGGAGACATTGATATACCTGATATCGATAAGTAGTGGCATTTCATTTCATGATGTCATTGATATATATACTTCGAATTAAACCCCGATTGCCTTCATCATGTGATGTGCACATCAGGGTCCTGTTTGAACTGGACTGGTCAGACACACAAATACAATTGTGCCCGTTATCGATCCAAGAGCATGCCTACGTAGATCATGACAATGGTATCGCTCTCATTCCTCGATGTCCTTGTTCAAGTGTGCATAACTTAATTTTTGATCGGAGAATACTGCAAACACATACCAGAATGGAGGATAAAGGACATCAATCATACTAGTGAGGGTCCTTTGAAACGTTGTGTTCGCGATCCTTTGATCCTGGTCATTATTTTGCCTGGTGATCGTTAGTGAGCATTTGCACTAGGGATCACAGATTCCGTGCGAAAGTCTGGGCTCGCGCGCTCACGTCTGGGGGTGCTTGGTCGGACAAGTCCCAGTCAAGGTCCATTGACCTTCATCATCGTGACCGCCACCCCGCTGTCTATGTCAGCAACCGTCACGCTACCTCGCCGTCCATGTCAGCTGCCAAGGTGCTAGCCATCATCACCGAGAGGGAGGACGAAAATGTCATCACCGGGCAGTGTCACTTCCATCTCCAGCAGTCCCTGCACTACAGATATCAGTACCTTCTTTGATGACAGGTTCTGGCAGATGCTGACGTCGCGGTAAAGTGTGACTAGCAATTGGAGAGGCTGTATTTTAGAAACCAAGATGATGGTACTTTGGACAGACCTGTCCCCCAGACTTTGTTGCAAAGTCTGCATCCATAGACCATGCAGACCAGCTAAATCTCGTACTCGATATTTTGCCGAACCGCTGTCGTAATTTCGGAATAACCCGCTCAAACGCAATTCCTTCAAGAGAGCTTTGTGGTTCAGGCCTCGTATCATTTCAGGTGATGCTAGCAAAAGTGTGATATATAAAATGGTGTGTCTTGTCACATCATGCAAATCATTCGCTGAGTATTGCGACAGCAACAACTGGACCTAGTGAATCAATGCGAAGTTTAACATACAACGAACACGTCGATGGCGTGGATCATCCACTGCGACGGGGGCTGTCAATTCTTCAAAGAGTGTGTAAAATGTTTCGGTGAACTGTATAAGTTTACAACGTCTCCATGCACAGATCTAGTAAAAGTGGCAGAAGCAGGAGAGGGGAGAGCCTAGAACGTGTACTTGGCGATTTACACTCCAAGGATTAACTAACTGCCAATTTGCTCCTGGCTGTTAAAGCGAAAAATTGTGCGTATCCCATCAGTCTAGTACGCAAAGTTGATTTCTGATCGTCGACTCTTCGGCTGTCGAAGCTTTATTTGTGAAGCTGGATTGAGACAGCTCTAACAGAGTTTGAACAAGAGTATTCCCAGAGCTCGACATGAGTCAGTGTATCTTTGAACACAGGAAACAACATGCAGCAAGTCTAGGACAATGGGCGTTTATTTATAGAATGAGGTTTGGCAATGCAGCCACAATTTTAATATTGAAACGCCTAGGCTTCCATAATACTTTGTTTTGAACAATTTGGACTGATGCCATCACAGACTTGCTCTATGCACGAGGTGTGCGGCGCTCGAGCTCAACGCTTGTTTCTTGCCTACCATGTCGTGCCAGTTTCATGTTCAGGGTCGGTGTCGTTACGGAGCAAAGTGCAAGTTTAGCCACGAAATACAGGCAAGCTTTTCGCTCAGGAATTCTGAGTGGTTGCATACTGAAGCTTGTCCAACTCCATTACAGGGTGACGCATTAGCACCTACTCAGCATGTTGAGGTTGCTGAGTCGAGTCATACTAATGTCAAACCCCAATTCAATCATAAGGGTCGTCGTCAACACAACAGCCAACAGAATCGCCAGCCCAGGGCGGCTCAGCCACAGGTGCAGCGCACCGTCTCTCAAAGGCCTTCTTCAGAGAATTCCGGTCATACGTCTGTTGGGCCATCCCGAGGTTCCAAGGGTGGCGGAGTTTGTCGCGCTTGGAAGGCCGGGACGTGCACAAGAGGCGCCAAATGCCGGTTTCCACATAGTATCGAAGTATGTGAATATTTCGGGCGCCTTTCTTCCTTGTATTCAGCTTGGTGACTATCAGGAGCATATTGAAGATGTTGTTCTACAACAAAATGAAACAGAAGAAAAGTTAGCCGTGGAGGCTCGTGCGATTGAGGTTGCCGAGGCTCGTGCAACCGAGATTGCCAAAGCTCGTGCGGCTGAAACCAAAGCTCGCGCAGCCGAGATTGCCAAGGCTCATGCAGAGATTGCCAAAGCTCGTGCAGCTGAAACCAAAGCTCGTGCAGCCGAGATTGCCAAAGAAGCCGCTGCAAAGACGGTCCAGAGCGTTGTGCTTGGTTCCATTGTAACCTTCAGCGCAGGCCTTGAATTATCTCACCTAATCACCGGATTCGAGTGCTGCACCTTGCGTATTGCAAATCTGCCCCCCAATGTACGGGAAGATGAAATCAACGCGCTGTTCACAGACCGAGGCCTTGATCGAGGGCGCTTCCACCTCATCAGCGTCAAGCCCATGCCAAGTGGTGGAAAGCTTAGTGCTGAAATCATCACAGACGCTGAGTCCGGGAAAGCACTCTCTCTTGACCTTGGTGGTTTCGAGTTCAGAGACGAAATTCTGACTCTCGAAGTATCAGGCTATAACAGTCCCGGAAGCATGTCCGCGGCGACTGAACGTGACAGTAATGTCCTTACGATATCCTGGCGTGTTCCGTCCGTGCGCTATGTCGCAGAGTACCCTATCACGGTAAATGCTGCTGCGAAAGCACAGGAACTTAACCGCAAGATGTGTTCTGGGCGTCGAGTCAGTGTTGAAGTCAACACCATGCCACCTGGTCGCTTCGTATCAACTTTCCACGCCAACTCAGTCAAGATTAGTTTCCTTCCCCTCACTGTCTCTGACGAAGAAGTCAAAGCATTTTCTGGCTCAGATGTTGTCAGGCGGTTGACGGTGAAGGGTGGAGTTTTCAGCGAAGATATCACTACCACATTACGGGACGATATCGAATGCGTCTCTCATGGAAGTCTAATGTCCCTGGAGCCGCTACTGCCGACTCCAAACGCTGATGGTATCGTCATGGTCCATGCGCGGTTTCCTTCTTGGGAGGAAGCGGACGCGGTGCGTACTCGTCTCCTTGACCATCGCATCGGGAACGTGTCCTTGTGGTTCCGACTCCCAAATCCCACACAGTACTCGATTACTATCTCCACTGAGCAGTTCCGCGCACAAAGGTCTTTGTGGGATGCCTTGATCGGTGGCATCAAAGATAAGCGTGCGTGCATGTTACACATTCATGAACAAAGTGCCGTTGTCCGGATGCGTTTGTCTGGTTCCAAGAAAGAGGCACTTGGCGCACTCAAAGTTAGAGTGGAAAGCCTGATCGCAGGCGAGAAGGTGGAAGGGTGGCACATGACACTTGGATATCCAAACAACAAGTTCTTGCGTTCAGTTTTTGACGACACAGGCGCACTCGTACGTGCGGATTGGAGACGACAGATTTTGAAAGTCTATGGGGAGTCAAAAGCTGTTGAACGGACTCGTGAGTTGATCAAGGACAAGCTGGAGCAGCTCTCGTCTCTCGAGTATACCAAAGTACTCGCGAAGCAGTCCATTCGATTTTTCCTGGCACGTGGAATCCCAGAACTGAAGGAAACTTTTGGCGAAGACAACGTCAAATTTATTATATCTGCACGGAGAATCACAATCTCTGGTGGTGAAGAAGCTCGACATGCCCTCGAGCGCTTGATTCAAAGCTCGCTCAGTGGACCACAGATCTTCCCAGACCCGTCAGGACAGCAGTCCTGCCCGATCTGCTACGACAACATATCTTCCCCGCTTCCTCTTGGTTGTGGGCACGTTTACTGTGCTCCTTGCATGCGTCATTTCTTGACGTCCGCTTTGGATTCTGGTCAGTTTCCGCTCGCGTGCATGGGTGATGAGACCCGGTGTAAAGTCCCCATTCCTATTCCCACTATCCAACAATTCCTCCCTCAAACTTCCTTCAACCGCCTACTGGAAGTAGTATTCAACGCGCACATATCTCAGCATCCGCAGGAATTTAAATATTGCAAGACACCAGACTGCAATCAGATCTACCGTTCCACCGACCCCAACACTACGGTCGTAGGCCAGTGTCCTTCATGTTTCTCAAACATATGTACATCGTGCCATAATGACGTCCATGACGGCATGAACTGTGCCGAAAACAAGCGGCAGGCTGGACGCGTTACTGAGGAACGAGAAACAGAGGCGTGGCTAGCAGCTCATGGCGAGCGCGTGAAGAAATGCCCAACTTGTCAAGCATTGATTGAAAAAGTGGATGGCTGCAATCATATGACTTGCACACTGTACGTTGCTCTAGACGCTCGCAACTTCTGTCTGCAGGTAATTGATTTGCTCTGGGTACAGGTGCAAGAGCCATATATGCTGGCGATGCATGGGCGTCTTTTCTGCTGCCACCATCTATGACCACATGCGCAACGAACATGGCACGATCTACGATGAGAATCCCGTTAATGAGCCTATCAATGCACACGAACAGCAGTGGCTGTTCGGATTGGCAGCGCAGCAACGTCAGCACCAGGAAGCGCTGCGCGTCATGCAGGCCGGGCGGGCGTTAATCGAAGAGCGGCAAAGGAGGGAAGAGGAAGCGAGGGCCCGAGCGCAGCAACCTCAGCGGCAGGAAGAGCTGCTTAGGCGGATCGAGCAAGCACGACTTGAAGAGGGAGCTCGCGCACGGGCGCAACAACGTCAGCGCCAGGAAGAGCTGCAAAGGAGGGAGAGAGCGAGAGTCCAAGCGCAGCAAGAGGATCGGCCAAGTTGGGGTTGCACTATCATGTAACGTGCCGTGAAACACAAGGAATGTCTAGTCGGGAGTTTCATTACACAGGACAATGTATACGAAGCAACAGTTACAAGTACAGATACATGGTGTGGATATGATGTAAAATAAATATGCAAAGTCGAATGCAAAGACAAGGACAAGCAAGATCGTCGACTTTCACTCGATCAAACGGATAACTACAAACAGCATATTAGTCAACCAATTCGAAATATGTTCTGAACATGGACTCGTGGCATAATGGTGTGTTCGATATGACGCCGTGTACATGCATGAAGAGGCGGGGGAAACGGCGGGTGAAGTAGGATAGGAAGCCTTCCGGCATGGGACCTAGATGCCTCTTAACATGATCGGGGAGATCTTGATAATGGTGTTTCTTCAAGTACACGTTAGCTTCCAACAGAAAGAATTTTTGTACACAATTTGACTAACTTTATTTCGCAAAGCCCTTAGTAAATCTTGCACAGACTTGCCGTCATACTTCCGGTATTTGCCTAGGTTCTCAATGAAAACTTTATCTAACCGTGCATGCCAATCTTGGCCGAGGACCTCAAAAGCGCCGGTTTCAAGAATAATCAGGTTTTGGTCACGGGGATCTCGGCACATGATCTCGAAGCGGTCTGATGCGTCTTGCAAGAAGTTCAAGCGACGTCCTGAGTCCCAGAAAAATGGGTGAAGAAGACATAATGTCGTGTCGGGCCTGTACACATAAATCGCAAACTCAGAAATAGGTATGGACAAGAAACATACCTGTTGTAGGCTTCAGGATCCAACATTTTGGTGATTAAATCTACTGCCTCCGAACCCTCTTCGCCAAATTGCTGTAGGCCGTCTAGGGATTTGGCATTTTTTAGAATGTTGACCTCCCGCTCGAAGCGGTCTCCAAACGGGTGCAATCCGTTAGTGAGGACGTAGTAAAATAGGCAGCCCAGCGCAAAAATATCAACAGATTTAGTCAGTCTCGTTGGCTTGCCTGATGTTGACCCATTCACTGCAGTACTGACGCTGCCCCGTGATGATTGCGAGTGGTCATCACTCATCGAGTCGTCGAGCTTCACTTCCCCTCTGAGAATTTCGGGCGCTCTCCATCCCACAGTGCCCGCAGCCATGGCGCCGTGTGCTGTCGGCAGAAAACTCGTTTGGTCAATCTCGAGCTTCTTACATAGGCCGAAGTCGGAAATAAGCATCCTCCTCCCGCCATCCCTTCCAGATGCACCCTTCTTCTGTGCGGATATGAGAATGTTTTGGGGTTTGATGTCGCGGTGAACAATCTTGAGCGAGTGTAGGTGTCGGAGCCCAGATGTTATCTGGCGGAGAGCACGCTTTGGATCAAATGAATTGGATATCTCGCGAAATTGGTCGGGGCTCTCGATGACGTCTGCGAGGGATGCGGGGCAAAGCTCGAGAGCGATGTAGAGGAAATTAGCATGGGCTTCTTGATAGTAATATCGAATGACATTTGGATGGTCGTCCGATTCTTGGAGAATATCAACCTCGCGAGAGGCGAGAGTAACGAAGTCTTGTAGGAGGCGCTTGACAGCTACTGAACGTCCCTGGAGGGAGCCTTGGTATACAACTGTTCCATGAGATCCAAACCCTTGTGAACGCGTTAATAGACGAGATAAGTTTCATTATCAGTACTCACCTAGTATAGTGTCAGACACGACAAGGGAAGATGTGGCGGCCTGCGGCGCCTGAGGCACCACGAGTGTGGGAGAAGGGGTGTTCGGGTTGTCTTTGACCACAGCCTCAGGAACATGACCGTTCGCATCCTTGTCATCATGATCATCCCCCATGCCATTCACCGCTGTCGCTGTGCCCTTTCCTTTCTTGCCTCTGCGCCCACGTCGAGGGCGTTTCTTCGGCGTTGCGGTCTCCCTGTCACTGTCCTCTGCCTCTCCGATATCAAGTACTGTCATGCTGGGGGTATCAAATTGTTCAGGCTCTGCATAGTTGGGAGGCTGCAATACGTGAGAAGGGGTGTCGTCTGACGATAACATAGGTCCTGGGTTGATGGTAACTGATGCGGGTTTGGAAGGAGCCGGGGATATCTCCATTGCGTGTACGACAGGGGTATCTGAATGAGAAGGCGGTATTGTCGCATCTCCATCTGTCTGTTCATCGATGGAACTTGGTATAGACACCGTGGCAGGCGCCATATGAAGCCTCCTGCGGGGGAGCTTTGATCGGAATATAAATCCGGCCGCAAAGGCAGTGACGAGCATCATGGAACCAATGGTAGAAATGGGGGATGCTAGACCGAGGCCCTTCGTATGTGCGCCAGAGCTAGTGCCCGACCACGGCATCCAGCCTGGCACAGTCATAGATGTGTTGTCAGTGGGATTTGACAAGGTCGGTATAGCCTCTACAGCGTCGATTGGTGGATTCGAGTTGTCGCCAGGAGGTAGCATCGCACCAGGAACACCTGGGAGTTGTTTGTTGTTCAAAGACGAATCAAGGTGGCGTTTACCCGTAAGGCATTGAGTATTGCCTGGATCACGTTCGCATAGCTCCACCATCTTGCGCCGCCGAGTGATACCGTCGACAGACTCGATGAGTTTGTGGTTGAATTCGGTGTCACCAAATGCGGTCAGTGGAAAGTGGTCTACACCCATTACATAGAGTGACTTGGTCTCTTCGACAAGTCCGACATAAGCTGTATTGATGTCAAGGGAGGAGATATCCGATCCGCGCAAGAAGTCAGGACGAGGTTGCAAAAGAACAAATGGATCTGGTTTCTGAGGGCTCGACAGAACATCAAATACAGCCACTCTGTATAAAATATCAGAAATGTTCTGGTAATGCACACGATATGCCTTACATGGGGCTATCGAAATGGTTTGTCCACATGAACTGCGCTTTCTGCAGAGAGTATGGACCTGTGGAGTCATTTTCATGCGCTTTGAGTGAAACAATTGTGCCAGTGGGTAGGGAGTCAATGTATGTGCTGTCTTGCGTCTTCCGATAAGCCGCTTGCAAGACATTGTCGTGGTTGTTGGGACCATATGTGGAGAAAGACAGGTCCTGTATGGGAACCTTCCGGCCATTGGGGGTATTTGAACGGGTGAAGATGGATATCTGGTAGTCTTGCAAGGAAGTCTTGTTTAGATGTAATGACTACAAAGGCAATAGACACCTACCAGTGCGTCCAATGAAAACCTCCGTCGGCATGAAACTCTCCTTGTTTAGCATATAGTCTTCAAGTTCGTCCAAGTCAAGCTCCTCTTTGTGGCTGAAATTTTCAAACGGGTCCCAAGGGCACTCAGCATTAATGGCTTTGACTTTCCCGGTTTCCAGTTCTATCGACAACAGGGACGTTTCTTTCTTTCCCACAAAGACCCTCTCATCGTCATCCCGCGCGAATTTGAAGGGCGACATCTCGACAAGCTGCGCCATGGAAAAAGAGAGGCGCTGGAGTTTACTACTGGGGGTAGCCATTACATATATGTCGCCCGACTGTGGTTCGATCATGTACACCTCATGATGAGCGTCGTCATCATCTGTCAAGTCAGAGTCATAGGTGGCATGTTTGGTACGAACAAGCGGCGCAAGACTGGACGGAGCCTCGTGCGCAGAATGCGACATGGACCAGAGTTTCTGTCCAGAGGTACGGTTAAGTGCGTGAAATCGACCATCTACAGAGGCAACGAGAACAATATCGAGCAGGGTCGCGTCCTCTTTATCCTCCGCGAACGATGACATGCTTGAATATCCAGCGCTAAGCGCCTTGGTGTTAGCACCGTTAGAGAGGGCGTTGTTGAGTCCAGCGTGTAGCGTGACTGTCTGGGCAAGACATATGGCTGCGAGTAGAACGATTAACGTCGAAAAACGAAATACAGAGGCCATGGGTTATGTGGGATTTTCTCTCCCCCATTGACCGACACAGATGAAACGACGTTTACGACGCTGTGCTGGCAAGCGCATTCATCCCGATGCCTAGACTACCGGCTGGACTGCAAGACCATCCTGAAATAATTGGAGACCTCTGACTTTGAATATTGGTCCCACGGTACATACCGTGGCAGTATGCTGTTAGAACTTCAAACTTGATATCAAGAGTCAAGTTGGCTGCCTAACTTGCTCCTAAAGTCTAACTGAGACCGTGCACATTAAACCTGCATGCCGGACATCCCAGTTGGATCTCAGATCTTTGACCTCGCATTTCATCCCACGCACTCGACTGTATATACTGGCCTTCTTAATGGAAAGGTCAAGGCCTTTCGGTATGATGAACAAGGACAGCATGAAGAAAGCTTCGTGTTAAGGCCTTCCAAGCGTTCTTGCCGTTGCTTGGATACTAGCGAGGATGGGTCTCGTCTTTGGGCTACTGGAAAGGCAAAAGCTATTTTGTATGCTTCTATTTTGATATTTGGACCATTAGAACTAAAAACATATAGCACAATCGATACAGCCACTGGAACGGTCAGTGAGACGCGCAAAAATGCTCATGAGTGAGTCATTGATTCCCGCATGCTTCATTGAGGCAGCTGATGGCAGTGCTTATTAAAGTTCCCCAGTAAATCGCATCAAACGCCTCATGCCTCAGATGCTAGGCACTGGTGATGACGACGGAGTAATCAAGGTCAGTTGATTCTGTTTGATGCGCCACGATCAATTTCTTACATATTTGTGGGTAGCTGTGGGACCCTCGAAAGTCTGATCCTATTCGAGGTTATACCCATCATTATGACTTCATCTCTGATTTCCTTTGGTTAGACGACAAGAAGCAACTTATCACAACCAGGTAAGCAAGTACCTATAGCAACAGTATCCTCCGCATTTTAACATCCCATTCTTTATCCTGTGCGAAATCAAGCGGCGATGGCACACTATCAGTGATTGATGTGCGTGGAAAGAAGCTAGAACCAGTGGCACAGTCCGAGGATCAGGAGGATGAGCTACTCTCTATTGTTGCTATTCGAAGGTACTTTCACCTACATATGTATCTAAACATGCTCATTGTGTGCATGCGAATACTGGTCCAATAGCGGGTCCAAAGTAGTAGTCGGCACACAGACGGGGATTCTATCCGTGTTTAATCGTAGCCATGGATGGGGAGACTGTGTCGATAGAATACCTGGGTAAAAATACGCCGTTGCTGGGTGCTTGCCTGAATACCTCTCTCACCATCGTTGCAGGCACCCTCAGTCGATCGATGCCCTTTGTACGCTACCATCGTCATACCCGTCCTCTCACTCCACCATCCTCACGGGATCGTCTGATGGTCTTCTGCGGGCTGTGCAGCTATTTCCTACAAAGCTCCTTGGGGTTGTTGCTGATCATGGGTCTTTTCCCATTGAAAGAATTGCAGTCGATCTCGGTGGGGAGGGAAGATGGGTCGGTAGCGCAGGTCACGATGACACACTCAAGATGACAGATCTAAGGGCCGTTTTTGAAGACGAAGAGGATGAGGAGGCGGTTAACGAAGCTGAAAATGCACAAATTTTCCAAGCCTCGGACATAGACCCGCAGGAACCCGACGGAGCTGTCGTCGAAGCCCAAGCATCTCCTGAGGGCACTGCAGCAATAATCGAGGCCTCTGACTGTGACAAGGACGTACTGGACTCTCATTCTCCGAAGGAGAAGAAAAGAAAATCAAAAAGTAGTAAAAATGCGTTGGCAGGGAAGACCAAAAAAGCGCGCAACCAGATTGATGCGGACCCTTCCTTCTTCAAGGGCCTATAAGCCTGGCACCGATGTGAGGCATTTTGCACATACATTGCCAGAATCACCGCCCTCAATACTAATCTAACCCCCTAGGTGCATCTCATCGCTTTGCCTCTTGATGCGGGTAGTACTTACAGCCATTCAGGGACCGGAGAGTTCGTTATACTTAACCCGTCGGGAGGCTCAGGCAGGCTGTGAGATTAGTGCATCCACGACTATCCATCCCTGTCAATTTTTTGGTTACTACATACTGCATCATCTTAATGAGATCCGTGGGGTTTGGTTCTGGATAGGTCCCAAGTTGTCCTTGGTCTATTAATGAATAGATAAATCTGCAAAAACTCACCGCTTAGGTCCTCGTTATGTGATAATTGCGCCATCCCATTCGTATCAGCCCACATTGCAGTGATTGGACTTCCTATCCGTTCCCATATACACACATCAGCTCTTGCATATTCAAAAGAATGAGGGTGGTTGGACTCAGAATCCGTGTAGTGTCGAACCACGTGACACTGCACGGATCTCGGCATTATCTCGAAATTTTAGAATTTTAGAACTCAAACAGCAACCACAAAGTTGCAATCTGCCTTGACTGTAAACTGCAGCGTTCATACGTGACAATTTTGACTTACTACAGAGCACCTTCTTCAGGTTTAGCGGTATGATACTGTTGCGTCACACAGTTTGCAGCACTCTTCCGGGTGCACGGAGCTTGTCGACGCGCGCGTCGGCTATCCTTTCGTCACTTGACATCCCTGCTGGTGCTGCAGAACTCCCAGGCGTTTATGACGGGGAGTGGTCTGGCTCTGGGGATGTGCTAGAAAGCGTGTGTCCCACCACTGGGGAAGTACTTGCGCGGGTTCGCTCGGTAAGTGTATAGTAGACCCACTGCGTAATTTGTACGGCATGGATGTAATATCCCACAGGCGACACCGCATGAGCTGCACAAAGCACTGGGAAAGTCTAAGGAAGCTTATCTTCATCTCAGGACTGTGCCTGCTCCCAAGCGAGGCGAGCTTTTACGGCAGATCAGAGAAGCACTCTCCGCGAAGGTACGGATCCCCTGTTTCCACGAAATTTGGCACCTCCGAAGGTAGTCTCATTGCTTTTTAGCGTGACGTTCTTGGGGCATTGGTCTCCCTCGAAATGGGGAAAATCAAAACAGAAGGCATTGGGGAAGTCCAGGAATTCGTGGATATTGTGCGGATTCTTTTACTTCTGCCGATGCTGATCTTGAAATCCTTGATCTCTTGAGTGCGATTACGCGGTGGGCTTATCTCGAATGATGAACGGCAGAGTGGTGGCATCTGAAAGACCTGGTCACACTATCCTGGAAGGTTGACTGCGCAATTAATTTGATCTATGACATGCTATACTGATGCACTACGTTGTCACAGTGCCCAACCCCATTGGTGTTGTCGGTGTGCTTACTGCATTCAACTTTCCGGTGGCAGTATATGGATGGTACGAGTTCTTATGGCTGGCGGGACATCTGACTAAGTAATCGAATGTAGGAATTTTTCGCTTTCAGTCGCCGCTGGGAATGCGAACGTCTGGAAGCCTTCGCCCAGCACACCGCTTTGTTCCATTGCCATAACAAAGATCATTGCGCGTGTGCTGGAGAAAAACGGCCTTCCTGGCGCCGTATCTACTCTCATCACGGGCGGAAAGGATGTTGGAGAAGCCATTGTTGCAAGTCAGGATATACCCCTTGGTGAGGTTTTATTTTCAAGCGGCGCAAGGCATTTGCTAAATGAACGTATTTAAGTTTCATTTACAGGCAGTGAGGCCGTTGGTAGGGTCGTTGGTAAGGCTGTTCAGTCTAGATTCGGCCAGAGTATCTTGGAATTGGGCGGGAACAATGGTACTTTCTTTACCCCAAAGGACCCATGAAAATAACCTCTAATAATGACCCATCAGCGTCAATTATCATGCCAGACGCAGACATGCAGTTGGCTGTTCCAGCTGTCTTTTTTGGCGCTATCGGCACTGCTGGCCAACGGTGCACATCCACCAGGCGACTTTATCTCCATCGTGCGATTGCACCGAAATTCCTGGACGCACTTCAGAAATTATACGCTACTATAAGCGTTGGAGACCCTCTAGTAGATGGCACTTTGCTCGGACCTTTGCATACACGTGCAGCTATTGGAATTTACAGTGAGGCTGTGGAGCGACTCCGCCAATCCGGCGCTGAAATTCTTACTGGTGGAAGGAAATATGACCATGCGTCATTGAGCCAGGGTAATTTTGTTCAACCCACAATCTCGGTGCCCAAGACCACCAATCCTGCCGATAAGATGTGGAGTACCGAAACGTTCGCACCTATCCTGAACGTCGGCTTGTTTGATGAGCTGGAGCAGGCTATTGAATGGAACAATGCTGTTCCCCAAGGACTGTCTAGCAGCCTCTGGACCAGAGATATTCGAAACGTCGGCAGGTGGATTGGTCCCGAAGGTTCAGACGCCGGGATTGTCAATGTATGTGCATTTGGCTTTTGGGAGATGCGGTCGTGATGTAATGAAACACTTCAGGTCAACGTTGGGACCAGCGGCGCCGAAATAGGTGCCGCATTTGGAGGCAATAAGGTCTGTCACAGCTTCTGTTCTGAATGATCGACCTTCTCAGCCTAATTGTGCCCATTCTCACCTATAGAGCACCGGATGGTCAGGACATCTCCAGTCAGATCTGCTTCTCTTCTGACTTCTTCATTTCAGGGGCCGCGAATCCGGCGGAGATGCCTGGAAGCAATATGTTCGCTGGAGTGCATGCACAATCAACTTTTCCGATGCTGCGCCTCTGGCGCAGGGAGTGGACTTCTCTACATAATCAAGATAACAGGAATTTGAAAGTCGAGCGAGACCTGAGTATTGGGTTATCTCGCGGCTGTCGTGGCACCGCAATTAGGATTTAGGGTGATTGTAGGGGTCAGCCAAGTATGGATGGTAATACCCAATGGCACTCTTTCTATGGTCGCCTTCATCGTTATTCTTGTAATCATAGCTGCCGTTTCTTCTCTCATCACAACCATACCTATATCAGGAGGCCGGCCAGCGTCGTGATGATATATAAACGTGAGAGCAGTCCGAATATCCGTCAACAAGGTGACCTGGCTTGTTGAACGTTTGAACTTAAATCTACTTAGATTTGCCAGATGTCACCCCTGCTGACATGAGTATGTTGACATGTCACCCAGCAAGCACTGATTGGAATAACCGAGGCGGTGCGTATGGTGAAAGCCGCATCGCTACGTTGCATAGAAAGAACATCTGCAATTATAAGACTACCGCATGATTATCTTGGACGAGTTTTTATCTCCACTCTTGCAACACCCCTCAACAACTTCACCACTCCGTCGACGGAATATCAATCATTTACTGAACATGCAATCCGACGACCTCCCATGGCCAGAACTCGGCAACGTCTCCCGTGGTGCCACCAGGGGCAATCAAGGTCAAAAAGGTGCCTTGGGCCCTCCCGATCCCGAAGGTCGTTGTGTACTCCAGCTACGAGTTCAACCCGGCGTGCTGGCTGTGAAGCTAAACCGGCGTTCAAGCGATTGGTATCGAACTCTTGACAATGAAGTCAATCGCGCCCTAAAATTGACAAAAACGTACTGGAGAAAGGCAAGAAGACGTCAAGACTAGTTTGTCAATGATAATTTACAGACTTGCTTTATTGTTAACATGACGGCAGTGACGCTCGCGCAGACCAAGACCACATGGAATTGCATGAGTGGTTGCAACAACTCAAGGATAAGACAATGTCACATCTAGAGGTTCTTATGCAGAAAGGCGATATTCAGGGCCCCCCGTACATAATGCCTGACGACATTGAGCTCGCCTTTCTGAGGAAATTTATTGAGCGACACAACGCAGGTATCCCCCACAACCCCCGCTTGCGACATCTCGGCCCCAATGCTCCCCAGCTTCCACCCATCGATGACTCCATGGAGGTCTCAACACCCGAGCTTTCCGAAGGGAGTTATCCGCCCTCCAGTTTAGTTGATCATATCGCTCGATTGCAGCCAGGTCAGCTGCCGTGATCGCTCTCAACTACTTTCACGCAGTCATATTGACTTCCCACATGCAGAAAGTGGTTCAAATGTTTCAAGTCCAAATTATGTGCACTCGCCAGGCACATCTCGCCCACATGTCATTCGAACATCTTCTTCGCCTTCAACAGCAACGTACGAGCAACTATTACAGGACGCGCAGTCATCTGGTTTGTCCCATCAACTGGCTCTCCTCGTGTTTCCAGGTTAAACTTCTTCATAAGGCCAATACCTGCAAGAAGCACGAGCAACGCTCGCACGTGCGCAGTCTCAGACACAAGATGCGTTTCAACGGTACACTGTTTGTTTGGAAGCGGAATCCCGTGCTAGGCGAGACGTCAACGCTGCTGAACAGCATCGTGACGAACTTAGTGAGTATTCTGTGCTGTGCTAGCATCACTGTCCCGCTCAATAAAATGTCCGCAGTGACGGCTCTTCTCTCTAGAACTCAGAGTTCAACAGGTAGGGGCTTATTTGGAGTGTTTATTCTTGCGTACTACAGTCTTACTTCCCCTCCAAGATTACTCGCGGCAGTCATCACTACCGCATGATGATACTTCTAGTCAACAAGACGTGCGTTTGGAACTCACATTGCCTGGAATGTGCCTCTCATTCCGTTGCAGCACTCATATTCGTCCCACCATCTTGTCGACCGGAGACCCTCAGCTGACATGGTACCATCACAAAATAGTCCCAGAGTTGACTGGCGTCAGCCAGATATGACAGGGTCATTTACTGGGGCTCTCGAAGCAATCCCACAGTCAGAGGTAAGGATGCTTTTTTGGAACTCCCTTTCCACACTGAGTTTACCGGGCAGATGCGATCATCAAGAGATCCATCTTACAGGCCAGAGCGCAAGCACTCGCGGAGTTGGGAGGAGGGTGGTCAGGTTGACGTACATAGTATGTGGCGAAGACCTTTTGGTTAGGAACCTGGTCCTGAGAAGACGACAGACCTTCAGGAGTCAAATCTCCCGCCACGCAAGCGTTTGCATCACATAGTAAATCCATCTGGTCACAGGGCACCTTTGATATCTCAGGCTATAGCACTGCCCCTACGACTCTGAGATGGCAGGTCGCCCATCGGCATTCAAAAAATCGCCGACGGTGCGACTTTCTATCTTTCAGGAAATTTTGTCACCCGCATCCTAATTTCGTGTATATTATAACCATCCCTTCCTAGTTGGGAGGATGGTCAGCATATTATTTTTCTCTCGGACATTCTATACCACCCCATTCTCACCATTGCTTTCTGGCCAACTGTGCTGCTAATTGTATTTGGAGCTTTGTATTACACCACTATACTTATTATTGATTCGCCATTCTAGATTACCACAAGATCTCGATTGTTCTATTCGTCAGCGCAATTGCGCATGTCAGAAATATTCTGACATGGCGATATGATGTGCCCATGTGATGTGGCCCGTGACGGAATGCCAGACCACGCCAGAAAAGTTCAGGTGAGTCACGAGAGGACCATAAAGAATCCATAAGCAATCGCATGGACTATCTATGAGTATGCCCTAATCTGATCACGATTACTGTCGGAAGAACAGCATACCGTGATGATACGTGGCGAGACTTCTTGTTTTGCCAGTACCTAAAGCATGCTGTGATGTTTCAACCAGCTTATAAGCGCGCCACTCCTCCATAATGGCATGACGGCCACACTATCCAAACACAGGCTTTGAGTTGTTTCCAGTGTATGATTTGATTGACTATCATCGCCCAATGGAAGGCATGGGGTTTATAATATTGAAAAGACACCAAAGCACGTCTTTCCGACAAGGTTTACATACTAGGCGCTAAGTAAGCCCTTATTACGTAGTACAAGTGGTCCGACGTTAGCAACTGCTGCCGCGACGAAGCTTCAACTTGGCTTCAGCTGTGCGACACCACTAGAATGAGCGAGTAAGGATTAATTTCCACCATGGAAAATATTGACTTGTCGGGACATTAGGTTTACCTGGTAGGCTGGTACTACCACACTCAATCGCTTTGTCACCCGTTGGTCTGATCAAGCAGCAACTGCTATGACGGTCAGTTTCAGCTCAATAATGGTCTTGCTAACATCTACCACAACTCCCTTGTTTAATATTGAAATACATAGGTCGACTTCCCCCTTGACAGCCTGGATAATTGCTTCCCACATGTGTCTTCATCTCCATCCCGAGTCCTTAAGAGGCTTTGTCGTGCAGTCTGTCGCTGACCCTCATTACCAGTTTAGCTTGTGTACCTATCAGTTTCTCTGCTTCTTGATTTGCCAGGGCGACGAATCTGACCATTTCTTCGTTGACACTTCTCTACGGCGCCCCACTCTAAGCCATTCTAAGTATAGAAGTGAGTTTGTGCTCAACAACATGTCCCAGATGCTTACCTCTCGACCCAGCTGAAATCTGTGGTGGGGAAACGTGCATATGGCAATAAATGCACTGTCGTTTACACCGTTTCTTTCATCCAACATCCTGAGCCCTTTTGCAAGACATGGTCAGCACCGCAACCAAATATCAAAGAATCTGCTACAACAACACAATATCCGGTAGCTCGCCACATAGTCACTGTGCCTGTGTATGAAATGCAGTTTTCGCTGTCACAACTGTCCTCTCCCCATCCTAGGCACAGGAAAATATGATTATCCGGCCTAAAAATTGGAGGACGCAAGCCTGCAAACACTTTGTCAGAACACAGGGCCCTTGTCTCGTTGGAGACGCTTGCAACTTCTATATGCTTTCTTTCTGACCAGTGGGTAGTTCTGATTTTGACCTTTTCACAGTATCCATGATGCAGCACTGCCATTCTCGTTGTGTTCTGACCAGATACGGGATGGATCTCCTGGATCTGACGTATGTGTCTGGAGCATCAACAACGCCGCTATGGAGGCGACACAGGCGCAACGTTTGGTATGCATTCAAGGGATGTCCATGAATTTGAGGTCTCAGCTTTTACACCCCGAGACGTCCGTGTTTAACGCTCATTCTACATTTCTGTTGACCCCGAGCGACCTCCGAAATTTAATTTTACAGATGTTGTTAGTATGTCTTGCCTCTGCTGGCCGAACTATGCTGCGCATGTTCCTATTCCTGTGTCAAGGCCTGCGCCTTTGCCCTTCGGATAGGTATTAAGGCGCCAGCCGTCCCAAATTATGGGCTCACGTTTCTATTCTTGTGTGATCAAGGGACATAACCCGGTGGGACTGGGAAATCTATAATTCATCTGATCTTCAGCTTCTGGAGATCAACCAGCCGGAAGAGTATTTGTCAGTTCCTGTGCAGGACGACATCCCACCTGCGACCCCTGATCCCGAGACTGTCGTGGATAAATTTACATCAACCCAGACAAACGAGTTCCCATACCGGCTTCCTAAAAATCAGCGAGTCACACTAAGCATATCAGTATTCAGATGAAGGTCGAAGCTGTATACCCAACTGCGGTTGCATGATGATCTAGCTTGATTTGCAACCTTAGCTGACTATATGTGCACCTTTTTGGTCACGGGGATGAGCTCGCATCTCACTTGACTACTCGGGACGTCATCAAACGGAGACTTTATTTTTAAAATTATCTACTCCACTCAAGTAATAGGTTTATCGTATCATATAATGACTATACCCTACCTGTACGAAACCACTGACCTTCTCCCACATGTGTCTGATACGCACCGAAAAATAGCAGTATCTTCTGGACGTTACGTACATATAACACATATGACCGATGGCCGCCTTTGCGAAATCTGTTTTTATAGCGATCAAACACGAGACTCTAGTCTGTACAGTCATAGACAGTCATAGACCCTTAATAAACCTCGGGATTTAGTAGGCCGCCGGCACAGAAGTAGTACCAAAGCCTATCTGCCTACTTTCGTCACTAAGCCAACTGCAAGCAACGGCTCCGATATTTCGTCGTGTGTGGAACCTGTCCCCTGCACTCGTGCTGGCACTTTGTCGTTCCTGGCGATCAGGTAGATTCACACGTGGATAAATTAAAAGGGCTGGAATGGAACTCCCTGATTGGATATTATTCTTTGAAAAAAGTTGTTTGAACTTTGTCACCACAGTGGTTCGTGGCATTGCAAAGTTCAGAAGCCCAGCCCAGTTATTGTCGCGTGCGAGCATCGTGGTTGACCGTAGTTGCGGGGATTCAGTACCCATCGTGGTCTATAATTTCAACTCTTCGAGGGTTTGATATTCCGCCGAGCCATCGCGTCGCTTGATGTCGATGTTGGCAGGACCCCGGAATATCATGCAGAACGTACTAAGTAGGGTTTATGACGGGTCGGACGGGTCACGGCACGTACTGGTATCAACCCTTTTTGCTACAACTTCTGTCATCTGTTGCCTCAATGCTTCCTATAGACAAAGGGTAGTGAGTACCAGTGTGGTCACGTCGATCATAGTCAAATGACATATGGTTATGGCTTCCACGACATCCGGACGACTTGATATGAAATCGATATGGATCGACGCTCTCGGTCTCGCAGGGAGCAATATTCGGGATCGCTTGTCATGATGTGATACTAGCTTGGCTTGGCTTATACTACTCCATGGACTCGGACTGTGGAGTCTGGACAATCGAACTTATGTCTCGAGGTGAACGCCGCGGCTTGCCACCAGCGAGCCACGTACGTGTGTGGAGACTCGATATCGGCTTGCTCCCCTAGCCAGACTATAGAAGGAAGTGGGTCATTCCTGATAAGCTTTGGAAATCCAACGTACCATGGCAAGGTGCTACTAGCCAAACTGTCGGTATAACAGTAGCACTACCAGCCCAGTGATTCATCCGGAAGGAACAACTGTCTTCCTTCAGCGCTTCTATTAGGGTCTGTACTACCGCCAGATGACCACGTTACGGTACCGACAGTTAGGTTCGTAACCAGTGCTTTGACGTAGTCACATTCAACTTGTCCGTGGTAGTTTAGCCTGCTTCAATTAATTTAACCAGGCAGCCAAACATGGGGCAATTGCCGATATAGGACCGGTCCTTTGCCCACCACAATCCCACTTCATAATAGCTCTTTTTTTTTTTTTTTTCGAAAACCGTAGTATTCAAACATGCATGTAAATACTACAATTTTTTGAGAGAGCTATCGACGAGGACGTTAGGGTGTTGTAGCAAGATTATTGAAAACATTGACTTCACTACACCTCGACTTTAGATGTCACATCACACGGTCCCATACTACTAATCAGCTAACCACACTGTTAGCTTGCAAAACAAAACCAATGACGTTCACCAAATATACTTTACATACACTAGAGGTATAACTAGATACAAGACCGAACCAAGTCCAATTGCAATGCAAGATGCTCAAAACGAATATAAGATGCGGAATAAATAGATGGATTCGATGTCGGGTACTGGTATCTTTGAGGTATCACCAAGGACCTGACTCTCACCAGATATGGTTGAGTCAGGATGGAGTGAAAGATGAAGGATTTGGATGTCCTATAATCACACAAATATTTCAGCTCCTTCAATGCCGTCTGTGAAATCCAAAACAACGATCTTCTGGTCGTGGGAAGTGCTGTAGGAAAGCGAAGTCAGTAGGCTTCATCAATCAGAAGGAATCGGGAACAGCGGGTAAAGGAAATGAGAAGGACATCAAAAATCAAAGCCCTGCCAGCTGCAAAAACCTGACACCAACTGCAAAGGACAAACACTCACGTAACAATCCTCCCCACATCAAACTTAACATCAAAAATATGACTCGCATGCAAATCCCTAAACTCCCTCACCAACCTCCCAACACCCCTCTTCTCGCTCATACCCGAATTTCTATACCCGATGACACCGTCTGCGACGCCTACTACGCTTGCTCCGTCAGTGTCGGATGCATAAATCGAGGTTCTGGAGTGTGATGTGTTGTTGATATGTGTCGAGGTGCTGGTGTGTGTCGAGTGGAATGACGACAAGGAAGTGGTCGAAGGAGAGTGCGAAACGAAAGGAGCAACATCCATAGCAGGAGCAGCAGGCTCCCTCCACTCCCAAACCCTAACACTTCGATCATAACTCGCACTAACAACGTACCCAGTCTTTGGATCAAAACACAACGCGCGGACCAATGACGTATGACCAGCAAAGGTGTGTAGACACTCTCCTGTGGATGCGCGCCAGAGTTTGATTGTGCAGTCATTTGAACCACTTAAAATTAGGTCATCCTAGTAGGGTTTTATCAGTAAATGATCCAGTTGATCGCCAATGACCGACGACAGAAGAAAAAAACACACCTTAAACTCAATGCAAGCTAATCCCCTCTCATGCCCCTCAAACACCCGTTCACACCTCCCACTAGCAGCATCCCACAACATCAATCGACCATCCCCGCTGGCACTCACTACTCTCCCGCCTTCAAGCCCAATGGCATTCACGGGTCCTTCGTGGCCTCGTAGGACGGCGTGTAAAGTGAGCGTAGATCGGGAGTAGATGTTGATGAGTGCGTCTTTGGAGCTAAGTAGGGAGTTAGCGTTGGTTTGTGTGACGATGAAGGCATAAGACATGTGATATCGGTCGGATCAGATACGGCTAGAAGGGAGAACTCACCAGCTAACGATCCAATTCTCATCCATCCTTAAATCCAACACGCCTCCAGAATGGCCACGCAGAATTGCATGTACATCAGCCTGTATGCTCGAACCACGATGCTTTGTGTATAAGTCCCACACGCGTAATGTGCAATCCGAAGAACCGGATACCATCATACCATGCGATTCCTCCTCATCCCTCTCGTTCGCATCATCGTTATTGGCATCAGCCTCTATTTCTTCACCATTAAACCTAGGCCCGCACGAAAAAGACTGACGCGAGCAAGATTGCTTTGCATCAAAGTCCTTCTCAAACTTCAAACAAAGCACACTTCCCAAATGCGCTTCAAACGTCGCAAGACACTTGCCAGTATGAATACACCACACTTTGATGGTTCTATCTCTAGATCCTGTGATGATCCGTCGCGAGTCAAAGTCAAGGCAGTAGACGCTAGGAGGGTTGTCGGTCAGTCGTTAAATTTCAAACTCAAACAGAAAAGAGAAGACAGAACTCACCTGTCTCCGTGCCCCTCGATCCGCATCATCCGCGGTTCACCGCGCGGATCTCGCCATCGCCTTTCGAGTGTGGCACGAGAGCGGTAGAGGGTGTACCAGTTGAGCCGAAGAGGTCCTAAATTCGTGCCTCTTCTTAAGATCGGGTCCGGATAAGGGATGCGAATTGATGGTCGGTTAGCGTTGATTTCTTCATCCATGAAAACGCCCTTCGAGTGTCCGCCGTGCCACAACGCCTCGACTCGATCCCAATCTACAGCCCAGCCACTAGGTCCATCTTCTTCCACATCTTCGGAGTCCTCAAGAAGCGGGAATCCTATGCCTTCATCCGCGTGGGCATAATGCAACGATGAGATATCGTCAGAAGAGGAGGACAAACTAGGTAGGGAATTCCGTGGGAATGAGTAAGAAGACATGTAATCCACTAAAGGCCCAAGCCCGTACACAAAGTGATGATGTGTGTAGGAATAACTGTATGGGCACTGGCGAGGTACGCGCGGTCGGACTCTTGGACGGCCTTCTCTTCCTCTCCACACTCCTAGCCAGACACTTGTGTCTTTGGCAAGTGTGTAGAAAGAGTGAGAGACGAGCATGCAGGCTAGGACTGAACGTATCGGGAGGAGGGAAAAGATGTGTAGGGTGAGTTCTGGGGGGAGGGGGAGGGACGTTTGGGCGGGGGGGAAGTATTGCGTGGAAGCGAACGTGGAGGTGGAAGCTGATGCGTATGATGTTGGGCAGAGGGTGTAGGCTTGAGAGAGAGTTTGAGGTCGAGAGAGACTAAGGTGGGATGAGGTTGGGGTGGTGGCAGGAGAGGGTGAAACAGACTGTGTATATGACGATAGGGACGCTAGATGATGAATATTAATTCAGTATTAGAAAATCTAAAGAATACGTACTTATGAGATCACCTTGGACTGCATCAAAATAGCCTTCATGGTCTACGAGTTCACCTTCCTCACCGTCAAGCGGGTCTAATGCACGGTAATCTACGTCGACGTCCCCATTGATATTACCCTGAACCCTGGACCCACAGTAAAAGACGTCTGATACTGAAGAACGTTTGATCTTGCGCTTTGCACGCAAAATATTAGGGGAGGACCTAGGAAAGTGCCTATGGATTGGCGATGGGTGTTTGAGCGTAGGTGAGGACTTGCTGCCTCGAGGCGATGAAGAAGATATGCTTTCCCAAATCTTTGTGATATTGGGACGTACACGACGCTTTGCGCTACCTCCCAAGGCTATACTGTGACTTCGTAAATGAGTAGAAGTGCGGGTTGGAGACGTCCGGAAAAAAGGAAGGGTATTTCGCCCTCGTGGTGCTGAAAGGAATTGAGAGTGATACTGAATATAGGAAGGACTGTTTGGTGGCGAGATCATGCTAAAGTCTGCGGTTGGTGTTGGTGAAGGCGGACGAGAGTGTCCCAGCGTAGCTTGACTGAAATCTAATGAGAGATTGAAATTGATGTTTAAGTGCAGATTTGAGTGCTCTTCTTCCTCTTCCTCATCGGAGAGCTGGAGAGAATTATTCGCACCCAGAGAGAGAACAGAAAGATCTAGCGTGAGCTTGGATGGGCCTGCTGTTGGCTGTTGCTCATTGTCAAATTGAGGCTCCGGAGATGGACGAGCTGTATAGTAAGGCGTCGAAGGTGAGCCCCCACGATAAAAACCCGGAGAGACTGTCCTCCTAGACTCCATTTTCAGTGGAAACCAAGGTTGCGTGTCGCCAGCGTTATTCGTGGTCTTTGTTAGCTAGACTGCAGGCTACTGCGGGCATGCGTCTACCCTCTGGATCAGTGACACTGACAAGTCACTCGATTGCCTGTTCAACCACCCCCACGTGACTCATTAGTAGGCGCCCGTTGATCAGGGCCACGAACTTCAACTTGGACTCCGACTTCAATCCGACTTGGCTTACTACTGCTGATATGTATGTGGTATCATATTGCCTTTAAATAATAATACAAACATCGCAAGCAGCTAGCGCTGCAACACAATGCGTTCAGACCTGGACACTTGGATGACTACTCCGAGTCAGACGACTGTGCAAGCACTTAGCCCATCAGATTTAGCCTGAGCACTAAGCAGAATTTCAGCATATAAGATTCCATCAAACTCAGTTAAATGAGACGCTGGAAATCAGCCATCAAAGTTCTATTATCCGACAAATTTGTAGCGTGTGGATGGCGTCGTGACCCTGTAAAGTCTATAGTTTCGCATGCGAGCCAAGAGCTGACGGTTAGGTTGTACATTCACATCACCTGAGGCATCCTTCGAGATCAAGGCATCCTTCGAGCTTGATTGAACACTATCCAATGGATAAGTCACCCAATAGTTGTGTAATGGGTTGCTTCAACATGGAGATGAACATGCAGCATTCGGTGAGTAATCAGCATGACGTTCATGCATGTCTACTGATTCATGGAAAACCCATCCACCTCACTCATTCACAATATTTGCCCTTCTTTCATGCCAAAGGTTGCTTGCATGGACACTTGCGGACACGACAACGGTTCGCTATTTAATGTAAGTGATCCTAGTCCATGTACTCTTGGTTTTTAGTACTAATGGTTCGCACACTGTAGCCCACCATTGAGCGCAAGATTGTTCGAGATATAGTAGATGCAGACCACGCACGATTTGCCGAATATGTGACAAGCGGGGAAGTCTCTCACCTGAACGATGCCGTGGAGCACTTTCAGTTGGTTCTAGACCAGTGTCCGGTCGCCCCATCCTGACTGCGGAGAGCGTGTCCCATTAACCCCGCCTTGCAGGCTGTACTCAAGAAGACATTGAAGGCAATGTCTTTGTAATAATATCCCGCAACGCCCTTGCATTGCGTCCGAAAGGCCATCTGATCCTTCATTATTACTCTGCCTTCCAACTGAGGCGCTTGCCCGGCGCTGCAACGAGCAAGATACTATCACCGATATATGCGAGTGTGCCAACACATTATTTGTTGCAGTGACTTGCAACGAGCGGCTGAACTCGAGGAGCAGGGTCGCGGCTAACAATGGTCGTTGGCCTCCTAATCCAGGACTTTGCCGGATGACTTGCGTCCGTATGTCTGCCAGCTCACAAATTCTCGGAACTCAACAAGCACTTATCTGATGCATAGGGATCCGCGGCTATCACAGATAGAGTTGCTGCTGACATGGCAGCAAGAGAGTACAGGACACTTATGACAGAGTGGGAAGTCATGGTGGCTGAAATCTGTAACATCCAAGGCTTCTGTTTCCGGAATTCTATGACGACTTACAAGTGGCAGCGTACCATGGCCTAGTTATCATCCTCACTGCCAGCGAATACTCGTGCAACGCCCTCATTGTTCCAACTCAGGAGAGCCTCGCCACGTTCCATTCCCACCTCTCATTCTCGCAGATGTTAAAACGCTAAAGAGAGCTCGTCTGTAAACTTGTTCTCCCGCAGGTCAAGTTCACCTATCTTTCTAGCAAAAAAGTTACACATGCAGGTGCACTTGATGCTTTGCGTAACACCTGGGTGCATCTTAATTGTCATGACGAGAAGAACCGTGACCAGCCTTACTATTCGCATTTTGCCATGAGAGACAAACCTCTCCTGCTGCTTGATATCATGGAGAACCAAGCTCTACAAACGGAATTCGCATTCTTGTCGGCATGTTATACTGTTGGCGGTGATGAGGAAAACACCGCCGCGGCAAAAAGTCATTCGCTGTTTGTTTGTGGTCTTCAGGGTTCAACAGTGTCATCGGCATGCCGTGGGTAGCCGACGACACTACTGCGTTAAAGTTTCTACTAGAGGTTCAAGGATTCGGAGGAAGGTGACATACCAGACAGTACGAAGGCGGCCTTAGCACTTGGCCATGCCACGTACTCTGTGAAAAGCAAGGTGCTGCTCGAGCAGAAGATTTTTTTCGTTCATATTGGTGTGTACTTCATCACCCTGTAACAGAAGGTCAATATCACCCTATAGTTGTGGCTATATAATCTCTGTGATAATTAATGAATCAGCAATATAACAGCGTCAGCTTCGTGGCAGGTTTCAAACTTGCTCAACAATCTTCCTTTCATCACGCCTTGAACATTCACTTTGGATGAATCCTTTTATGCAAGGTCTAGCCAACGGGCAACAGGACAGATTAGAAATCAAGTTGCGGTGCGAATTCAAAACCTGCCGACAAATGTATTGACATTCACTTATGGACAGTCCTTCGGAGGTTCATCTTAATTTGCGAAGCATCCTGGCCATAGGGACACACCTTGACTGATCGATGGGAAGGTTCATCTGGTCTTAGCTGAGTGGTTAACACAAACAGACTCAAAATCTGTCTTTCTTCCATTGTATGGTGGGTTCGTGTGACGTCTGCCTTCGGACTTAGACGTGTCGGAGAATCGGAGTCGAAGGCTGGACTGACAGTTGCGCAATCTGAAACATTTACCCTATCTCCTCATAAGTCTGAAGAATCACAAGCTTCGTTAGCTTACTGGTATAAGATAGACGTACTTAGTTATTTGTAAAGTTGGCGTTCTTGAATTTACCTGACTTGTATCTGGTCATTCGAGCGTCTAAATTTCACTTGTGCCGCATCCGAAAGCAGTAGCTTCTCGCATTCGTCACATCTTTTTTGACCTTCAACAAGCTTAACTCTATACTATCTATCTATCAAACCTTGCCCTAGACCAAGAACTCCGGTCTGATCAACCAGTCGTTCCCAATCTAGGCAACCCACCAACAACCAATACCAATAATATGCCTTCTAAGACTAACACCTTGAAGGCAACAACCATCTCTCGAATCCCCAGGTACCCGTTACGTCCCACACGGGAACGCCAGGCTACTATTGGGCGGAGCAATGATACCCAGAGCAAAGAGGCGACCCCTCTAAGGACTAACAGTGAGTCAGCACTTTCATCATCAGTATCTGCCCCGGGGGACGTACCACCTCGTGTTGCGTCTCCTGCAACCTCCGTCGGAAAGCTCGCTCGCTCGTACAGTGACGTGCTGATGGCGAGAATTCCCCCGATGCCCGGAGCACTCGGGGAGACACCTATACGTCCAAGGGACGATACAGCAGAGGACGACCCCTCTGGAGGTACGACTGCGGAACCAGTGGGATTGAACGATATAATAGTGCATGATAGTAGAGACATTGCTAAAAACAAGAATAGACCTACCTTTGAGATACCCAAGGACTGTGGAAATTCACAGGGGGACACGTCTGAGGATGCTGGTGACGATCAGCATGGTCCGTGGACCACAGTCTCAAGGAAGCGCCATGGGAGCGCAGAAAGGGTGAGATACCAAGGGATGACTCACCCAAGCCTAACCCCGGAACAAGAAAACCTGGTTAGAAGGGCCGAGAACCTGCTAACAGAGTCAGAAAGAGGCCGAATCAGGGCCAGAGAACATCTACCTAGCATGAGAACTGCGGAAAGCAGCGGTTCAGGGATCAGGCCTATGATGGGACCCCCCCAGGATAAGGGAAAGGCACCCGACCCGCGGAATTGGGGAGACGTGGATCTCGATGACGAGGATCTCGACATCGACACACAGAGAGAGGCTCTATGATCCTACAAAGAGGCCCAAAGGTGGGACAAAGAATTAGAGAATGTGTATGATCCGGGAATGGATACTCACAGGCGAGATGACGCAGGAATCCCTGGAGGCAGGCTGATCCCCAGGGTGGAGGCTGAAGCGGCAATACGAGCGGCTGAGAACAGAGTACGAAAGCAGTACGAGGCTCGGTTACGCTCTTTGAGAGAGGAAGAATCTCATATGCTGAGGGTATCGGAAGGTGCACGCACCACGTTAGGCGCCTCACTTGAACAGAAGAGGAAGAAACGCACCTCACAAGGTAAAGACCCAGTAGGAGCACTGGTGGACCACACGTTGGAGAGGCCTTCAGGCCCAAGGGAACGAAGGGTCACGTCTAAGGCGATGGATCCTGTCAGGCAGGTAGCTCCAAAGAGCTACATTGGCCAGGCTTTGGGTCGCTTGGATAACCGAGGATTAACGGTTAAGAAACAGAGAGGAAAGAAATCGCGCACTAAGGATCGAAGAGACCCGAGCAAGGAGGAATCGAGCAACAATGACTCGAGCGATTTTAGCCCGAGCTCCTCGGAGGACTCGACAAGCTCATCGTCGAGTTCGAGCTCGAGTTCGGCAAGTTCCTCGAGCCCAAAACGGAAAGGACGATGCGCACGCCATTAGCTACCCGGGTAGAACAATTGCTAGTACAGAAATGTACATACCTTGGCGACCCTGTGTAGCACGCCCTGCACCCTGAACGATTCGAATGCGCCAGAGGGACAGATGGATCATATGAGATCCGTGATTATGTTAGATCGTTCCGGGTTACAATACCGTTAACACACCTGATGAACCCCAAGTTCGAGTTAGCATCGTGGTATGAGAAACAGTTGGGACAAACTCACCTTAAATCACCGAGGGAGTCTGTTGGTGACTCGGCTGGGAGCAGGGTCTTCAGTTCATTGGGCTGGGGACCAATTCCAGTAGAAGAAAATCACCCGGAGACGACTGGGAACAACAGAAGTCAGCTCCCCGGGTATGAGAATCCCCTTGACGAGATGTACCTTTGTACCCTAGATCTGTATGGCCAGCAGATACCTGCTGGCACCTACCCACACTTGCAGAGGGGAGCGGCCGTCACCAAGGAGATTAAGCGGGCCATACCAAGACCTGTGGTGATAGTCATGGAAGTCAATAAGCGACCAGCACGTGCGCTCATTGACTCCGGCTCTTTATCAGATTCCATGTCAGTTACTTTGGCCGAGCAGCTCAAACTAAAGAAGACAGAGCTTACCAAACCTCTGGTCGTGCAACTAGCAGTCCAGGGATCGCGATCAAAGGTCAATTATGGCGCCAGGGTGCTGCTAAAGTATCAAGCCATTAGTGAGGATCGGTATTTCGATGTGATAAATTTACAGAATTATGATTTGGTGCTAGGCACCCCGTTCTTGTTCCAACATAAGATTCTGGTGGGGTTCAACCCTCCGCGTGTGGTAATCGGAAGCGCGTCCCCGCTACCTATGAAGGGCGCCGAGGTGACGACGTTAGAGTCTCGTGTTGCGACTGTGGTACCGGATGACTTGGAGGAGACTAGGGATTATTTAAAAAAATTAGCTAAACCGCTGTGCACGAAAGCGAGTGAGACTAACCTACCACCTTTGAGGGCTATCAATCATACTATTCCCTTGATAGACGAGAATAAGATCTATCCCTGGAGACCCTCCCGGTGCCCTGAACCATTGAGACCACAATGGGCAGAGAAGAGACGGTCTTACCTGGCGAGTGGGAGATGGCAAGTCACCAGTGCTGGTAACACGGTTCCCATGCTGTTCATTCGAAAGCCGGGGTCGGATAAACTGCGAACAGTTGTGGATCTGAGGGAGCGAAATAAAAACACGCAAAAACTCACCTCACCCCTGCCTGATATGGATGGGATCCTGCGCCGGGTAGCTTGTAAACCGTTTCAATTATTAATGGACGGTCAGGATGCTTACGAACAAATAAGGGTGATACCGGAGCACGTACCCAGGACCGCGATGACGACCCCCAATGGGAACATGGTTAGCCATGTTCTTCAGCAGGGAGATTGCAATGCGCTGGCCACATACCAAGCTGTCATGAATCAGTTATTTGGTGAATACATCGGCAGGTGGATGGATGTCTACCTGGATAATATCATTATCTATTCAGATACCCTACCCGAACACATCGATCACATCAAAACGGTCCTCGGGATCCTGGAAAGAGAGAAACTTTACCTAAGTGAGAATAAGCTAAAGTTCCTGTGCGATGAAGTCAAAATCCTGGGCCGGATAGTCGACAGTAACGGGATTCGAATGGATCCGGAGAAGGTTGTCTAGCGGTTACGAGACGGACGGGGTAGGAGCGAGGACGCTAGAAACACAAAGGTACGATCTCAGTCTTTGGTCAAGAACTCTGTTAACAATGTGCGCTACCTAGAAACACAAAGGTACGCTACGGTTTTGGTCAGTCAACGCTGACATACATGGGCTAAGTACTTACATCTCAGTCTTTGGTCAAGAACTGAGATGTCTGCGTCTGCGGGCGCTTGACTTTATACTAGGTCAGTAGAAAATAAAAATTAAACATAACTATATTGACGAATGTCTCAGAACTTCGGCCGACATCAGCGCGAGGCGCTGATAGGCTTCTTTTTGACTTGCGCTCGTACCACGTTGCTCATCTTCTCCCCCTCGTGCCTCGATTCTCGGCTTCTTCGGAACTTCCCTTCTGCTTTGTCTCCGGTTCATCGGACTCCAACAGGTTGACCGAGTGTTGAACTGGAAGGTACCTGTCAATAGAGATCAGTGTTGAGGCTTCATAGGATCGGTTGGGTACCTAGCTGACGACATCTACAAAGTGAGGGTACCCTTGGGTGTTCTGTCAGAGGTCACGGGGGATGCAGTACCCTTCCGATGGGATTTTGCCCAGCAGAGAGCATTTGACGAAGTCAAGCGGTACACAGCGAAATGCGCCCCTCACTGCAGGGTCCCACTGGAATATGGCCCAGAGGCCCTGGCCATCTATGTGATGATGGATGCCTGTCTGGGGGGTATAGGTGGAGCCCCTTCAGTGAATTTACCCGTATTAGACGGACAGCTAAGGGTGACAATGTACCAATACAAGCGGGCCAGCCCATGTGGGCCCATGGCAATAAGTGTACCATGCTAGACGAGTGGGCCGGTGTGTGGTGTGTACCTGTTCGAAACGGATGGGCCGGTGGTATATAATGTAGATGGTGGTATAGGAATGTAGTGTATAGTCTATTATGAATAGCAGTGAATGCAGTGTCCGATGGAGATGAGTGGGCCGGCTGAATGGTGTGCAATGTAAACAAGTGGGCCAGGGTAATGGGTGTGATGGAGACGAGTGGGCCGAGGGTACATGGTACAATGGAGACGAGTGGGCCAAGGGTACAGGGTACAATGGAGACTGGTGGGCCGGGGGTATGGGTTGCAATAGAGACCAGCAGGCCAGGAAGATTGGTGCGATGGGGACGAGTGGGCCGGTATGTGGAGTGCAATGAAAGATGAGTGGGCCGGGGGGAGTAAGCACAATGGAAGACAGGTGGGCCAGGGGGTGTAAGCTCAATGGAAGACGGGTGGGCCAGGGGGGGTAAGTTCAATGGAAGACGGGTGGGCCAGGGGTACAGCTTGATGATATCCCATCCAGTAGATGGTGGAAATTTCTTCTGGTATTGATGGTGAAGGAGAAATGGATGATACAGATGAGCCGGTAGTGTTTACCGGATTAGCTGGATGAACATGAAATGGATGGATAAAGATGCGCCGGTAGTAAATGGATGATACAGATGAGCCGGTAGTTAATATATGATACAGATGAACTGGTAGTGAATGGATGATACAGATGAGCCGGTAGTAAATACACGATACAGATGAACCGGTAGTAAATACACAATACAGATGAACCAGTAGTACATGAAAATGGATGAGACAGATGAAACAGTAGTAAATGGATGATACAGATGAGCCAGTAGTACATGAAAATCGACTATACAAATTAGCCGGATGAGCCGGATGATACATGAAATGGATGATACAGATGAGCCGGTCATGTTAGATGGATTGGCTGGATGAGCCAGTACATCAGATGGATGATACAGATGAGCCGGCAGAACGCCATCTGGTCCCACAGTATTCATACTACTGAATGCAAGTCAAATCATATCCATTGAAAGCATGCAAGGTTGACAACACAATGTAGACGACAGGTACATACAAAAACATGAATGATGTGCTACTTTGTCCCATCACCGGAAGGCTTGCTTGTATATCTAGCACTAACTGACCGACCTTGTTGAGATAGAGGTCCATATCACAGGCGTGGCAAAGGAGCCGAGATGGACTGCACAGCAGCCGGCATACTTGATGGTCCGGCAACTGGGGGATCAGGAGATCGCACAGCTGGAGAGCCAGCCGGAGGAACAGATGATCTGAATTCTTCCATGGTCAATGGAGGGATGTTGGTGGGAGTAGATGACACCTGGTTGAGCCTTGCGACCGGTGAGCCATCTGCAGTGTCACCAAACGCATCACCACTGGTCTGGGCACCCATCCAAGATACATCCGGGGTGAACACGTTGTTGGTGACAGTGCAGGCAAATGCACTGATGGATGGGCCGGAAGCTGTGATGGGAGGTGGATTGAATGCCAGCGGAGGAGTTAATGCTGGTGTTTGAGCATATCTATGCTCCCTCAGATACCTGACGATGCCTCTCACTTTGGCGGTGCACTCAGAGAGAAGTCCACGCTGCACCTGCATATCCCGCTCGAGTTCGTCCACCTGCATGGACATTGCACTGTCAGATGCCTCTGCAAGGTCCATGCGACGCTCCAGGTGATCTTGCCACAAGTCGATTTCCAATCGATTGCGTGTATGAAGGTCCTCCATCTCAATGCGAATTTGGGCCAACATGGCCTCCATCTGGTCATGAGAAAGGGGGTGCCGGATGGGTGGGGTGTGGACGACAGGTAATGGTGAGAACCAGATGTTGTCCTCTGAGGCCATGGCTGGTGATGGAGCTGGAGGTGGCAACTCGTCAGTGCCGGGCTCGATCCAGTGATCCACAGGGAAATCATCTGCTGATGCCAAAGGGGCGGATTGCTGTTGAGCACCTGGCAAACCCACAGTGCCATTGAACATCTTGATGTTGTCGTCTTCCTCTTCGATAGGACTAGGTTGCCAGATTGTCTTTTCTACAAGCATGGTGAGAAACACAAAGCAACCAGAAGCAAAAGACTTACCTTTCGCATTAGATTTCCCAACCATCTTCTTGCCGGTCGCTTTGGACTGGGTCGTCTTAGAGCGCATGGTGACTGTGGCTGCAGGTGGTGCAGTGTTAGTGGTGGGCGTAACAGTGGCACTCTCTGTATCTGGCCGGATGCATGCCATCTTCCAGACATGGCACAACGTGCATGTTGAGGCGACATCGCCTTTCTTTGTCAACCGGGGGCAACACTCCACATTCTTCGCCTGGCATCTCTCACAAGGCGGCAGAGGTCTGTCAGCGCGGGGCTATGATGAATCAGTATGGCAAAAATTAGCAGTGACCGGAAGACTCACCGGCTCTTGTGCCTTGGTCTTCCTGCCAGTGGTCTTGACCTTGGACTGGCTGGACTATGGAGTAATGTCAGTTTGTATTCGATCTTCGCATATACAAGCAAATCTTACCAGTTTTTGTCGCTTCCCTGGACGTAAAGTGGCCTGCACCAGGATGAGTGATGAACTGGTAGATATAAAGATAAATCAATAACTTACCTTTGATTTGCCTTGTGCGTCTTCATCCTCCTCCAATTCATCTTCTTCATCCTCTGCAATCGCAACAAACTGACTTGCCTTCAGTTTGCCCTGCTTTTGTGCAGGGACAACAGCCTTGTGCATTGATTTCCAGGGCTGTTGTCAGCATCAGTAAGGTCGAATGTAGGAAGAGCAAAACACTTACCTGAGCATCTGGAAGGTCATCAACATCGATTACGTCATTGTCCTCATCACCCTCAACTTCTGGCACCTTTGCCTTCCCCTTCCCCTTCACCTTCACTGTCTCACCGTTGGTAGTGTCAGTGTCGGACAAGATTGCCTTCGACTTGATGACAGGCTTCCGGGACTGGTTGCCATGAGGCACAGGAGGGCTGGTGCTGAGACGACGTTTCTGCATCGTCAATGACCCTGCCAGTGCAGTTTCACCGGATGCTGCATGTCTTGGCATGCAAATGCTGGCATCTCACGCAGGTGCTGGTACTGGTGGTGGTGCAGGTGCAGGGGTGGGTGCAGGTGGTGGTGCAGGTGCAGTGGTAGGAGCAGGTGGTGGTGCAGGTGTGGGAGCAGGTGGTGGTGCTGGTACCGGTGCAGTTGCTACTGCAGTCTCAGGTGTGAGTACAGGTGGGATGAGGAAGACACTCACCAGGAGCTGCAGACGCAATAGGTGGTGCAGCACCCAATGTCTTACTGTACAATGGGTGCTTCATGCACATGTCCTGATTGTTCCCAAGACAGGTCCAATCCGGTACATCCACCAATTGTGTGGTGCACCTCTGAGCACGAAAGATCTCAGCTGCAAGTGACAGCAGGCCTGGGGGAACATAGGAAGCCTCCTTCCCATAGGTGCGAATTGCGTCATTCTATGTGACCATAGTATCAATCAAGACAATTGACAGGTAATGAAACATACCACTTCACGCGCAATCTTCTGGCTCAACTCCATTTTTTCCTCTTGTGACAGCAACCGGTTGACATCCTGAACCATCTCAGTGAGCTGGGCGACAAGGGCTATGAGAGCCTGGTTGGCAGCGGCAGTGGCAGACGCAGAAGTAGAGGTAGAGTGAGAAGACATGGCAGGGAGATGATTGCAGTAGAGACTTAGTGGACAAGTAATCCGGAAGAGACGTGTTCAACAACCACACTTGTGAAAATTTTGGCAACCGGCAGCCCAGTCCAATCTGGAAATATCCGAGTCCATTGTTCGTTGTCAGCATCTATTTTTAAGTGTCTATTTTTAAATCTGAATATCACATTGTGTGGCTGACACGTCATCATCAATCAATTGTAACTACCCAACCTGTGAAAACATCATCCAGTCACAGGCTGCAGCAGAACGTCTCTTCTTCTGGTGATCTTATGAAGGCCATGGGTTTATACAACCCTTTCATCAAAATTAAAAAGAGAAGGATGCGACCATCAGCCAAGGCCCAGCATGACCTACATGTATCTAGTGAGGATGAAGGTAACAATCTATCTACTACAACAATGCACCGGTTGACATTATCCGGCATTCTAGTATTTGACATCTTGCAGCCAGGGCGCGATGAGTGCACTTACAACAATCCTTTGATGGATTATTCAAGCATGGGTGAATGTGAGTTCATCTCATGCATAGCAAAGACCATTCACATTACCTTTGAAGACCTAGATGTCCTGTCCGCCCATGACCAGTTGAGAGATGGGAATAGATTGAAGGCGGTCTGCTTCCAAACCGAGGGTGACCACTGGTCATTGGACTTGGGTTTTCCTGCATCAGACGACGACCGGATAACTGACACTTGCAACCACCCACAGCCGGACATCTTGGATATGCAATTCCCCACCATGTCTGATGATGAACAGTCACGTGATGAGATGCTGGAATTAGGATTTCCACCAGAGTCGGACGTTGAAGATGTGCTAGATTTGGGGTTTGATACTGATGTCAGTGATTCATCCGGAAACACAGATGGGGCACTGGATATGGAGTTCGACATCGACATTGGTGATCTGGCTGGACATACAGATGGGGCACTGGAGATGGGCTTCGACACCAATGATATCACACCAGATGACAACCCTCTGGAGATGGGTTTTGATGCAGATCTGGCACAATTTGACCCGGAACAATCTTGTAAGCCTTCCTGTTGCTTCAGATATTGTACTGACTGTTGAAATTCAGTTGCTGTCATTCGACCGGATCCCATTGGATTTGTAATCCAGCGGGCTGTAGGTGATTTGCGGATTGCAATGCACTGGTTGGACATGGACCGGGCAAGCAATGCAATGTCGTCGGACGAGGCCATTGCAAGACAGCAAGTTCTTGACAGCACACAAGAGTTGTTGCTGGCATGTCAACTGATATCCATATCTCGACTTGCAACATGAAGTATGTAGTTCCGGTCAAATGTTATATACACCCTAGACATTACTACTGCATATACTGAGCTTTGTAAGAGGCCTTTGCACTTCTAAGAGAGCGCTTTGGCTCATGATTGGTGGTCTGGGCTTCACGTCCTGCAGCTTTCTTGCTGGTGGCCTTTGGTTTCGGCACCAGTCCCTTGTGATTTTTCTTCTTGCCATGAGCACTGGATGTAGGACCAAATGCACGACTCTTTGAAGGCGGAGGATGGTTGTCACCATTACTGGTTGATTTCACAGAACCAGTGCTGGCATTGTTGGGCTTGGATTTCTTTCCTAGTGACTGACTGTCTGACTCTAAATCAGATTGAATGTGACCAACCCTACCATGCTTTTTGGTCGGTTTTGATTTAGGTGGCAATGGAACCAGCCTGGATTTCTTGACTGGTGGGCGAGGATCTTCGTGCTCTGCAGCAGATGTAGCCGGACTAGTGCTGCGTGCGTTGACTAGCCTGGATTTCTTGACCAGTAGGTGATTTTTGACAGGTTTTGACTTTGGTGGCAATGTGCCATTGTCGTCATCATCGTCCTTCTCTTCGTCGTCATCCTTCTCTTCATCGTCATCCTTCTCTTTGTCGTCATCCTTCTCTTCATCCTCACTACTTGATTCCTGTTCCACCCTCCCAGTGTGCTTTCCGGTATGTTTTTTCACCGGATGCTTGTGTCTTGTGTCAGAACCCTTTCCGGAAGTCGCCTCTGCTGGTTCTCTCATCATCTTATTGTCACCTTCCCAGCCTTTAAATTCAAAGGTTGGGCGAACATGGTCCTTCTGTCTTTGACACCACAATTCCAACAGCTGGTCAGCGTCAGCCAACCAAATCTTTGATGGATCGTCAAGCTTCCAGCTGGTAGGTAAAAACTTGGCTGCAATAAAGTCCCCCTGAGCCTTCCTCACTGAGGCCCAAGGCACAGACACCTTTGGTTGTTGGCTGCACAACCCTGAACAATCGCCGGTCAGTTGATCAACTCTCCAGACACATCATTTGTGAAACTGACTGTAGTGTTTTGTGAGGAACGTCCTTATAAGACGCTTTTTACTCTTGAGGTTCAGCTCTTTCACATCCGGTATGACTGGAAGCCCATAGCTATCCACCTCCAAAGGATATTCATCCTTCTTTTTGCCTTTCTTCCTGCCTTTTTTCGCCTCCCCCTCACTATTGTTGTCATCATTATTCAGGTCAACGTCTGAGTTCACCCCATGTCGCATAAGTACTTGACTGAATGTTGCAAGATTGTCAAACAGAAGCTCACCGAACTCTTCTCCAGCGTAGGCATTCCACTCTGATAACATGGGCTTCCAGTCCTTCATATCGGTAAAACTATTGCCCTCCAACTTTTCATTGAAGTCGATTCTTCCGACTGGATCAGGATTTATTTACCAGTTGAGTGTGAACTGGAACTCACCCATTGATATGCACTTCGTCCTCCTCTTTCCATGCCGATAATATGAAAATTCTCATACCAGCCTGCTTCCACAACTTGGATGCCAGGTCCTTCATCAAACCGGGTGCTTTCTTCTTTGCAAAGTCTGCCTGGACAGCTGCAGGAGGAGTCTTGGCAGACCACTCGATCGCAGTGTTCTGAGCTTCCTCCAGCTCCTCATTAGATAGACCACCCATGACTGCAGTGAGTGTTGTCTGATATCTTTCAATAAAAGTCTTTGATCCTGGCATCGCTCCGGTCTTTTCGATGATCTCCTCCTTGCGCAGTTGTTCTCTGACCATCTGGGAAGTCCATTTCTGACCCAACTTGCTGGCCTTCTTTTTTTGAGTCTTTTCAGATCTCTGGTTATATAACCAGTCCCGGTACATCTCAATACATTGTGATAAAAATCAGTCACCATGCATAAAATTTGAAGCTCAACTGCTCACATATTTTCTGTTCTTCAATGACCAGTCATCCATAGCAGGGGCATGCACCTTTGCCTCTTTTATGACCACCTTGAGAATCTTTTTTCTATTGTTGGCAGCAGCTTCCTTCCATTCTTCTAGGTGGGATTTTAAGACCAGCACCTCTTCCTTGGTCAATTTCTTCTGCTTGGTCTTTTGTGGGCTGTCGACTGATGAGTTGGACCGGGGCATGGTAAAGCAGTTGAGGAGCAGTTGATGTCTTGGTAGAAGAAAGGATGCATGTGTGTCTCACAGTATTAGGTTACATAACCTATGTACGTGACTGCAAACTGAACAAGAGATTGTCCAATACTTGTTCATTGGTTTGATTGGTATGATTCCATTGACATCCTGTGTTTCTGATACATAGAAGAGAACCATAAAAGCACAAGTACTTAGATGTGTATTATATAATATATGGGCAGCATACAGCCCTCCAGTACTGCATGCCACAGATATAACTCATGTATGTGACTGCAAACCGAACAAGAGATTGTCCAGTACTTGTTTGTTTGTATGATTGGTATGATTCCCTTGACACCCTACATGTTTCTAATGCATAGAATTGAGACCTGCACAAGCATGCATACTTAGATCTGTAGAATATAGTATATGGGCAGCATATAGCCCTCCAGTACTGCATGCTACAGACATAACTCATGTATGTGACTGCAAACCAAATAGGAGATTGTCCAATACTTGTTCATTGGTATGATTCCCTTGACATCCTACATGTTTCTAATGCATAGAATTGAGACCTGCACAAGCATGCATACTTAGATATGTAGAATATAGTATATGGGCAGCATACAGCCCTCAAGTACTGCATACAGGCCCTGTGCAATCATATTCCACAACCTGTTTGAGTAAGTATCCTCACAAATGACTTTGGAGGCCAACATAAATGTGCATACAAACAGCTGGTGTCTGGAAGATCAAACAAGAAGCCTGTTTGCATCCATAGAGTGGGTTATTGGGTTTGAACTGTTCTCTCAGAGCATATTTTGCAATGCCAGTGCCCTCAACTGAAGGATAATCAATGTATTCACTTTGCCAGACTCATCAATCATCTGATCGAAAGAAGCATGTATTACTGCCGAACCCTCTTAATTAACTGAATTACTTGTCTAAGACCAACACTCCGGAACACTGGCTAGACAAGTATTTGAACCTCGGAATGTAACCTCCGGTCAACATACTTTATCAAGTCAATTATCATCTAACTTGAACATGAAATCCATGCGACTTGTGTCAATGGCAGGATTGCAGTGTTTGTGAGATGATGCAACTATGGCAACCCTCGGTGACTCCAACCTTAATATATCCCAACCAGAGATAATATTACAAGATCATCATAGCAAAAATGTGGTAATACTGATGGTTCAGACCATTTGGAGTGTGGACAACACCGGATCAATTGGTCCCTTGATGAATGATTGGGTAGTTCGATGACTAACAAGGGAAAATGTGGTAATCTCGATGGTTCAAATCGCCCAGAGTCCAGAAAATTGATGGAAGGCACCCAAGTCAAGTGTTCAGCATACTTATCCTGTCCAGTTGTGGCATCAACATGCGAAAGACCAAAGAAAAGGGAATCACATACACCCCTCCTATGAAGAAACGATTGCCTCAGCTGTATAAGCTCAAGGAAACAACTACAACTAGAGGATCCAGGTCATCTTGGGTGAAAGATTCATGGGCTCGGAAAACACAGTCAGTAACATCATCACTGAAAAAATCTCCCTCGAAGCATATATCTGGGTCCCCTCACTTGCTGTATGAAGGCACCGATTTCAACTTTGACCAAGGTGACATCCCACAGCCTAAATTTCCGAAATCTCTGGCAAGCAACAGTCGTCTTCATTTCCAGAGTCTGGGTCTGACCGGATCACACAGAGTCAGAATGCATATCTCCAGCAATGGAAATGCAAGTTCAAGGACTACATAAATTCACTCATGGTCAGAGAAGCCCCTCCACCTGACCAACTTTGTTCAGTCTGCAAGAAGGATGGGGTGTATAGATGTCATGGCTGTTTCAACGAGCCACTCTTTTGCACAGACTGTTGCAGAATTCAGCATCAACGACATCCATTCCATCGCATCAGTCAATGGACTGGATCATTTTTTCAAGAAACTTCACTCCTTAAAGTTGGCCTGCACATTCACCTTGCTCATGACGGCACTCCATGTCCCAGCAGCAGCACGGATTACTCATCTGATGTCTTTCAATGGTCAGACACTGATGACAATATAGATGACGATTATCCAGAGGGACCTTTCATTCCACTGGTCAGAGACCTGGATCAGCCAGCAATAACTATAGTAGACAAGTCTGGTGTTCACTCCCTTTCCATATGTTATTGCCACTGCCCTGGTGCTCTCAGCCAGGACATGCAGCTTTTTCAAGCCGGCTTGTTCCCAGCATCTTTCACCAGACCGAAAACTGCATTCACATTCGCCGTCTTGGATGACTTTCTATTAGACAATCTCGAGTGTGGTACATCAGCCATGAATTACTACAGAAAAATTCACAGACTAACCTCAAGCATCTTTCCACTGATGGTTCCAGTGAGCTGAGTTTCACTTGGTGCATTGTCTTCCGGTCATTAAAGAACAATATCCATAGGATCACTACAGAGAGCTCATGAGAGCTGCCAGGCAGTGGCGACAATGCAAGCTTTACAAGTGGCATGGATTTGCCCACAAAGATGACCAGCCGAAGGATGGCAATCTCGCCCTATTTTGCCTGGCATGTCCACAACCAGGTATAAACTTGGACCTGTCTACCAGTATGGTCACCCAGTCAGACAATACACCTTCCTGGCTCATGACTAGATATTTGGTCATGGATGGAAATTTCAAAGCCGAGCACATGCATCCGGTGAATTCATCAGATGAAGTATCATTAATGGATGGTCTGGGATTCATGGTCTCCGATGATAGATACAAGAGCCATTTAGCCATTGCTCATGACCATGTCCAAAGGTCAGATTGTAATAATCACTGAGCAGTTAATCAAGCAAACGCCTCATGGCAAAGGCTGGAGGCCACAGGTATAGGAGGATGTGCATGTGCACGGCATGGATGTTTTGTCCCACACTCCATGGTGGACTTTCAGAAAGGCAAAAGGTTCATACATATTGCATCCAGTCACATCAATCACTGATCTTACAACTCTAACCCGGAATGATCAGGCAGATGAACATGGACTATGCATTAAGTCAAGCGCTCAACTATAAGACCAATGGAATCTCTCGTGCCATAACATTCTATGACATAAATTGTCAGTATAACAAGTATTTGAAGGACTGGATCGCTTCTAGCATGTATCTTTCCATCCCCATTGGTATGGATATCATTCCCGGAATAGGTTTGTGGCACGTACATGGACATCAAGGCAGCTGCTTTGTCTGGTACGCATCAAATTTCATCCATGGGACTGGCAGGATAGATGGAGAGATTATGGAGACCCTCTGGGCACCTTTGAATATAGTCTCTCCATCGGCCAGGGGCATGGGAACTCCCCATCGCAAGGAGGTATTGGATTATCAGATGAATGATTGCAACTTTATGAAAATGATATGTATAAGTAAGTCATTGACCACCTGATGCACATATATTGTCTTACTTGTGATGATGCATGACCAGCTGGCTCGTCCAGTAGCTAAGTTTCTGTCCAGAAAGTTGAAAGAGGCTATCAAGGGTGCTGCAGAGAGCAAACTTGCATTTGATAATCTCAATGAGACAGCCCAGCCTGATATGGTCATTCTATGGAAGGAAGAGGAGGCGATCACTCATGCAAACAGAGCAGAGGATCCTGCAGCTATGGACATCTATGAGGTCCGGTTGGAAAGGGGCAAGTGTCTACTTTGATTGATCGTCTGGCAGGTCTGATCACATGGTCGTGCAGCTCCAACAAGAAAACAGCAGGAGTTGCGCCTGTTGCAGGCTCAAAATCGCACTGACCATCTGGTCATCAACCCCCCCGGTCGACGAGGAGCTGCCACTTGGCTCGCAACCGGTCTCACTATAGAGGAATCCCAGATATCTCTCTCCAGGGATGTGAAAAGGTTATGAACACACCCAACAGATACGCAATTGTTGAAAGTGGCACGATGCCGGGATAAGCTTCACACTCAGATTACGAGGTTTCTGGAGATGGCACCTACTTATCTTGGAGGCGATGTTGATGTCAATGACCCAGATTTTTCGGTAATTGTTTGCAATTCACTGGATGATAATTATGAAGATTACTCTGATTTCGATGAAGATCAAAATCCCGGTCCAGACATTCGCGATGCTTCCATATTTCAACCGGAGCTAACTGTCATACCACTGCCATCCAACATTGGTGAGGTGAGGTGCAGGGAGTTAGGTCTCACCAATCTCATGAAAGAAGAAATTGCCCTATGAGAAGGCCAGGCCAATGACGCACTCCACACCATTAGAGTGCATTTAGGCGATAAAGCTGTTATATTCCACAATACTGTCCGGTCAGCCAAGTCACAGGCTTTATCCACAAGGGCATGGACTCTAGTTCGCTCAGTAGAAACAGCAGTCAATCTCAATGCTAGTATATATTTGAAATGCCGGTCGCAGCTGGCAAAGCTCCCTGACCACGACCTCCTGATGAAATATCTTCCTTTGAAGAAAGAAGACTTGAAAGCCAGCTCTGTGGTGGCTGATCCAAATGCACATGGTCAGAGGGATACCACTCTTTCATGGTTTTGGTCCTTGGATGTTCAAGGAGACACGTCCGGAAATGACTGGATGACAGAATGTGAGTGTCTGGTGCCTCTGGTTACTCCTGGTCATCCGGTCTCATTTGCTCTCATCATAGTTTACTGGGTAAATTGGCTCCGGATGAAAGCACTGCATGACCGCTGGAATGAGGAGGTTATGCTCATCAAACATGAAATGCAGTGGTCGATTAATTTCTTTAAACATAGAGCCAAGCAATGGCTCGGTCACATGTGTGATGCAACATCTGCAGGGCTCACTGGACATACATGTTATGCTGCCCGACAATCTCACATATATGACCAACTGGCGGCACATGCAGAGGATTCTTTTCGCAAAACAATTGTTCAGTTACAAGTACTGGTACCGGTACTGGTTGAGGTGGTTGTTGGTACCAGCTAGTTACATAATCGAGGTTACTGGTTGATAATACCTATTATGTAATATACACCTCACATTTCTCTCCATGAACAATACTGCAACTCTCATCCCCCCTGAGCATCTAATCATTGCTGCAAAGGGCCATCACATCACAGCTGCAGATATCTCTCGTGCACTGTTTTATGCCAATTCCCGGATGCTGGCCATGTGCCTGCATGTTGACAAGAGTTTTGCACTGGCCCTGCCTGGTTATGCAGAGGCTTTCTACACCCTGATGAAATGGGAGATGGATGTGGGTGGCCAGTCATGCTGATACTCCCATGCCCTCATCTTTTTCTCTGTCATATAGACCTTTGTAACACCTTTCATCAACATATGTTTTATCACCAGGTTGTCAGCTACTATTCCTCAACTTCTCAGGGATGTGCTCTCAACCATGACTGTACACACTTTGGTGGACCGGCGACTGGATGTCGATGCCATTTTGCAGGATATCCGGTCATTGCGCCTGTCTGCCAATTCGAACATGTCAGATGACTATGATATTGCTCATATGCCGGACTACTTCAATGACTGGTGGAAGGAATCACTTGATTGTTGCAGGGTTTCGGATATGTTGCCCAAGTCATCTGTCCAAGATGTTATGGATTTGGTTGCATGGCACTTTTCACACCTGGTCAGTC